>VXAD01008596.1:0-24663 GCA_013399195.1 Dicrurus megarhynchus
TCCTTTTCCTTTTCCTTTTTTCTCCTGGTGCTTGATGTCTTTTAAAGTGTTGAAAGTTCTTACTACATGGACAAGCCCAGTGCTCATTCAAGTCTACCTACAAACCCCACTCTCTGGCGACCTCGCCTTGTTACATCCCCAGCGGTGAAACCCCAGGTCACCAAGAGACAAATCAGGTGTTTATCTTTGGCTGTCCCTGGTTAAATTGCTGCTGTACCAACCAAGAGGGCGGCCACCACACACTGTTCGCAGGAGGCTTATTGAATGTATTAACATAGTCCTTGGGATAATGATCTTACAACAAACATGACATCATCTCATTAGCATGATCACTTTCATGCTAAGTGTGGTACCTATTGTTGGTTTTCCTTGAAGAAAAGAAAGCACAGTGTGTTTGGCAATGCAGCTGAAACCTGTCTACTTCTGCTCTTTTCTAGATGTTTCTTTATTGACTAGAAGACTTTGAGAGGAAAAGGTGGTTCAAATTGTTTTTATTCAAAAGCGACACTGAGAAAGTAATAGAATTCAATGAAATATTTGATACATTCTGATGATTTTTCATATTTTCTTCATTCATCTCTGTATTTAATATATACAGTCATATACAATCTGCATACTTGAGTGTCTGTGTTATGATTGAAAGATTTTGTTGCTGTGAACAAGTCACAAATCAATCACACATCCAAGTCAGTCTTATAATTATAATTATTACAATGAGTAATTAGATGCTTTTTTTTTCATTTAGGTTTCACGTTTGAACAGTACACTTCAATAATTTGCTATTCATGTTGGGTAGTATTCATCTAAGTCATGTGGTGAAATATTGTTCATTAATTTGACAACTGAACCACTATTATTAAAGACAGGAATGAGAACATGAATAGTAAGGTAGCTATGTACAAAATGTTGGACATACTAAAATTTGTTCTAAAATTTGTGTTAGTTTGTGAAATTCAGGGATATCTGAGACTTCTTCACAAAGCCACAGACAATAATTAACAGAATCCTAATGAATTTTGAGTAATTATTTGGGATTTTTTTGTTTATTTTAAAGGATTCTCAAAAGTAATCTTCAAAATCCATTCATTTAGAATGCTAAATGGTTCATTTACCAAAAACCAAGAGCTGCCATTCATCTGAGTAAAAAATACACTCTTCTCAACACTTCAGAAGTGCAGATTTTAGGGTCTGAGGTGTGTTTGTGGGTTAGCAGCATGTATTTCACAGGAGGAAAACAGTATGTGCTTCTGGAGTCACATAAGGGTGCTTCGTAAAGAGGTTCAGGCATTGCTTCAGTGTGACATCCTCCACTTCATTCCCAGCGTTCTCAAGCCTTGCAGTTATGCACACAGAACTTCTGTATCACCAAATGCACGAAGAGAGTGTCCTCACACTCTGCGGTATAACAATACCAGTGCTCACAGACCTGGTCTGCTCTTGTGAAGCTGGGAAATGTGGCTGCCACACCTGACACCTGCTTTCCAGCCCCCGCTCCATGCCTCCAGCTCCCACCGTATATTCAGGTTCAGGAAAACACTGAAGAGATTTGGAAATTGCAATCAGCAACTTAAATGAAATTAGTCCAGTGCCTTTATTCAAAAGCAGGAATGAATATTCCACTGTTTGATCCCTTTTATTTAAAAATTAAGCAGTGTATTATCTTTCTCACTAAGCCACCTCTTCCTTTATTCCAGCCACTGCTCATTCCCTGCCTGATAATTGGAATTTCCTCTTAAAGTCGCTGAGATCACGTTTGAGAAGTAAGGTTTACCTTTTGACAAACATAACTGGGGAGAGAAGCTTTAGATGGAGTAAAATGTATTTCTTCTTTTGCTTTTTTTTCAGGAGTTATTATTGGAGCTATACACAGTTGTTCTATCAATACAGCTGATGGTAAAGTGCAAAGAAAATGAAATCAATGAAAATCTTCTTGAAGCATCTAAGTTTCAAAGGGATGACATAAAACAAATCGCAGCTTAACTTTTCCACACAAAACCAAACCCAGCAATACAGATCTTTAAATGTCTTGTTAGTGTTTATAATACATACAACTATTTTCAGGTCCTAATTTTCATCTCACTTCCTTCTTCTTTCCGAATAACACTTCAGTAACACATACAAAAGAAAAAAAAGGTCTCAAGACATACTTTTGTAAAGAGTTTCACAGTTAGTTCACTGATCACTAAGAAAAGAAATTCTCAATGTTTTTCAAAGAAATTTAAGATAACTTTTTATTATTTCAAATGTTCAGTAAGTTTACTCCATCGAGGGTCAGAGTAAGATACTTCTTCATAAAATTGGAAACAAAATTCATAAAGGAAGGAAACAGTAAAAGATACTTGCAATGTCCTTCTGGAAACTGACCTAGTTCCTTCTGGAAACTGATCTTGTTCTTGTCAAATTTTATACATTTTCTCCACTCCTCAAGGTCTGGCTTGAGTGGTGATATATTAATATCCTGAATATTCCTTCTGAAAACTGACCCCCCCATTTGCAGGAAAAGACCTGACCTTTTACCTCTGCTTTTACTGACAAAAAATATGCAATTCAAGCACATCATTCAAGCAGTAAGTGGAGTTGCAATGATTTTGTGATATTTAATTGAATATTTTCAACTTATAGCCATCTTGAATGTAGTTTTCTGCAAACTTGCCTGAAACAAGGATGTTTAAAAAAAAAAAAATTGCTGCTTGATATTCATATTGATGCTTTTTGGGTGTCATTCAGTGCTAGATTTAGCACCATTGAAAGGCTATTTGCAGAGGCTCACCCAATGAACTGCGATTTCCTACTCTTACAGAATTTCTGACAAGTACTACATCTGAGCACACCATGGATCCTACACCTGGAGAAACAGTATTCTTAAACCTTATCAACATTAAGTAAATGTCTTGCACTCTTTATTTCAAAGAAATATAAGCCTCATGTTTAAAAATTGGAATTTATTATTATATTGTTAAACTGGATCAAGTGCTTTTAAATACTATTAATTTTAGACAACACAGAAGTCCTTGAAAAAAGAACACTGGTTCCCTAATCTCTTGCAGTAGCCTAAAGACTCACCTTTTCCCTCATCAGCTAGATCTATTATGAGTTAAATGTTTGCTTTTGTGCTGACAAGAGTCACGTAAATCTAGTTCATCACCTAACCCACATTAAAGACTTGCAAGATGTCTAAAACTCTTGGTTATATTCCACTTAATAATCTAATGATTAGACCTTATATAATGGACAGTGTTAAACTAAGTTCAAAACCTCATTTTTTCAAAAAAGTTTTGCCCTCCTGTCTTCCATATTTCAGAGAACTCTTGTACAATAGGCTTTCTGATGAAAGGCAAGGGTCTACTATTTAAGCTGTTGTGTAAATTTGGAAATCCTAGCAACAAGGTACTCTATATTCTGGTGGCCAGGGGACGCTTTTGATTTTATCACCATATAAAAGGTTGTTTCTAAGGTGTGAAGCCTGGGAAAAGCCATCTTGTGTGCGGCCATCTCATATCTTAAGGAAAGTCTCTTAAATCACCAAACCAATTCAAGGTAAATTTAATTTCTCATCTGCACAAAATTCTGAATGAGGAAAAAAATATAGAACTGAACAAACAGCTAAAAAAAGATCACATAGATTTCCTTGTGCTGTCCATTTTCATCCTGGACTGAAATTTCTCATTTTTTAACTTTTTTTTCTCACTGCCACACAACTTTTCATTTTGGCAGATGATCCCTTGTGTCATAAAAAATACAAACCTCTTATGAGGTAAGATATACTTCTTTTCTCAGAGTCTTGTAAGAATTCTGCACTAAGTTCTAAACAACGAACCAATGTTTCAAGGAAAATTTGGAGAAAGATCAAAATATTCAAATTCTTTGGCTAAAATGTTATATCTAGAAAAAACATCCAAGCAAACAAGCAAAAAAAGTCTCTTCAATACTTTCACAAAACTAGACTTAATTGTTGATTAACTGCAAATGAGTCAATAAAGAATTGCACATAAATATGTTTAGATCCCCTAGGAGACTGCAACAGGATTTAAGTATATGCCAATTTTAGGCATTAAATGCATAAAAAAATAAAAGGGAGCACATATATATATGTATATATGTTTGCTTAACCTTAAGCATTTCCAATCTAAATTGTGTAAGAAACTTGAGTAGACATTTGAGAGTGATTTGTTTAAGAAATTATTCATATTGCTTACCTTAAGCACACAATTTTGAAGGTGATAAAATCCTCCATGGGAGGCAGGAAAAGACATAAGACAGTGAACACAGAGAATGTCGCTAACTTGCAGATGTTTAAGGTTAGGTCCACCCCCGTTTGTTTCATTCTGCACCTGAAAGCTCTTTGTATTTGCACCATACAAAAAAAAAAAAAAATTTTGAATCATGTGCATAAGTATTTTTTTTAGGAGAATATGAAAGATTTAGAGCTATTGACCTATATAGTCTCCACCAAGTTTAGAGTCTGTCAAGATTTAGCCACCATATCATTTGAATTATTCGCTTTTTAAATTCACTCTCTTAAAAAATCATTAATGTCCCAGGTAGACACAGATTGTTCTTTGTGATTCCTTTTATGTGGAGATCCTGGTTGGTTTGGATTTTTTTAAAGGATGTATTTCTTTATATGTTTTGGGAAAAGAGCAGAAGTAATTTACTTTTTTTTGCCCTTCTTTTTTTTCAGTCTTAAACACACAGTTGGAAAAATGCATCAGAAAACATAAACAAGAGGAAAAAGAAGAAATAGCCTCTTGTTCTGCCTCGGGTGGGGAGAGGAGGGCATATAAGAACTGATCAAGAATCTAATAAATCACAGCAGATTAACATCTCTCTGTATTTTTCGCATACTATATATATCTATATTCCTTCTTCCCACCCATAACTGACAAATGAATATCTTACAGTTGTAGGATAGAATTAGAAAACAGCACCTGAACATAATTATGAAAACCACAGTGTTTTTCAAAATGTCTCTTGTCTAACATATGGTCTTTAATCTAAAAATAATCTGTGCCTTATTATTTTTGACTAGAATCTAAGCAGAAACTTGAAAAGGCTTTTTGTACTGTATCAAGCTGCTTTTAGAAACTGTAGTTTATTACTTTGCCCATAAAGCCAGGACAGCAAAACATATTTTATTAGACAAACTGCACCACTAATTTAACAGCAGTGGAAACATACTTTATTAATTTTATAGGGCTTAACATAGACCAAACAGGCACTGGCCATATTTTAAAACCATTATACAAAACATGTTGTTGACATTGTGGAGATGAGGTTCTCACTAACCAACAACAGTAGATTTCTTCTGACTGCTAATAAATGTTCAAAAATTGTTCTGATTAAGCTGTGGTACAGGTCTGAGCAGTGGTTGGGATTTGATGAGTAGCAATGTGAATTCCACTGGCTACAAATGTGATAATTGTGATTTAAACATTTAAGCAGAATTTACAGCCACTCTCTTTCTTCTGGTAACAAGGTCCAGAATGCACACACATGGACCTCAAACATTCCCTGATGGTACCCGTGGCTCTCTTCCAACTCAGAATATTCCATAATTCTGTGATTCCACTGAAGGACCCAGGCTCATTTCAAGACAAATATTCACTGATCTTGAAAGCAACATCAGCAAAGTTGGATTGTGAAACCAGAAGGTGTCAACTCCTGTGCTGGCGAAAACTTAATAACAAGCTAAATTATATGAAAAATCCGTACACGCAAGCTGTTTCTGAAGCTGCCGTGGTTTGTATTTAAGCTGGTTCCCACTCTCAGCTTGAAAAGGTTCTGATGCAGTCTTAGTCTCTTGAGACTTCTGGTTGCATCTTTGAGGAAAAGAGACAGTTTACTCAGTTGGAAGACAGAAGGGTCAGAAGGAGTTGGCATGACTCCATGAAGATCATTGATCTGACATGCTTATGGTTGTGGCATAATTCCTACCACTACAGATGTTTTAAACTTTTTATCTTAACTGTTATTTGTTCTGAATCACCATTCACTGCCCCATTTCACAACTTTTCTGGTGAAGGTATAAGAGCTGACCTATCTGCACTTTGCAGCTGCTTCGTGGGAAGTACTAAAGATGAAAAGACCAATTTTTTTCAGGAGGAGGTAAACAAAAGGACAATAACTTGTCATTTGGGATGTTCAGACTGGATATTAGGAAAATCTTTCTCATCAGACCAGGGGAGAACTAATGGAATATGTCACCTAGGGATGCCATGGAGCTTCATCCTCGGAAACTTTCCAGCCATGACTATAGTTATTTACTTACTTGAAAAAAATGAAATAAATTGGAGCAAGCATTTGCTTTTGCACCATCGTGTCTGTCTTTGAGCAACTGGAAGAGAGGAAGAAATGGAATTATAGTTGGGACAGTTCTAAGAACTTTACATCTATATTTTCCTGCTTCAACATAAAGTTGTTCTTTGGAAATAGTAAACAAAGCACAGCTTGACAAACTTTCTACTGTGCCTGCATGGGTACTGTTGCTCATTGCACTCCCTGGGGTGGAAAGCTTTTACTAGAAGTGCGTTAAGTAGCTTGAGAAATTAATTTTCCTATAATAGAGACATCTTTAAAAGCATGAGCTTGCTGTGCAGTAAATCAATTCATGTGACAGATTTATTCTTTTATTGGGAATTTTTTCAAGGGGTTTTAAGAAAGGAAAAACCAGTTGAGATACGTTAAGAACGGTTGAAACACCACAAAAAAAAAAAAAAAACGAACAAAAAATCTCCTACAAAAAGACCTCAAACAAAAAACAAAACAAAACAAAAAAACCACAAACAAACAAACAAAACCACAAAAAAAACCCAAAAAACCCCAAAACAACAACAACAACAAAAACAAAACAAAAAACCAAACAACAACAACAACAAAAGCCCAGTTCTGAAGCTACTTTGGAAACTCAAAAAGTAAATTTTTTTAATCTTCTTGGCAGAGTAATTAATTTATCTTTACTGTCAGTTGAGCTGACAATATCAACTTTTATTTGTATGTTTTGTCTTTTTTAACTTGCAGGTGATTAGTGATTTCAGAAAGACAATAATATAAGGCCAGAATATATCAGAACAAGTAGTATTTTAGGTATTTTCAGGATGCTTCCTACCCACTAGAGCTTAGAAAACCTGGAGATCTCTTCATCAAGTTTCAATTAGGTGTGACCAGTCAGTGAAAATTTTCCATGAATCATTGTTACAAGAGCTTTATATTTAGAAGCCCAGACTTCTTTTCTCCATTTCTGCTACATCTTTTCCCTATAAATTCATGCTGTTTGTTAAATTTATCTTTGCTTATCATTCTTCATTCTCTCCTGAGCTCTCATCTGAGATATCTGACCTCATCTGAGATCAGAAGGAAGTTGTAACTTTCATAGACATTGACTCTGTATTTTGTGTATAGGTTTGTGGATATTTTAAAGAAAGGATATTTTTAATGCCAAAAACTCATTTATTTCAGATAGAAAGATTTCAGGGGAGGGAAAACTGTTTGAACGGCCCTGTGGGTAGAGTGGACTGAGAAAAGCAAGCGAAAGGACTATGGTTGGCAGTACAAAAATGTGATACATAGACTATACTGAAAGTCTTCAAGTTTGGAAAAATGTTTCTACCAAAAGAAACCTAAATATTTTCATGTCTCCTGAAGGCAGGATACAAACTAATAGCACAGTAAGAGAATAAATTCAATTTTTAGAAAGATAGAAACTGGAATAAATTAATACAATGGCCAAAGAATCTTCTGCTTCTAAAAGGAGATGGTAGAGTTTTAGTTATTCTTAATTTGATTTCTGGTTAAAAGAGGTCTCCATATTAATTTTCCTTTTAGGACTCTGGCATTATCAAAATTCAATTTGGCATTTGGGTTTTTTGGCTAAAAATTGGACTCATACAGACTCCAAACAGAGCCGGGACTGGTTTTCTGAATGCATTTTGAAGGATGCTTTTTTTTTTTTTTTGCAATTAAACATTCATGCTTTGAAACCAAACCTCAGAGTTTCACCATAGCTTCTTAACAAAACAGACTCACTGGATTGGAGTTTTTCTTGGCACAAAGCTGCATGCAATTAAGAGTTCCACTAGCTGGGTTGTTCCTGCCTGCAAAAATGAATAGTTTCTCTATGAGTTTTAAAAAAAAAAAGTAAAATAGAAAAAAAGGAACTTACTCAGCAGTTGAAATATACAATAAAAATGTCACTGCTATCTTTGCTTTAATTATGGAGCTCACATTGTGATTATATTCTATTCCAGTTTGTCAGAAAATGAGACTGTAACCATTATTGTTAAGCACTGTAACATCTCTTCTCTTCACTGAGTTTGTGTGCCCTCATTTTTATTCAGTCATATTCAAACCACATCCTTTTCTCACAGGTTTGCAATAACTAGGACATTTTTCTAGCTCTTTCTGCCTGTTATAAATGAATAGCCTGGAAAATTTCCTTCTCACTCTCGTGTTTAAAGGCACAGATGAAGGACAAAAAAATTCTCTTCTGCCATTGTGCAGGAGGCCTTCCACTGTCACAGCAGATCTCAGTGGCATATTCTGTGCTTGAGCATTCACCTGATCTAGGAGAGAGTAGTCAGAGTGTGGTAAATCACCACAAAAACCTGGAAAGTGAGGAGAAACATTAAAAGCAGCTTGGAGAAAGCAATGATGCCCATGGGTGTTCTTCAGTGGCAAGGGAGACCAAAACACGTAGTCATCACAGTTGCAAAGAACCCCTCTTTTCGTCTGAGAAGCTCAGATCTCAAATGGGTGATCTATAAACTGAGTTCCACAGGTAGGACTGTCCCAGGAATAATGAGAGTTCTGAAACACTTCATCTGCAGAATTCTTCGAACTGAAAAGATAAATTTTTAATGCAAGTTTATAGGGTTTTTTTGATTGTTTTTTTTTCTGTTTTCTACAGACCCCATGTAGAATTTTGGCATTTGTAACTGTTGATGTCAAACAACTTTTTCCATAGTGGGTGGGATAGGTAACTGACAGTATTTATACAAAAGCAACAAAACCACTACAGCAATAAATGCTTTCTAGAAGGTCAATCCATTCCACATCCAATTCTTGCCTGGTTCACGGCAGCTGCTTCTGAAAATATCACAAGACTTCACTCCATCTGATCTTGACAGCAGAGAGCAGATAATACAGGTTGTGTCTTGCTTTTGCCATGCTCAGTGTTACTACTGAGAAATGCTTTCTGAACAGCAGTAGCTAGAAGATATTCCTACTGACTTCTGCTGGTTTTCTGCCAGATAATGCAGTTAAGACAAGTTCTAAATACTTCTCCAAATTGTGCCTATTTGGTTGATTTTTGTTTCTAAAGAAAATGGAAATAATCCCTAAGTTTTAATTGGCTTGAAACATCACGTTGTGGCAATTTCAAAAATACTTTATCATGTCTCAAGCGTTTTGTTTTGAATGTTTATGTATGGCACATTAAGATATAATATAGAAAAAATAAGGAGAAAAAATTAAGCCCAAAAAAGCATAACTGTTTTCCTCCCCTGAACATTTTATTGGTAGAAATGTGAAATTTTGTGTAAATATATGTACTTTAAACCTGGACTTTTATGTTTATTATCATAAACAGGTAAATTCTTCTGATGATAATGGTCAAATTTGGGAAAATGCACTTCTTATGTTTGTTTTATTTCTCTTAGAGTAGCTAAAAAAGCTTATTTTTCAAGTTGAAATAAATGTGAAGTCATAATAGATTAATAGTGGATACTTTAAAAAAAAATCCAAACCAACCAACCAAGAAAACCCCAACAAAACCTGATGTTTTCCCAAGTACTTCAAAGAACTCTAGAAAGGCATTTAAAGATTTACAGTACTTCTAGTAAGCTAAATTATATATTGCCTGCTTTTTTCATAAAGGAAGTAAATGAAAAATTCAGAAATATGTGATTGTAAAAATTTTGTACAGATAGTTCCTCTTCCAGAATGAGAATAAAAGCATCAACGTAAATATCACATTTCTCAATATCTTACCTGAAGCATTATGAATAATGATTATAATTTCTTGACTATGCAATAGTTGTCTATTTATCTTTACATTGAAGGAAACCAATTTTAGAATATACAGTCCTCAGCTCCTGGGCTTTTCCCTGTAGATGAAGGATATGCAAATTTGAATCCCATGTAAGTCAGAAAAAGCATTAACTCCAAATAAAACACATATGATTTAAATATTATTCGGTTTTAGAAGGCAAGATGCCACCTTGTTTTGTTGATATTTGTAGCTGGTGGCTAGGATGTCTTGTGACTCTCTCTTGAAAAGCAGGAAAATATTTGGCACTTTCATTTTTCCTGACTGAGTTCAAAATTTCCTAGCTTCAGTTTGGAATAATTAATACTACACTACAATTTGACTTCTTAGATGTGCTTTTCTAGATTATATTTTAACTCTCAAGTAAATTAGTCATTAAATAAATGAAAGTTAAAAAAATTAAAAAGAAAATAAAATAAAAAAATAAAAAATAAAGAGAAAAAGAGAAAAAGAAATTACACCTCTAATGAGAACCGCAGAACCATTCAAAATTATAATTCCTTTTTACGCATGAGGAAACTGAGAAACAGAATAAGGTGAGTCCCTGCCATCAACAAAGAGTTCAATACCCTAATCTCTGTGGGCAGAATCCAGCAGCTTGCCCTATTCATGGACCATATTTCCTGACAGAAGAATAAAACATTAGCTCTGGTGTCCTCATTAAAACTTTGAGTTCTCTCAGTACCATTATTGCATTGGTTCTACATCTTTATTTTGGACCTAGGTCCTGCTCACAATGGACTGTGTAACAAACAACACAGCCTTTGAGAAGGTCTCCCACAACATCCTCCTCTCTATATTGGAGATCTATGGATGCTGAAAAAGCTTCAGCAAGGAATTTCTTCAGCTCTCAGCAGCATTTTGTGAGAGCTCTGTCTTTCCCATGCAAGTAATTCAAAATAATGTTACAGTTTTGTAAACTTCTGCACCTGCTAAGTTGTTTTTCACCATTGTTATGGTTCTAACTAGAAAACATTTAGAGATGGGTGTCTTAGAACTTGGTCAATCACCCTAAGGGGTGGTTGGCAGAAAGAACCAATTACCTTATGCCATGTAGTACACTTTTTGCCATATAAAAACCCTCTAAGAAGCTATTAAATCGCTTCGGCCTTCTTTTACCCTGAACTCGGACTCCGTGTCATTTCTCCGTTCCACAGCTGGAACAGCTCCAGAGAGCAATGGATTTGGTGGGTTCACTGTTAGATGGGTAAGGAATTGGTTGGGTGGTCATATCCAGGGCATCATGGCCAGTGGCCCAGAGTCCCTGTGGACATCAGCGACAAGTGGCGTTGGAACATGTTATTCAATATCTCCATTAAAGACACAGACAAAGGGATGGATGCACCCTGCACAGGTTTGCAGATGACACCACTCTGAGTAGTGCAGCTGACACACCTGAGGGACAGGATGACATCCAGAGGAACCGGGACAAATTCAGGAAGTAGGCCCATGGGAATGTCATGAGATTGAACAAGTTCAAGGTGATGAACCTGAGTTGGGG
This sequence comes from Dicrurus megarhynchus, assembly GCA_013399195.1. Classification (NCBI taxonomy): domain Eukaryota; kingdom Metazoa; phylum Chordata; class Aves; order Passeriformes; family Dicruridae; genus Dicrurus; species Dicrurus megarhynchus. The sequence goes on from VXAD01008596.1 coordinate 11,544, forward strand.
CAATCCTGGTCTCAGTCCTGTCTGGGGATGAAGAGATGGAGCAGCCCTTCCCAGAAGGACTTGGGGATACTGTGGGTGAGAGGCTGGACATTTCCCAGCCATGGCACTCACAGCCCAGAGAGCCAAACATGTCCTGGGCTGCATCCAGAGCCCCGTGGGCAGCAGGGGAGGGAGGGGATTCTGCCCCTCTGCTCTGCTGAGACCCACCTGGAGCACTGCATCCAGCTCTGGGGTCCCAGCAGGAAGGACATGGACCTTTCCAGAGAGGCCACCAAGATGATCTGAGGGATGGAGCATCTCTGCTATGAGCAAAGGCTGAGAGAATTGAGATTGTTCAGACTGGAGTAAAGAAGGCTCTAGTGTGGTCTAATTGCAACCTTCCAGTCAGTACCTGAAGGGAGCCTACAAAAAGAGAGAAAGGGACTACTTGCAAACATTTGTAGTGACAGGACAAGAGAAAATGGCTTCAGACCAAATGAGAGTTGGTTTAGATTGGATATTAGGAAGAAACTCTTCCTGTTGAAGATGGTGAGGCACTAGAAAAGGTTGTCCAGAGGAGCTGTGAATGTCCCATCCCTGGAAGTGTTCAAGGCCAAGTTGGATGTGGAGTTGACCAGCCTGGATTAGTGGAAGGTGTCCCTGCCCATGGCAGGGGGGTTGGAACTAGGTGTGTTTAAGATCCCTTCCCACACAAACTGCTCTATGACTCTTTGATACTATGATGTTCTGTGTGTTACACTCAATGTAATATAAAGACATTTCTATCACCATTACTTCTTTTTCTTTCTAGCTTTGGTAACCTGCTGCTGATCCCAGCCTTCAAGTTACATAAAGAAAATGTGGATATGTATGTGCTTTCTAGCTGTCACTCCAGGGGACTGAGTAACATCCTCTTGGGATCATCTCACCTAACTGTATCTGGGAGACATTTACAGCACCATCTTCCTTTAAACTCATCATTTACTCTTTTTTACTCCCCAGACAGTAGCAGGAGCTGTTGTGATGCAATTTATACAGTCTTTTTTGCGTATATATTTCAGGGTGGAAAGAATCATCCTCTTGATGATCAAGGGACTATGAGATAACTGAGTCAGAAGTTTCTACACAATGGATATCCAAATCAATGTCTCCCGCAGGAGACAGTTTAGGTGTGGACACCTATTACCCAGATTAAGAGGCCCATTCCTCCTTTTCTAACCACTAGACATTCATCAATGTCCCTTTGCCTGATGAAGCTGCTCATCTGTGCTCCCCAGCCTGTTTAAATCACAATGGACTATATTAGCTTAAACAATATAAAGAGTAGGTCTGTGCTAATGTGTTTCTTTTTGACTGAAGTCTTGTGGAACACTCACGAAAATAGCTCAGTCATCAAAACTTCCTCCTAGGTGGTAAATGGAGCTTTCAACCTAATGGAACATTTCAAAGTAGCATTTTATCTTTTGATTATACTTTCATCCAAAAATATTTCTTTAATTACTTTTTCAACAAAACACAACTTCCTCCAGAGAAAATTGTACTGCACATTATATTTTCTGTCTTCTCTCCCATTTTCTGCTAATTATCCAAATAATATTTAGATAATCCAAGCAGATGATCTCAAAATATTTCTACGGCCAGTCTTCTAGGACTCCCAGAATAATTCCCCCAGAAAAAACACTTAAATTCCTTCCCTTGTTTATATCATCCTGTAAAGCTTCTACTTTCTCTTCACATTAGCTTCTCTTAGGTACAGGAAAAAACCCCCAAACAACTCCCATTCAAATTTGGGTTGGTGTTACTGGGGGGTGTTGTTTGGTTTGTTATCTCTGGCTTCTCTCTTCTACTTTGGGAAAGTTTTTGTCCAGCAAGACTGTGTACCTTTGCAAGGTGAAGACTCATAATTCATCGGGACTTTTAAAATGAGGCCATAAGAAAGATATGCCTTCCAGGTGTGCTGCAGAGAAGATTGAGAAGACTGATGTCACCTGTGACTCTGTAGGCACAAGCTGATTTGAGCAGGATGGATTTCTATTTCTTGCTCTATAGTGCTCAGAAATTATTATTCTGACACAAAATCGAGGCATTTTCCTCAGACTGCTTGACTTTTGGAGAATTACTTACTGTATTATAGATGTACCTTTGTGTTTGTGAGCTCAACATTAAAATCAAACTAGAACTAAATATCTGCCATTGACTTTTATTTGACACCAGGAACCTCTGATTGGCTTTTCCTCATGAGATTTCAGGTGCATTCAAAGAGAAAGTAGAATAAAGAAACTCAAAAGGTTTTATCACTCCCCCTGAAATCTCAGGGGTTGGGACTAATACAAAAGTTGCAGCTTTTTCCCAAAAGGTTCCAAGAAATTTGCATGTAAAGGTTGAGTTTCAACCCAGATCTCTTTTTGACCCTGAAGTTAGTGCTGACATGTATGGCAGTGTTTATTAATAAAACAATAGTCCAATGGTAAACAAGTTTAATACCAGGCATGAATGTTTGATATTCCATCTAAAATGAAAAAATATGTATTCTATAATGAATACTTAATTAGGACTGTGATCTGAATACAAGGATCAGAGCCCCTACCGCTGTGCAGACAAACCAGAGTGAAATGAATTACTGTCATGCAGGGGGTGATATTAATGGTGTCCAGCTTTATAAATGAATCCAATTTTAAGCCACTTTAGTCCCTATCATACTGAGAGAGAGTGCAACACGCCTAACATATCATTTCGGTACTGCCAAATGCTAAGATTTAAAAAGCTTTAAAAATTTTTAACTTGCAGATGTTTTCCTGCATTAAATATTTCTAATTATCTGTTGCTACATCCAGACAACATTAAAAATAAATAAAATTGAAATTTTGGGGGTTTTTTGCTGTTTGGCTGGTTGGTAGGTTTGTTTTGTTTTTGCTTATATTAAACTATATACTAATATATGGGCATTGATTTTTACTCTGAAATTCTAACTGATGTTTGGCATGAATGCTGGCTATTTGGCCACTAATAATTTATTACAGCATAGTTTTTCTCAGCTGATGATGTGAGCTGCTCAAGTTGTTCCATACAACTGGCTTTGCAGCAGTTAGGAAATGACCCTGAATAAGAACCTCCACTTCCTACTTCCTTTTTAGAAATTTTAATATTCCCGCTTGAGGGAGCAGTCATGCAAAGTCTCATACCTGTGAAAAGTTTGTCATGTGAATGTTCCTTCACTGATTACCAAAGGATTGCATGCATGTGTAAGCATTTGCTGGATTCAAATATATCAGGTTTGGGTTTAAATGTGTATCCTAACGTCTGACTCATTTAAATCTTCCAGATTGTAGACATTATTTTCACTTGTAAAACAGGTTTTCTCACTTACATAACTGGCATTTCTCTCCATCCCTGCCAGCAAACACCCAGATAAATATATTACAAAATGGCAGTGCCAGTTTGCAACCAGCTCGAGAGCAAAATTCTTTGGGAATGGTGAGCATCTCAGATGGCTGGCAGCAGTGCAGCAGCAGAATTCCCACTACAGCACAGATCAAGCAGGCAAACAGGAGAGCCAAGCAAGGGCAGATTTTCAAGACTTGAGGTGAGCTGTTTGGAAGTACACAGTGTAGGTCATCCTCTGTTCCCCATGAGGTCAGTGCAAATTTCGCTACTGACTCTACAGAAAAAAGCTGTTTTAATACAAAACTAAATAGTTTTTAAAATCTACTGTCAAGTCTGTCTGAGATCTGTCTCAGTCTCTGGCTGCCTTTTTATTGCACATGCTGATGTTTAAGTACTCACGTGTAGCAAAAATGAGTGGACCGTTTTTCAACCTGGATGAAGAAAAAGCCATAAGCTCACAGACCTATCGTCAAAAAAAAATTGCACTGCTCATTTTTCCTTCATCAGAAATATTCCATTTTGAAAGGAGAATGACAGGGTTAAACAGAAAGGGACATTTCAGTGTTTTCCAACATAAAGGATTTTCTTACATGGAAGAAAATTTCTTAAAATTATAACTATGACTAAAATAATTCTAATTTTTAACACTTTCCATCTTTCTGTCTCTCCACAAAATTTTTGACAAATAAAAAGAAGTGGTAGGGTTTTAGGCATCAGGTCTGCCTGTGAAAAAATATCACATAGACTGAAAAGAACCTAATTTGTCTCAGTGAAACAAATGAAAAAAAAGTCATTTCTATGAGCAGTCGGTGTTTCTTTCATCTGATTAGTAATAGGAAAGGGAGTTTAGTACTTCTAGGTCAGTGATTTGAATTGAGGTTAGTTAAGTAGTGTATGTTAGACAGAAGTTCATTATTACATTTTGTTATTAATTATGGGTTTTGGTTGACTTATATGAAATGATTAAGAGCTATATTCAGAGTCTAAATACAACCTTTGGTCCTGTGCATAACTTCCTCCAGCTGCCTCTTTCAGATGTTCAGTGTCACTGAAGCTTGGGTGAAATTTTGGATACCACAGTATAATTTCAAAGGAGGCTGTAGGAGTGCAGTGTCTAAATTCCGAATGGATCTTAAAGAAAAGAATGATGGAAGGTTAAGATTTCATGGGTCTACTATTTCTGCCTCGAAGAAATTCTCATAAATTCTCATAAACCACTCAGGTTACTCTTCTACATTGACAGTAACTCTGTGTCCTAATGTTGGCTGAATGTGGTTTTAAATACATTAACAATGTTGAAATATTTAATTATTGTATGAGTAAACTAAAACAGGAATAACTTCTTTTAAATCTGACTGTTGCTAGACAACTCTTAAAAAACAAATAAGAATAAGATTCATTTCATAGAGTTGTAGCCACCAAGAATTTTGACGCTTAAATTAACCAGTTTGCCTTGGCTCCCTTAGTACTGAGTGGAGGGAGACAGACATCTCCAGGGAATGATTCATCCTGTCTGCCTTATGTCCTATTCTTAGGGTAAGAGTCTATATCTCCACATCAACTACAGAAAATGCATATCAGAAACAAGAAAACTTTTAGAATTTTAGAATTAGTTGAGCTCACCACGCCCTGTCATTTTTGGCCCATTTCCAGAATCTCTTGCACCAAGAATATCCGAGAACTGCAATAAGAGAAATAGTTCCCCTCTGTAATCTCTATCACTCTTCAAAAAGTAAACTCTGATGTAGTAGATAAACAGGGAAAATTAGCACTTTCATTTGTTTGTTTTGTACCAGTGTGACTGATAAAGAAGCATCTTCCAAGAGAAGAAAATGCGTTTTTCTTGAAGCAGTAATAAAAAATACAGGACTATCACACGGTATCTGGGAAAATCACATAGAGCATAGCTGTGGAACAATGACTATTTAATCCACGTTTAATTTGTGTCACCATTGTATATTGATTATCCATTATCCTCATGCAAATGGCATGACTTATCCATTGAAACAGCTGTGCATTGTTTTTAATTTTAAGTGAATTCTTTTAGTGCTCCATGAAAGGTGTCAGATTAGCAGCCCCAGGGACTGAAGGCCTCTGTTTATCCACAGAGCGTATTCGAGTGATAATGATGGATCCACTCAAGCAGCTGCCTCAGACGTTACTTATCTTGAGGGTTTGTTCCACTGCTCATAGGGCCAAAACATCCCCTCACAAATGAATAATAAGCAGATTCTGGGCCCATAGATGGAGAATGAGGGTGTTTAAATGCCAGCCTTCTGTAATAGTATATTCCCATTGATTTAGGGGTTCCTGTGTGAAACTGGGCTAACAGAAGTGTAAAGCAGTTGCCTTGGAAAGAGCATAAGGTACAGACCTATTTTAAATATTCCTTGCAGTTCTCACAGCTTCTAAAAAGGTAATATATCAGATGCAGAAAAAGAAATGTAGGAAAAGGTGGCAAATAATGATCTGTGTTTGAGGATAGATGTTGGGCAGGGAAAGACACAACTGTCAAACACTGAAGCTTGGGAAAATGTTGATGGTGTCAGGTGTCTCACAGAGGACTGTACAGTCAGGCATAGGATGAGAAAGGGAAAGGAATCACTCTGTCTTTTTTCTTTAAAACACAGAAATCAGGGTACATCCAAGAGATTCTTGGACAAAAAGATTTGAAACATATGAAGGCAATTTCCATGCAACACACAGTTAAACAGAGTTTCTCATCACCACAGGATGTTTCTGAGGATTCAAGAGGATTAAAAAAGGCAGTGGAAAAGTCCAGAAGGAATGGGTCCATGGGAGGTTATTAAGTGCTGTGGAATGGATATTAGTTTCCTTTCAGGAAGGGCCAGCATCATGAACTACCAGGAGCTGGGCGAATGTATCAGCAAGAAATCACTCAGTAGTTGTTTTGTCCATCTTATTATCTCACTAAATGTCTTCTACTGCTCTCTTTTGGAGAGTGGATGTTGCTCTGGAGGATTCTGGTATAGGGAACCTTTGACCTTAGAAGTAACTGCTTCATTTTTGGTGAAGTCTTATTTTTAGCTTGGTACAAAATCACAGATTACATTTCCATGTCTTGATTCCTCTACTAGATTTTGATTTTCCTTCTTCATATAAATGAATTTAATCATTGGAATAAAAAGAATTCACAGTCATTTCAGTCCTTTAAAAAGATCTTGAGAACCTGTCATGTCCCAGTATATGATCACGTCTCATTCTGTTTTTGCTGGGATGCAGTTTTTTGTGGGATTGGTGAAATAAGTCACCTTTGAATTTCCTTAGTTATGATTAGAAAAACATTTCTGACTGAAGAATAAGTTAGTTATGCATTGAGAATGGAGCTTTGAAATTGTGGATCAGGAATTTGACTACAAAATCATCAGCCCACTTATGTTTGATCTCGAGTCCTTTCCATACTAAGGGCTTGACTAAGGATGTAAGACAATAGGTTCTTCTTTTTGAGCAACAAGGAAAGAAAATAGGCTGTCTCCATAACTCTACACATAATCTACAGCATTCCTGACATGTTTCCAGGACATCAGAAATGGCAGGATTTCAAGCGGGCTGCCTTAGGAGACCCTTGATATTTTCTTCTGTTCCGTTCCCAGGATACATCATCTTTTTGATTACAAATTATGTTTTCCAGCCCCCCACAATCCCTATCTTAATTATTGACTTTCTGTCCTTATTAAGTGGCTTTCTTTAGAGTGGTTAACAAAAAGGAAGGATTAAGGGACATTAATATGGGATAATCATGCATTCTGCTGTGTTTGGGTCACTGACAGTCTAGCTAAAGTTCAGGGTTAAAGATATAAAGAGTATAGTACAAATACTATGTTATACTGTAGGATTCTAAAATGCATACCTATAATACATCATCCCACTATAGACCATCATTTCCTATTCATGTCAGGAACTTTCTTTTATGTTGCAAAACAAAACAGGCAACTTTAACTGCAAGCAAAGCAGCTAAGAGAGAAAGGCAGATTGATAAAGGCACCAAGCTCGTGGCCTTGAACAAGACAAACAGAGACGGAGATAAAGAATATTCTTTTACTGACTTAGTGACCTATGTCAGGCAGTTAGCTCTGGTCCCTGGGCAGCTGAGATGGACTAACTCGTGTTTTCACTGTCTCTGGACACTGGACTGTGAAGTAAACTGTCCCCACTTTTTATTTGTGTGGTTTTTGTTTTGATTGGTTTGTTGGCTTTTAGAGTTTTGTTTTGTTGTTTGTTTGGGTTTTTTTTAGACGTTTGGGTTTTTTTTAGACAGCAGAGCTAGATGCCTTGCTGTTCACTGAGCTCTTGAAACAAAGTAGTGCATGTGTGGGGCAGGAGTTCCAGGGAAAAATATGGATCAAAGTGTAGTTGTGTCTTTGAGATCCATTTAATCTCTTTGGTCAGCTGTACAGCTTCCTCAATGCACTTCCTGATGAAGATACACAGGATATCTTTTCTGAGTGAGGTGCCTAACCCTAACACACTGCTTTCTGCAAACTCATATATCCTGTTGCTGGAGGACAGATAATAGAGACAGCATTATCACTGTGTGTTGGCAGGGAGAACATGAGAAAAGGGACTTGAGGTTGCCAGATCTGCCCTTCATTTACCCTCCTTTTCATCAAAAACACCACACTGTCATGTATTAGCAGAAAACAGGGGCTGAAGTGGAGGTAGAGTGGGACTAGAAATTAAAATAGCACCACTACAGAGAGATGTGACTCTGTGTGGAAAGAACAGTCAGTCCTGGAGACTTACCTGCCTCTGAGAGACTGTTCTTGGGGAAGGAAAAAAAATCCCATGGTGGATGAAGGCTCCCTCCATCCCGTTCTCTCACCTACACTTCATGTTCAGGAGTCAGGAAATGAAAGACATAATTCTTCTCCATCTGCCTCCCTGCAGTGCAGTTCTTCCTCATGCTGCCTCCAGAAACCCTTTCCTCTTTCATCCAGAGACCTCAGGCTGCTCTGTCCCAATTCATCATGGTTCACACTATTGGAGCTGTTTACACACTCTTTGTTCTGCTATCATGGACCAGACAAGGGCGTTTGACCCACTCTGCTTTGGTCAACAAATGGTAAGAATTAAGTATCTACTAAGGTTACACCTGAAGGACACATTGCTCAATCTAGCCATTACTTGTACTCTTTCAAATAAATTACAGTTATCACTAAGCAAGGGAGTAAAAGAAAAGGAATGGTGTCTTAGCAATTGTCTCTTTATGTACTGGTGTTCTCTGGGCACAGAAAAATCAGAAATTTGTCAGGACAGTTCTTGACAAGACCCCTTACCTAGGAACTAAATGTTATCTTTCCCAGCAGATTTTTAAAATCATCCCTGCCAACCCCCATTTCAATCTGCGATTAAAAAAAAAAAAAATCACAACAGAAAACCCTGAAAATTGATGAACCATTGCAAAAGACCTTGTTTGCCTTTCAAATAGACTAGGGTGGTTTTGAGATTGCTGGTTATAACCCTTTTTTTGTTGCATGGATAGTCAGATAAGACATTCTCGACTGAAGCTTATTGTGAATCTGGGAAGGTCACCTTACATGTACTTTCCATTGCTGTTATAGATTCATAGATTTTAAGTCCAAATGGGCCCTTGGTAACACCCCCTGCATAACATAGGTCAGATAACTTTGCTTGATAATTCTGCATCAAATCAAATTTAAACCATACCAAGGAATGCAGATATTACTTTATTTTCTACTCTGTAATCTCCCTCAACGCTACACACATACATGTGAGTCTCTCTCTCTTTCCCAAGGCTTCCTTAGATCATACAGAGTTCAGAATAACTGCCTATTAGAGCTTCGAGTGAAAAAGTGGTAAAAAGAAAAAATATAATGGTTAACAGCAGCTGGTCCGAGAGTAAAACAGAGGAACAGAGGCAGTAGGTCACAGAATAGATGTGACAGAAAACAGAAAGTAATGAGCAAGCTCCTGTATTTCCAAGACCTTCATTCAAATTAATGCTTACTATACCAGTAGGTCATGGATGAAAATGAGTTGGGTGGTTCTCCCTCATTCTGGACTACAGTGAGCATTTGTCGATATCACCACATATTCCTGAATATCAGGACACATTTAGTCTATCAAGTCCTTTAGGTGCACTTGACTAGCAGGAAAGCTGTTGGAGTCAGAAGTGATATAAGAAAGAAGTTCCTGCTGTGGGATAGAAACTATTTTGGTGACGCTATCCCAGCTCTTCTATGTTGGATTAACAAAATTGCCCCAGATTCCGTGTTTTGTTGTTGTTATTCCAAGCACTAATGCATTTTTGACAGAGAACTTCCTCACTTTTTTGCATTTACCACAATCATCTGGTGAAAGCTGACACCATATATATATATATATATATATACATATATATATAAAAAAGACAACTGAAAATCACAGCTGTTGTCATTTAATTTGTTAAGAATTGCACCATAGACATATGCATGTAAAATATACTCTTTTCAGGTGTGAGGGAAGGTATTCTATTTTCCTCATTCTAAACTTTTCCTGTTACTCCTCTAACAGCACAAAGACAAACTTTTTGTGTGGCTAATGAACTTGCCAAAACAAAATAAGTTCCAGAGCCTACTGCCTGACTGCTGCCCTGGTTATATCCCCGAGGTTAAGTGTTTTACTCTATTGGTCCCAGGGCATTTTTTGGCCCCTAATTTTACCTAGAAGAGGTATGAAATTCTCTTCCTCCCCAACAAATTACTAACTCAAAATCACATAAGACATTAACTAATCACAGTCACTGAAGTGCCTTTCTGATCAAGTCTCTTTTCAGTATCCTAGCCCAGGCTATTTATTGAAGCACATTAAGAAAAAGACTTATTCATTCCACTGGAAATTGTCCATGGTTCATTTTCATGCAAAGAAGACCTCATCTTCTTTAAAGAAGAAAAATTAATTACTAATGAGCATTAAAAAAACCTGAGAAAAATCATTCAGCTTTAGTAACACATCATTGCATCAACTTCATCAGAGAATTATGAGTAATTTTCATCAAAGCTTATTCAAACTTTTGATGGTCTTTCTTGAGGATGTGTAGAGCTCTGGTGTTACTGAATAATAATATTAATACAATTAATATTATTAATATTACTACTGATGTCAATATTAATAACAGCAATAACAATAATAATAATAGTAATAATAATAATGATTAGTGTTTGTAACACCTTTCATTAGTGCCCTTATAAACATCATTTAAGACTTACAACGTTCCAGAACTTATTTAATAATTATTTTTTCTGTATTTATCTTTAGAAATGACACTGATTTATTGCTTTGTGAAATTATCAGTTTCTCAAGCCCTTTTTTAGTTTCACTCAAGAGGTTTTGCCATTTTTATAAGGAAACTACTATGCAGAGAAGGTTATTTACACTGACCATTGTATGAAGCTAATTTAAAAGTAAGTCTTTACCTGAAAATTTTAAGTACTTTTGGAAGGAAAATTGAACACGATTTGTCATTATAGCTGTTCCTCCTATTTACTGGTAAGCCTGGCAAATACTGTCCTGTCTGCTCACACCAATAAATTAAAGGATGTACCTGGACACTGGAAAAGCCTCATCTGTACTTCTAAAGAGTTTGACTCATCTTTGCAGGACATTGCCTGAGGTCATCTGTCATTTTCTCATGCATCTCTCCCTAAGCAGAATTTAAAACAACAGCTGCAATGACAAAGACCACTCTTGGGGATCATTTAATTTACTGGTGTGGATGGACCTGTGGAGTCCTAGTTTATATTGTATGAACATAATGCTAACTTCACTAAAACTTGGCAACCTCACGCATGGAAAGTGTGTCTTAAAGACAGAGAGTTTAAATAAAATTTGGAGTAGCTTGTGATCTAAAACCTATTTTGTAGTGAGGAACTTGGGCTGTTAGCTGAACAGACTCCTATATATTTCCTTCTTTACCACCTCTTACAGCATAGTAGAGGAAGTGTTTTAGCATTGTGCTTGTTCTTTAGGATGGGATCCTAAAACATGCAGCTGGAGATGAGATCAAAGATTGATGAAGTCCTGGTGTCAGCGGGAGAGACTGTGAACAGCTGGGACCATGCTGGAAGGCATAGGAATATGTTCATTTTATGGAGCAGTCTTTAGCTCCCTGGTGAATCTGTTCATAAAGATTTTGGAAATGAATGGAGTCATTGCACGGCACTTCATGACTTCCCTTTGGATAGGCTTGGACCTTGTGAGGAATTATACTGTTCTTGATACTTGACTTTGTCTATTAAGTCTGTGAAAGGACCAGTCAAATAAAGCTAATATGGGTCACCTGAGTGGGCTCTCATTTGATTAATATGTGACTTGAAAGAGGGTGAATTTCATCAAGATTATCTGGCCTACTGGACCAGATAATAACGATGAAAGTAGTCCACGTTTTCAAACCTGATTGGAAATGAAATCAGTGAGTTACACAAGAATTGCATTCTGAGTGAGAGCCAGCTGGTTATTCTTAGATTTTGCCAGGTTCTTACCGGACTACCAGGCTTTGAGTTGACTCTAGTCAGCTCCCTGGCTTTTAAAGCTGTGCATAGGTAATACTGACTGAGACAGCCTCACCCAGTGTTTCAAAAATTACTTTCTTCTGCTTTACATTCCCCTTCTGTCACCCCATTCCTTCCATTCTCCTTGTGTCATCTGTGGTGCTTACTTAACTATTCAATAAGGAAGTTCAGAACACTAATTCTGCACAAAATCACCCAACCATCAATAACAACTCCAAAATGGGAAATTTACCTGACTAATCAAAGTGTCAGAAACAGAACATCTGATATTACCCAGAGAAACACTGTGTGAAAGGAGAAGGGAATGCCTGTGGTCCCCTTTGGTGGCTGCAAGTTGTGAAATTGGCTCAGATCTTTCATCAAATAGGACCTCAATGGCCCGAAAAACCCAGAGAGTTAACAGCTGGCCCAGAATTTCCAGCTGAAGTGCTAGGAGACCAAATAATTCTCCAGCTGTTCTTGTCTGTGCTTAGGACGTGTCTTTGAAGACACAACTTCAGTGTTCTGCCCTCCTCGTACTTGCTTGGTTTCTACCTGCTTCTGCTGTAGCTGTCCCATACGTTAACCTTTTGTTACAAGCTTCTTTGATCCCTAAATCCCATTTAATCATATTCATGTCCACTTCCGTGGATCACTGCACCTTCACTCTTGACTCTATATCTAAAAGAACATTCAAGAGGAAAAATTAAGTCACAGAAGGATAGTTTCTATTTCTTTTGTTCTGATAAAGAGACTCCAGAAGTCTCCACAACTGCAGTTCAGAATAAAATATGATTATCACACTAATCAGTGATGTAATTCAGATTTTCTCCATAACTTTAGGAAGTCTGTTTTGGCTAAAAGCAAAAGAATAATTTCTGATGACAACTTGATATTGAAATTATCGCCTTAGAAATGGTTAAAGGAATGCCTTAATGTACTAACAGACTAAAAAAAAAAGGGTTAATGTGCCCTCAAGACTGGCAGAAATAAGTGAAAGTGAAATAAGTGATCTTTACCTATTCCTTAGAAGGCAGTTTTGTGAGGTGGGATTTCCTTTGTTTAAATGATTATTATTTCCTGTGCCTAAGTAACTAGTGAGATGTAATACCTCATCCCTTCTGTTGTAATTGTGGTATTTTCAGTTATTTCCACTCAGTAGTAAAGAGCTTCATCACTCTTTTTCCCCTCTGATAAATCCACGCAAAGAAGAAATGAACTTAAAAAAAAAAGAAATAAAATTAAAA
>VXAD01008596.1:25898-129666 GCA_013399195.1 Dicrurus megarhynchus
TTATTTTCTTTTTCAATGTTACAATAATTACCTTTCAGCCCCTTTGCCACCAAACAGAATATGAAGTTCCAGCCTAGAGCCAGGGCTTTGTGAAAGTATAAAGGGGGGAAAAGATACCAGGACCGCACACTGAGAGATCATCAAAGACAATTTTATGTGCTGAGATCCACCCAAACCAGCCAATAAAATGTGGGTAGAAGAGGTAAAAGGGACATTTATTTACTTGTGCTTTGGATTGTTTCAAAGCAACTTCTCTAGAGTCAGAGTAACCCTTATACCCCACTGCTCCTCTGCCCCTCCTGTAAAAACAAAAAGGGCTGCTTCCAACAGAAAAGAGGAAATAACATATTTACATGAGATTACAAAGTGTTTCTGAAGTTCATAGTAAATTTGAGGCTGTGGAGGGGGGAGCCCAGGGGAAAACCTGTTACTTTATGTCCTTCCTGAAGCATAAAATTCAGCAAAAATTCAATACTGCTGTCAAATGCCAAATAGGCAGGTCGATATGTTAAACAGGAAGTAGTGACACTTCTAAAGAAATAGGCCAAAGCTTACAGCCAGGCTGAGATATAAACTCTAATGATTTCACACTTTCATTCTTAGTCCACGTGTTTTCTGACTGAGAAATGGAAAGTGCAGAATTTACAGCCCTCTCTGATGGGATATTCAAGGGTACAATTTCATACTGCAGTTCTTTCACTCTATTGCAATGCTTGTTATGTTCATTTCATTCTTATTAGAGATGAATGGAAAGCTAAAACCCTCACTGACACTACATCAAATATATGAATGGGCAAGACAATCAAGTTTCCTGAATTTTGAAATCAGATAAGTACATGACTAATTCTACCTGTGCTTTCTGCTAAACCAGATATTGAATATGTCCTTGTTTTATAAGAGATTCTTACATTAACCTGTTCTGGCCCAAACCTGAAACTCACAAAACATCCGTGACCTTTTCAGATTTCTTTTTGTTCAGAAGCAGTTCAGTAGCTCTGAAAAGTTTGCTGCCTACAGAATTAATAGAGCACTTGAAATACAATTAAATCTCCAATATGAAGGCAAGAATGCGCCTTCTCCTTTTTTTGTTCATACCAGGCCTGTATTTCATTTGTATGGTTAGATCTACAAGAATAGTACTGCTTCTTACTGAATGCATACAAAAATCATTAAAGTGCTGTGTATTTAAAGAGAAATAAACAATTGTTCCAAAGTCCTGTAGCATAAAATGAAGCTCTCCTATATTCTTTTAAAAGACCTTCCCATCCCAATGCACTACTGATCCTACAAATAGTATCAGAAATAGGTCCATCTCTGTCTCAAAGCCTCAAGATGAGGCAGAAACCAACTGAATGAGATCAGTTTAGAGGTAGGCACGGCTTGAAAACATGTAATTGTGTTCTGCAGTATTACTTAGTTCATCAGCTACCGTTTGCAGCAAAATGGAAAGTGCTTGACCCCTTACTCTGAGTGCCATGTAGGAGGCATTTTTTTCAAATGTATAAAATGCTGCACGAGTCCCTTTCTTGAAATGATGCTAATAGACTGGATTGTATCATCCCAAACATTTGCTACCCTAATAGGCCTTATAATACACCAGGAGCATAGTGCATTGATGTAGATTAACAATATAAAAAGTTAAGCTAGGTTTTATATTAGCATTATTCTTAATGCTAATGTAATGCTGAACCACTAAGGCAGCATTGTTAGAGTGTTAGTACTGTAGATTGTAATGACAAAAGGAATTAGATGGGTTTTCTATGTTAAATCAGTCATTAAGTGGTGGTATAATTATTTGCTGTTAGTAAAGCTCTTTTTTCCCCCTATTGTAAAATTGACAGTGTACGAAAGTAATTGCACTGTTTTCATTTCAGCAGGGCTCCTTTAGATTAGAGTTGGGGAGGAAAGATGTGGCACTCCTAATCCTTTTGACATTTCAGGAGGAATGCATGAGTAATATTGCATAGCCATGTAATTAATCAGCCTGGGTATTTGTGGTCTACAAAGCATGTATTTCTACTTGCATTAGGATGGGAAGGGTGAATGGTGGGTGGGAGAGGTTCTGTGTTCTGCCTTTCCACTGTTTTAATTACAGTGGGACATTGTCTTCAATAATTTCCTTTGTCAACTTTGTGTGTGTCTTGCATGTTAAGATCATGGCTAGAAAACTCTCAGTTGAGATATTTTAAATCAGAATAGAGGAACTTGCTTGTTAGTAAACTTAGGTTTTTATCCTTATTATACTGGCCATGATAAAGGATTTATAGAAACTAGATTTGGGGATTCTGTGTGCGCAACTCTGAGGTTTCTTTAGAGAATTAGGGGTGTTAACTGGATGTTTTGTTTCTTTCTTTTGAAGTAAGATAAGACTAGCTCTCTTAAGGTAACAGAAGGACATGAACTTTTCCTTCCTTCCTTCCTTCCTTCCTTCCTTCCTTCCTTCCTTCCTTCCTTCCTCTTTCATATCCCCCCCCATGCTCCATTCCATCATCCCCTCTTCCCTCCTTCCCCTTCTTTCTTCCTCCATAATTTCTTTCTTCCTCCCTTCTCTTTCATCTCAAATTTCAATGAAAGTGAAATCCATTTTTTATCTCACAAAATAATGCTTATGTTTGCTATCCAGAGCAGAAGTTGGATCTTTTTACATTGTATTTTAGAATAATTCTAATTTTTCTTGTAATGGTAGCATCAAGCAACACATATTTGTTTTTGTAAAGGGGCACACATTATTTTTCTAGTGATAAGATAGAAGAGGAAGTTGGGAATTACTGAAATCTTGCACTCATCATAATGGGAATAAACCAGTAAGTCATTGAGAAAAAAATACTTTTTCATATTCTTCCTTGAAGAGACCTAGCTCCAGCTGTGCTTTATAAAATATATAAGGCACAAATCTGCAGAAAGAGATGTTGCCTCCCAGACAAAAACACCCAGAGATCTACCACACCTGAAATCTTCAGATGTGCTCTCTCACCTGTTGAGGAAATGTCAATTATATTAGCTGACTTTCTCCTTTCCTGGGCTGTAATACTACCAGCCTTAGTGAAATGGAGGCTACAACATAAGGATTGAATCCTTATGCACTTTATCAAGAGAGAACAGAATATACTACTTTTTCTGCAGTACTAGGAACTACACAGTTTTTGACATATCCAGAGTTTGGACAGAACACTGTCTGGAAATCACATTTATCATGAACATCAATTAAGAAGTTGTAGGTGAGTGTATGATTTGTGGTGAACTGCAGATAGAAAAAATGCTGGAAAGCTCCATGTTGTATCAAGATAACTAACAAATTGAGTAATAGGGAAAAAAAAAGAAAAAGAAAAAATATTAGAGAATCATCCCTTTATAACTTTATAACCTAGTTTATTTTAACCAATAACATATTTTCAAGGGGATATTTCAAAATGTATGTATGAAGGTACATTCTGTGACATATTAAGCTCTGAACTGGGCTTCCAAAACTCACATCAAGAGACTTATTAAACTTCATATAGCCTTTGGTTCTGTTATATAAATATGAAGACTTTCTTCCTTGTACTAGGCTTAGATGGTTTTCTGTTGCTTTTATGTTTCTGTTTTCAAAATTGTTAAATGGATGCCAGTAATAATAATTTGTGTGTCTGGTACACATTGATATTTTTTGGTACATTTGCTCTAAAGATAAGCAGATGTTAAATTCTATAAAACTATATGTTTTAAAGAAATAGAATATGAAGGGAGCTTGAAAAGTCATGCTGAGCTGGCCTCCTTTTTAACTGGTTCGGGACCATGATACACAAATTGTTGGTAACATATTTTAAGTTGTTAATTGGTTATGGTCTCTTATGGTCTTAATCAATAAACTAATTGAGCTGTGTCAGATGCTTTTCCTTACTTTCATTTGCTTCAGAAACAAATAACTGCCAAGCTATCTATCTTCAACTGAAGTCAAACAGTTAAATTATAAAATAAAATAAAAATCTGTCAGAAATTCCTTCTTAAACAAATGACAACTGAGAAAATTCGCCCTGGATTGTCACTCATCTTTAATTTCACATATCAAGTCCATAACATGGCAGTCAAATTTGGTCTGTCTGTCTGTCTGTCTGTCTGTGAATCTCTTTGTTCATGTTACAAGTGCAGCAGCTGACAGAGAATCACAGTTATATTCTTAGAAAGTGTTTCTGTTCTCTCACCCTGAGTACAACAGCACTTTTAAGGAAGCACTTTGAGGCTCCATGAGCTTTAGGAGGAGACAGACTGAAGGGCATGCTGGGCAAGCAGCACCAAAAACATACCAAAAAATAGCAGAACCCATTGTGGTGGGTCCCTTCTTTAACACCTCTGAATGCATATTCAGGGTGCTGTATTTCACAGCCACCACTGAGGTTGTTGCAGGTGGTCTCAGCACACTGTTCATCCAATTTGTTGCTATCACTGCACAACGTACTTCTAGTAAGAAGGTAAAATTCATTGTCAAGTGAGGTGGCAGGGAGAGAGCTAAGTTATGTATCAGGTGTTGGACATGATTATTCTAGTCCTAAATATGTACATAAATCCTTGACCTTGGACTCCCACTGAGAGAGGGTGGAGGAATAAAAAATAGATAATCTACTGATTTTTCACACAGATGTCATTGAGTAAGGTGACAGTGACCCTTTTGTAAAATTCTGGCTTAAAACCCCTATATAATCTTGAAAAGTTTATCTAGACTCCTGAAACTCAAACTGGAAAAGGCATTGATTTTGGAATTGCAGTGTAAGGACGGTGGGCAAATTTCCCAATGTTTTATACACAAAACTTTTCAGGTAGTCCTATTTAAAAGTTCTTTTAACTATTCTTTAAGTCCAATTTCAATATTTCTAATTATAGGAATAGAGAGACTTTTGTAAAGAAGATGCTTTAGCGTATTGCATATATGTGGCTTGTCCAATAATTAAAGGATGGGTCCTGCTTGTGTTACAGTACTTATAGCATCAACAAGTCACAGCACAGAAGGCAGCTGTTTGTTTTGGTTTGATTTGTTGGTTTTTTTTTTCTTTTTCCCATGGCAAGAACACATTAGTATAAACAAATTGATAAAAAAACCCAGAAAATAAACCAGCAAAAGCAAAAAGGTATCCAAGAGTACACTTTATGCTTCCAAGACTTTTTTTCACAAAACCTGTCATCTGAATCCTAGTCATTAACCTACTTCACTCTGTCTTGAACTGAATATATTGATACCTCAGTCTCTGCAGTTCATACACAAGAACTTAAAGTATAATTTTTATAGGGTATCTGTTGCTACAAGAAACTCATTGTGGCTTGAAGTACCTACACTAAGAAGCTTAAGAATTGAAGGTGAAGAGCAGTTTGCTCTGAGTTATAGGCCAATAAAAGAGTAAAACATGTTTTGAGGACCTAAGCGTGGTGCTGAAATCCAAATTCCCCTCTCCACTTTTGCTTTCTCATGGAAATCCCAGGAAATCCTTACTTGTTCACAGAGTTGCACAATGAGATCCTGGGACAGTTTTACCAGTCAAAAGTGTGCTAGAACACAAGCCAAACACAGAAAACAAGCAGTACTGTGTTGCAAGAGGGGAAGATCAGCAAGACACTAAGGAATTCTGAAAATAAAAGGTGTAGGGATATATTTAAATCATATAAGAAAAAGTGTACTATTGTGTTCATCAATAGAACATTTCTGATTTAGTCTATCTCATTCTTGATGATATTCTTGTTTCATCCAGACCAAACTCCCATTCTTAAAATATTGATACGTAGGTGAAGTGTTTTTGGTTCAAGGCAACACATAAGATAAAATCATTTTTAAAAAAAATATACAATATTATATATAACACTTATAATATTTATATCAGTATTAAAATATTATTACAATGTTATCTTAGATATCATATAAATAAAATTATTATCTAACGTGCCAGAATAAACCCAGCCTCTATCAATTAAATTAAACAAATTGCTATAAAGTACATTATCAAATGGCACATCACTGAATAACACAGGAAGAATATTCTAGAGGATTAAAGAAAGAGTGTTCTTTTGTATTAAAGTTACTAGATACTTTCTAATTCCAGCTAAAATTATAGATTATATTCTGTTATAGTTGTGGTCACCATGTTTTAAGAGCACTGCATGGTTAAACTTCTCTGTATTTGGCCAATGTTTTCCCAAAAAATATAGCTGAAAATCTAAACTTGTTTGATATTCTTGGAAATTTCTTTCTGCCTCAGTTTCTGCATGACAAAGGAATGTCATAGTCTTTTTGTATGTGACAAGAGAAAATGATAATGTTAATGTTCTTTATGAATGCTTCTAAGATCTGTGGATAAAAAGATTGCATATATATCAGCATTTTATAGTTGTTGAAATTCTAATAGTATTAAGAGATAATTTTTCTGTGCGATGAATGGATGAGAGGACACAGATAATGATTTGCCAATCTAGACAGAAAAAGAGCAAAATAGCCCATTATCTGCATTTTCATTTGATAATAGGATGTCCAGAGAGAGCAATCAAGTGAGGACCATGGCCTTTTATTTTCATGAACTTTGCTTCGAAACAAAATGGAAGCATTCATCTTATTTTGTTGGTATCAGCCCTTTCCAGTGCTACTAAGAATAGTTGAATATTGCAACTTAACAGGATAATAACAATATCACAACAAGATAAATGTTTCCTTTTCATAATGTAAACCGACACCACAGGTTGTCCAGTATCCAGAGAAGGTAGGTACAAGCTGAATTAACCTGCATTAAAACAACCCAATAAATCAAATATTCAAAGCTCTCTGAAAGTTTTCCATATCAGGAATGCTCGCAAAAATCACATTTAAAACATATGTTCACAGTCATGAAAGAGATACTGAGATGTAAGGGGAGTATTATGAGCTGGTATTTATAATTATTTTAATTGTGAAAGAAAGAATTCTGGTTATCTTTTTTATAATTAAATTTTGGATACTGACCTATTGCAAGGGAAAGGCAAGGGAAAAAAATTCTATCCACCCGCATCTGCTGTTTCCTGGATACAAGCCAGTCTTTCAGACTAACACTAACTCACAAAGCAACAGAGAAAGGACAAACATGCCCCCTCTCTTTGCTGATTAGAGGATGCCTCATAAATGCATTCCCTGGACAAGCTTTATAATAGACTCATCCACTTTGTGTTCAATTGTAAATTCAATACCTAGTACTATTAGCTGTTCTATCTGTTGAACTTCATCGTGTTAAACATTTGGTAATAAACAGACTGGGCACAAACAATAAAAATAATTGTACATATTTCTTTAAAGTATACATTGCAACTTGGGATTTTAGGCTCAGGGGTTGTTTTCTTTTTTATTTTCTTCTACAGTCACTTCTTGATATCAGCAGAGGATGAGCAAATGCATTGTATGCAAAGGCTAAGTCAATTAGCAGTAGCTGTCATGTGTATTGAAGTGCAGCCGTTTAAAGTGAGAATATTCTAAATGCAGAGAACTGTTACAGTTGGGGAGGATTTCTGAACTGTGTTTCAGCTGTTCTGCTCAGTTCCGACTTCAAGCATGGACCCTGTCAAAGCAGCAGAACGACAACTTCGTAGGAGTCCCGTGCCTTATTTCTTAATCCTGATGTGCCAAAGCTACAGTGAACTCCCCTTCCTCAGAGAGAGCCACAGAGTCATGGGGTCACACCAAGCCACACTGTACAGACCAATTCCGCAGAGTTTTCCAAAAGCATAACCTTAAATCCTGCAAAAATTCAGTTCCCAGTGCTTCAGTCTCCTGAGAAGGCAGCTGCCACTGCCTTCTGCAGCCCCACTCGTGTCTGAAGCTGAGCCATATGCATAGCACTTCAGAACCAGGTGAGGAGCAGGGAACTCCTGGAAAAGAGATAGAGCAGGTTTATGTGCAAACAGCCTTTGCTTAAACATTTTGCTTCAGTAAAGTACCCATTTAATTTCAAAGAATGTCTCACCCCATTTCTCTGTTTGATTTTCAGACCCATGGCTCAGAACTCCTTGTGTGCCCTGCATCAGCTGCACCAGGACACTTCACAAGTACCTGTTAAATGCCTGATGGTGCCCATTCACTGCTTTATCAGTGCTCCTGATAATGGGGATGAAGCAGGCAAATTAGGGCTGTCACCACAAACTTGTGCTTTTCAGCATCAGTCACTGAAGTTTTCAGCGTAATAACTTGTTTTCTACCCAGAAGAGCTTGCCCAGGCATCCTCTAGTGGATAAATGTGTTTATCACAGATTTTTTAAACTGGCTGATGATGCTGTTCCAGGCTGGGAAACATCATCTCCTTTTTGAGACTAGAAACTTCTTACACACTTGCATATGCACAAATGAAGTTCATTTGGTGCACCCTTTAAGCAGACAAATTGATTAAGGAATCTTTTTTTCAGGAGGAATGATGGTGATAAGGACACCAAAAGCTCAGATAATATCGGCTCCTGTGCAGAGCTCTTGAAAAGTGACTTTTGGCCTCAGTTTCTTCTCCTCTGAAATGACTGCTAATTGTAATGGCAGTCAGAAGGGATTGATTTATTGATATTTATAGTGTTCAGCATATGTAAGCCATAAAATAAATGGTACCCTTTTGTCATTATCAGTTTTTCATTTTATTCCTCAAATAGGAAATAAAATCTAAACTAATACAACAACTATTTCTGATGGAAAGCTAGAACTGACATATTTTTGCACCTGTGGATCAGGGCTAATACTGAACTTTATTTAAAATTTGAAAGGGGAAAGAAAAAATAAATAAAGAAAAAAAGATTGCTTTAATTTAATAAAAATGGGTTGCAGCCCTTTTTATTTCCTTATATACTAAGAGAAATAGAGGCCTTGATATATATATCCCCAAACCAGGTGATGCTAGGAACTCAGAGAGATGAATCAATCATCTGTGATTTCCAGTCCTGTTTCCTGGCTGAAGTGCACTGTGTTTGAGCAGCCAAACTTTGTTGAAATTCACCCATTGCTGAGACTCAGGGCAGCCTGTGGGAGTCAGGAAGCAGAGTGGATGGCCAGCAGCCCTCTAAGGAGACAGCAGGCCATGTGTCAGTTGTCAGGAAAACATATTCCTCTATTTTCCTGCCCCTTGAGTCAGCTATATTTCACAGCTCTGGTGTCAACGGAAAAGCTTAATATCAACCATATTGGAAATACAGCTTTCCAATTAATTCATGTCCCTGAAATATAATTTTTTTTTCTGTTTCTTTTTTCACACACTAGGAGTGGAAATTTGACGACAGATATGACAGTGCTGCCAGCAGTATGTTTATTATTAGAAGTATTAAACGGAACCGTTGCTTTAGGACCTATCTGTTGTATGCAAAAAATAACCAACAAGATGTCACCTGCATCTCACATGGATATGCTTTTCCACAGTTCATCAATAGAGAAAGACATTATCTGATTCATTTGCCTAGTCAGGTTTTGGCTGTTATTCCCAATATTGCTAGCACCAGTACCACTGGTGCTATGAGAGCTTATTAATATTTTTCTTTATACACATACAGATAGGGGCTAAAGGGGATCCTAACAGAGATGCCTGGAGTGTGTTTTCATGGAAAAGAGGGAATTTGAACACTTTGCAGCTTGTTCTGAGCTATTTCTCAATTTACATGTGAGGCTCTTTCACCAATAAAGTCAATATTTCAAGTAAGGGAGATAAAGTAATTTAATTTTCTTCTAGATTAATTTCTTTCTTGTGTACCATTGTTGATAGAAACTGTACTTAAATCCATTTTAATGGGCCATATGGGTATCAACAAGTCTGTGGCTTATGTCAATCCTTCATATAATGCATCTATTTAATGTAGATAGTTCTTTTTGTGTTAAGCATCCTAGGCATATTTTGTTGCCAAAAGGAAGAAATGAGATAATTTCAGAGGCTATTTACCTAATTCTAATTCAGTCATTGAAATTAGATCATTTGACAACTTCCTTAGACCTTCCTATTTCTCTTTACTTACAGTAAAGGCAACCTATATGCAGTAGTTTATGTCCTGAACTCCTCTGCTACCTTGATAGAGCCTGAGAAAATTTCATGGCAAAAGTGTTTCTGTGAACTACAGTTTAGCCAGGGACCACCCCAGTAGTTTGTGTCCCCTCTCTTCTAAGGAAAAGGTCTTGGCAAGAGATCGCCTCTTTCCAAATTATAGATATAAAAGTACTGTAAGCAAAATTTAAGATTATCAGCAAAATGGACATAATTTTAGGCCCAACAACAAAACCTTTAGCATTTTTACATGTTTATCTTTATGACTGGAGTGGAATGGGATGGAATAGGTGACTATTTCAGCTGGGAGGAACCTACAATGATGTCTGACAAATGCAGGGCTGACCAAGTGAAAGTGTATTGTTAAATGTGCTGTCCAAATGCCTCTCAAACACGGGCAAGCTTGGGAATTGCCTAGCTATCTAGGAAGCCTGTCCTGGTGTTTGACCACCTCATCTCCCAGGAAATGGAGAGGCTCCCTCTCTCATATACACTCTGAACCTCCCCTGGTGCAGATTTGAACCATTCCCACATGTCCTGTCTCTGGATACCATGGAGATGAGATCAACTTGCTCACAGTGTGTTTTAAAACAGAGTTATAAATGTAATATATAAATGTAATATATAAATGTAATATATAAATGTATACAACCAGTTCCTCTGCAGAAATAAGAATTATACCAGCAGATGCTTTGGACCATGGGTTCTGTGAGAAGATATTAAGCTGCTGTTTCTTATCTTTGGAAGACCAATATTGTCTTAAGTGTGATGGAACATTTTGCCTTGGAAATGTTTATTTCTTCAGTGGTGCGTGTATGTGCATGTGCATGCATGTGTGTGTGTGTCTCTACGGGTGTGTGTCCTTGAATTACTTTTTACATTGCACTTCAAGATTTGATGACTCCAAGTGATCCTGCTATTGATTCAATATTAGGGAAACAAAGAGTTATTAAGTGATAACCTGTTGGTGTATATTTTTTGCTCTGTTCATATAAACCAGTGGAGCAAGATCAATTTACTCTCCAGTTGAATTGCTTTTCTTGTGGGCACCTAAAGCATACGTTAGAGATCAGCTTCCAAGAAACAAATTTATTTTCCTGAAATGATGGTCTTTATTGGCAACATCTAGTTCTTTTAATTTTACAGTTGGTTTACCAGTTATTATCTCTGTTTTCATGAAGCATGAGAAAAATGCTAGAACAGTTAAATGTGCTTACCATATAGTTTGTGAATTAGTGACTCCTTAAAATTGGCAGCAGATGTGGAGTGAAACTGCACTGTCAGTTCTCCTTTCTTTTCCCCCCCTTTCCTCCCTGCAAACCCTGGGAAATCATTTGCCTGGCAGAGATTACCAAGGTGCCATCAGCATGTCACACTCAGCTCACACAGTGGTATCAATATTCGTTCTTATTCCTGACCCCCTCGTTTGGCTGTGACAAATCTGAGAAATCTGAAAGTTATGGAGGCTGGGGAGGGGGAAGGAAGCAAAAACTCCTCTGATGCTTTTCTTGCCCATTATGCATTTGACGGAATGTGCCTTTTAAATGACTTGTACATCTCTTCTCAGGTGTGCTATGGGCAGAGTGGCAGCAATTGCCAGCGGTGACTAAGTGAGAAGTGACACTCTCTGTCTCTCTGAGGGTTTCTTCAAGTCCAGTTTGGAACCTTTCATTACATTGCAAGAATCCATTAAGACAGAAACAAGGTTATTCCATGAAATGTTTTTGTGACTAAAGAGGACATCCAGCTCTTTAATCAGTGACAGAACATCTACTCTGACAAGACTGAGTGATACAATGCGCTTGGCTAGCACCTTTGCAACTGAAGGGGAATATAACTTACAAGGACAGACAGTATTCTCATTAAATTGCCATTGGTTGATTCATCAATGCTCCAGTGGAAATAATTATTCTGTATATGTTTGATGTAAATGTCTATGTCAAATGAAACCTCATTTTGTATTTTGCGGATGTCTGATCCATGATAATTTGGCTAATGCCTTCAGGTCATGAGATAACTGTCTTCTCCCTTCAGTTATGACAGGGGCTGCAGTGAGAGCCTAAGAGTGATTTGGAGGAGATAAATACACACACAGACACACAGACATGCACATATTTATGTGTAAACAAACAAACAAACAAACAAAAGCATCACTGTAATGTCAGCGCAACCCACATGGATTTTATTTGCCCCCATGTGGGTGTGTCAGTTTTTGGCTAGAACAAACTGAGAGTAATTTCTTTGACCTTTACAAAGTCACCCCAGAATAACTGGCAGGCAAAATCTCGTCCCAAAAATACCTTTTGCAGCAAGATGCTGGAAGTCACCATGGGGGGAAAGAGGTGCTGTTGTATACTTAGATGTGCCAATACAGTGCTGTATAAACACATAAATGGCTACAGATTGATTTTGGAATGAGCCCTAAGCACAGTGAAAGTCGGAAGCACAGTGAAGTACCGCAGAAATATCCCAGAAATGTTGAAGCCTCTCTGAATAGGTGTGATTTAATTTCCTTCTGTCTGTTCCAGGGAGAAAGGAGTTATGCTTCATATACGTAGCAAAATTGCTACCCATATAATAGTGTCTGATGAAAAAAGGGGGAATAGCCAAATAATGTTCACTTATTCTCACTAAGAAGGTAAAAAGGCACTGATTAGTTCCCTTCAGTACTAAGGGAAAGATTTAAATAGATTAGGTTTGGGAGTTCTTACAATGTTGTTGGCTTCTTCATACGCATATAATCTTAAAACAATCTAATCTTTTTTATGTAAAATCAAGATCCTTAGTCATTTAGATAATTGTTAGTGATTAATATATCCTTGATAATACCTAGTTGTATCTTACTTTATGAGCAAGACCATTGAAATCAAAAGGACCAATTACTAGATAAGGAAAAACCAACTGTTCATTAAAATCTTAGGAGTTTAGCTTTTTTTGTGTGTCAGAAAGTCATTAGGAGGAGAAGGTGAAAAGAGAAGGATAAAGACAATGAGGAGTATCAACTAAGGTAGTGTTTTTTAGTCTTTTTTATCTTTTGTATTCTCTGAAATAATGAAAACAACTGGTATTTATTTTTAAAAAATCATAATAAGGAAATTGAGAGAAAATAAAGAAGACATAGAAGTCAATAATTACCAATAATCTTTTTTCCTTTCTGAGAGATGTAATATAAATAAATGTTTTTAAAATGAGAGAATCATGACTGGCTTTGGTTTCTCAGAAGATAATGTTACAATTTTATACAGTAACCTGTAATAAGTAGGAAAATAAAAGAAATTAAAAAGGAAGAGAAATATCAAGAACACAGGTTTGTATTAAATTTTTCAGCAATAGCTGTTATACGGGAGAAGAGAAAAAATAGACAAACCTTCTCTAAGACAGTTCCGAGGCACTTTACTACTTGCAGTGGGAATTCTCAGTCCATAAACAGTTGTCTTGGAAGAAAAGCAACGTATATTGTCTTTAAATCAGAGTTAAGATTGTAATTTTACTCCAGATTTAAATTTCCCAACCTCCTTCTAAAGATGGTTGATAGGGTAAAAAAACTCAGACCCCACCTTCTCTAAGCATGGGAACTAGACGGTGCCAGGCCAAGGTCCAGTAGCCCGCTTGCCCTGTAAGATCTGGGAGGTGAAGTACACTAATTTGGGAAGGCCTCTGTGCTAATTACTAAATCTCTCAGAGGCAATTTTGAAGCTCTGTAATGTGCTGGATGCATCCCCTTTACGGCATGGTGCCACGCTGCCCTCTCTTCCCTATTAGTTATCTGCTGTGGGGCAACCAGCGAGGCTGGGGCCCGTTTCTTGTCAGCAGAGATGTGTCTTGGCTCTGAGGGAGAAACACAGACACAGAGTTCAGGGCTTGATCTTCCCAAGGGCAACTACAGCAGCACACTACAAACACTGAGGGTTCTTTTCTGTATGATATCTCAAGAAAGGCAATTTCCCTGAATGAGAGGCATTAAAATTGAAATACTGAAACTTTGCCTTGACAAAGACATGGCAATGGAAAACAGCCCAAGTCAAAAATCTGTCATAAAGCAGGTTTCTTTTTTATGCTTCTGTAATCAATAGAGAAGCCTACAATTCAGCACTTTGTAAATAACATATGTGTTAGCCAGGAAAAAGAGGGATGGATCCTTGGGATAGCTTTTCTTTCTTCATCGTAAGAGTGGAAGTGTATTGTATAGCATAAACAGTAGTCTTGCATGCTTCATGTAAAGAAATTCATCCTGAAAAAAAAAATTTAGTTTATTTGTCAGCTAGAAAACTATATCTGGACACACAGAGACAACGGAAACGCACTCCATCGAAATTCCAGTAAACTTTAAAATACTTTTGATATGATCCACTATTTTTTTGTTCCTTATAAATCATGTGGCATATAATGAGTAAAAGTGGTGTATCAGAGGGTGAAGAGCTGGCATTTATTGAACAACTTTGATAATGTCAGTAAAAAATAAGGTGGCAAGGAAGCACAACATTTTTATCGTTATGGAACCAATTATCTCTCTATGCTATATATGTGCAATGTATAAAAACGAGGAAAATCCTTGCCTCAAAGAATTTATTGCCAAATAAAGTATTGATACAACTAATTGGTAAGTCTTTGTATATTAATGAATACAATAAACATTAATGTTTATGAATGTACATGTATTTTTGATGGATAGATAGTTAGTGGGATAGATAAGTGGCAGTATTTATACATGCATACACACCAACACATTGACTTTGGCTTATATCTTTTTCTCAACTCCTAATATCATCTCTGTGCATGAGACAGGGATCTTTGTCAGAGATTTATTCTGCAAATTAAATGAGCTATAGCCTCTTCCCTTATTTTAATGTACACTTTATTCTCAGAGCCATTGCTATTTAAATTTGTTCCTTAACACATGTGGTTCACTTTATTTTACTTTTACTGTGTCTGGACTATTCAAAACTGACACATATAAAAAATAGTGCCGTTTCCCTGAAATAGCAGTGCCTTTGTATGTGTGAAGCTATAAATAAACACTGGCAGTTAAACTTCTGTGCTTTTAAACTTTAGCCTCTTTATCTCTGTCACTGTTAGAGGCCCCTATCTGGTCTGCCTTCCTTTTTTGCTTATGACAAAATGCTTATGCAGCAGTAATCAGTCTTGGAGGCCTACCCTCCTTTCCATTTCTTTCTTTCTCTTTTAATTTCTGAGTTGCAGGCACTAGTTTCATTGGCGTCTGCTGCAGCTTGGACAACAAATCAAAATAGTAAATGTTTCTTCCAGAGCCAGCCTCTCTTCTCTCCATGCCCTCTGTGGTTATCAGTCACAGTCGATTAGTGAATACACTGGCTTGTTTCACTCATTTCCCCATTTGCTACAGCCAAACCATGGTTAAAAACAGGTCACATCCTGTCCTTCAGGTGTGTCAACCACACCACTCAGCTTGGTGTCATCTGAAAACTTGATGGGGGTGCACTCCATCCCACTGTCCCTGTCATTGATGAAAACGTTAAAAAGTATTGGTGCCAATATGGACCCCTGGGGGACACCACTGTCACTGATCTCCACCTGGTTATTGAGCCACTGACCACTACCCTCTGGAGGCCACTGTTCAACCAGCTACAATCCACTGAACAGTCCACCCATCAAAATCCATCCTCCTCTAATTTAGAGAGAAGGGTTTTGGTGGGGACCAAAATTTAGAGAGAAGGATTTTGGTGGGGGCCATCAAAGGCCATACAGAAGTCCAGATAGATGACAGCTCTTCTGTCATCTACTGATAAAGTCACCCCATCACAGAAGGTGACCGGGTTGGTCAGGCAGGACTTGAAGCTGTGCTGGTTGTCTCAAGTCAAATCCCTGTTGTCCATGTGCCTTAGCTCAGCTTCTGGGAGGATGTGGTCCATGATCATACCATGCACAGAGGTGAGAATGATGGGCTGGTAGTTCCCAGGGTCCTCCTCTCTACCCTTTTTAGAGATGATTACACTTTTTCTAGTCACCTGGTACTACATGTGACTGCCACGATATTCAGGCATCACAGACAGTTGGCTTGGCAACTGCAAATTGGCTTGGCAAACAAGAAAATTCCCTCAGGACTCTGGGATGCATCTCATTGTATCCCATTAATTTATGTGCACTCATGTTCCTCAGGTGGTCATGAACCTGATCCTCTCTTACAGTGGACAGGACTTTGCTCCTCCATTCCCTCTTTTTTGGTTCATCCACTTAAGAGGTGTGAGAAAGAGACTGTTACTGAAGACTGAGGGAAAACTTTATTGAGTACCACAGCCTTCTCCTCACACGTTTTTACCAGTTCATGAGCCTTGCTCATCAGGGAGGGTGGTCTTTCTTTGGCTTTCTTTTTCTGGCTGACATACCTGTAGAACCACTTCTTACTAGTTTTTCCTTGCCATGAAAACCTCCAGCTGCACCTTGACCTTCCTGACCCCATTCTTATACAGCTGGCAGCATCCTTGTACTCTTCCCAGGATACCTCCCTCTGCTTCCATGGCCTGTGCATTTTCTTCTTGCCCTTTAGGGTAAGAAGGTGTTGAGTCATCCATGCTTCTCTCTTGCCTTCCTTTCCTGATTTCTTACACCTGTGGAACAAGAAGTCTTGCACTTTAAGGAAAGATCAGCCAGCCCCGTTCTGGTCATTAAAAAATGGAGGTCGCTTTCTGGATGATGTCATGTAAACATTGGCCCATTGTCCTATTTCTGGATGTGACATAGAGTTGGTGATCAAGGAAAATGTATACTAAGCAGGAAAATTATTGTTTTTTATGTCTTCTTCATGTACATTTAGCAGCACAGAGACTTCCTGAGCTAACAATAGTGTGTGAATTGCAGAAGTAAGTCTTGTTTAGAACATTGCCCATTAAATCAGTCAAACTTTTGAAACCTTCTGATAATCCTGCCACTGTTTGTATGTAGGAATGCCTTCAAAATTTGGAAAAATGTGTGTAAATTCAAGGTCCCAGGTGAAGTTCTAGAACTCCGGCATTACTGGGTTTACATCCTGCTTGTTGCATTCGATTCAATTGCTTCAGATTTAATTGACTGAAATTACTTTTCTTCAAATTCTTCAGAAGTTTGCTGCAGCTCAGATTCAATTAAAGTTCCTCCTACTACCATTCCCCTGTGTACCAGCTTTATAGACATATCTGTCAATATCAAACATTGCAGAGGAACATCTTTTTTACATGTATGCAAAATACTTTCTTCTTTGCCTTTCAACTTTCTGTTTAATAATATTAATAATAACATTAATATGAGCTTCTCCTTAGGTTTTCAAACTGACCCTGGTGGGTTTTTTAACTCAAATGTTATTAGCAACCCAAACAAGTTGAGCCAAGACTGAATTTTCTCATGCATAAGTAATAACTTACCAGTTGCCATTGCAAACACACTGCTTTTCAAATAATTAAAACACTTTTCAGACAATTCAAGATTACAGATGAGGAGATATGGCTTCAATTTCAAGGAAATACTTCAGTATGTACATGAAACATGGTTCATGTATCATATTTATCAATATGATAGACCTGCCAGTCCTCCTGGTTTTCTTTGGAGAAACATAATTTTAAACTCAGTTGACATTCTTTCTGTAACAAATCAATTCTCAAACTCACACTTTCTTTACAATATAATGTACCCCATACCACACTGGGCCTTATATACATATATATATATATGTATATACAGAAAGAGAGCTATGCTCATAATGAGAAATATAAAACTGAAATTTACTCCCTCAATTTGGCTTTATAGTATCTAAAGCAACAATACTATAATATAAACATCAAGTTGTAATTGATTCACTATCTCTTGGGTTTCCCTTAAAGAGGTTTGCAATCTCCCCAACTCTTTTTTTGCACTTCCTTTTCTGTGGAAAATGTAAAAAATTTCAGATGCCTATGTGAAAAATAAATAATTATAGTGTACCTTTTGAGCAGGTAATTATCACCCAAGCAGAGACTGAGCTGAAGGATGTGTCTTCTCTGGTTACAGTATGGTACTAGGACATTGTCCTCCCACTGTGGAGATCTGAGTTTGGTGGGATTTACTTTGCCTTCGTTGAGGTCCTGAGAAGCCACCAGGGACCCCTGAGCTCAGGACAGTGCTGCAGGTGATGAAGAGGACAAGGGGAGAAGAGATGAGATCAGATGAGGTAGGACAGGGTAAAGCCAGGGAGGAAAAATATAGAAACAAGAAAAAATACTGTTGGGAAGAAAAGTAAAATGTGGGTTTTTAAAACAGTTTGGAAGCCGAGTCAAACAGGGCAAGCAATCAGGTTTTAGAAGTATTTTGATTGGATTAATGGAGGCAAAGATAATAGGAAAAAGCTGAGTGGGAGGAGATGACAAATAAGTATTGTATGAAATAAGGAGAATACAGAGAAATGTAGACAAGTGTAATTTAAAATGTAATTTATAAATTTATTTATCTGTGTTTCCATTAAGAACAGAATAAATGTACAACTAATGTCTCTGATAAAAGACAGTTCAAGCTAAATGAACGCTTTCTATTTCCCACTCCCAAAAAGTTATTGAGTGATTTCATAGAGTGTATGTTTAAGTGATTTTTGTAAGCAAATCAAAAATCTGTATTTCTATTTCTATGAAATTTTTGTTGTGAGAAAATGGTTCTTTCTATTTGTTTTTGGACAAAAATATTTAGTAGAAATAATTTTCCCCTTACGTTTCTTGCCATTTAGTCAGAACTAAAAAAGCAACATAATTGGCAACAGCAAAATTTCCCCCTCTCCAGAGCACCACCAGCTCTTGCAATTATTTCACAACCAGTGCAGTTCCCCTGCCGTGTGTCATTCTTGACTTAAAGTTATTCAGAAAAGCTATTAAGCACTACATAATTGTGAGCAAATTGATGGTAATAAAGACAAGATCAACCAACATGACTGAGAGGCTGGAGAGACTGATTTATGAGGAAAGATGAAAAGAGAGACAGTAAATATGTATAGCCTGGCCAAATGATAGCTGGGAGTGGAGAGCAGGAAAAACATCTAGAAGGACTCTGTTTGAAGAATGTTGTCATCAGCAGGGGCCAGAAACATCCGTGGTGTAACTTGAGTCAAGTCAGCTTCAGTGGTGTTACCTTAGGGATGAATTTGGCCATGAGAGAGTGTGTGTGAATGAAGAGCTGTTAAGGTAAATCTGAGGGAATATAACTGAAGGGCATGAGAAGAATTGGAACAAAAAGAAAACATAACCTGCATATTATCAGGAAAATCTTACCAGCGAGATCTAGAAGCTTAATGAAGAGCACTTTGAAGATGAAAAATGCTGTTCAGCTCCAGCTAAGCATCATTATTAAAAGTAGAGATGAGCAAATAATTTGTACTGGATTATACATCCAACTAGTTAAGAGTTAGATTTTTAAAGGCACCTGTGGGAATTAGATGCCCAATACCAGGTGATTCGCATAAGTTCAGGTGCTACATTTCTCTAGACTGCTTTGCAGCTCCCATCAGTATTTCATTTGATGAAAACCACACATGATGTGTATGTGTTCAGGAACATATGAACAAGCACACCCAAAAA
Source organism: Dicrurus megarhynchus (assembly GCA_013399195.1). Classification (NCBI taxonomy): domain Eukaryota; kingdom Metazoa; phylum Chordata; class Aves; order Passeriformes; family Dicruridae; genus Dicrurus; species Dicrurus megarhynchus. Next base: position 45,427 of record VXAD01008596.1, read on the forward strand.
AAGAAGACTGAGAAATGCTGGCATGACTGGGCAGGTTTCTTCAACATGGAGGCTAGTATGACAAATTCACAGGATGCCCAGTTCTGCCACTTCACTTCATGGTCTGCCTCTCTTTCTTTTACTGACTCAGAGTTTCCAAGGGTTCATGTGTTACCTGGCAGAATTAACGATCACAAAAATCTATCCTTTGGTAATCCTTATTTAAAATGTGTAAATTCATAAGGTGGGTTCTGCTGGTGTAAATATATTCCTTTGCTAGAATTGAGTTGTATCAATTCTAAATATGATAGTAATCATAGACATCAAAGCCAGAACAAAAAACCAAGAGTAACCATTACACTTATTTACCTCTTCAGAGCTCTCCCCAGCTCCACTCTAACTATAACTCTTTTGGAATTTCCATCTTGGACACATCTAAGTCTTCACCCTTGGGGACTAAAACACAGTTTTTCCAAAACTAAAGAGAAATCTTAACTCCTTTCTGAACTACTGGTATCATTTTTGATATACTGGTATCATTCTGAACTACTGATCATTTTTTCAGGGATTTGAGCAGTTTCATCTGTATATTTTGTAACTTTTCTGAAGTAGGGTCAATCTCTTTGTGTAACACGTTACAGATAAGAGCTGTCATCTCATTTGCAATGTCCTTAGGCCATCATAATTTGGGTAAAAACAGTAATATGTGTATGATATCTGTAATAAAAACACAAGGTCAAAGCTGTGACATTAATTCATCACCAAATGATTTGCCTAATGCTGGACAAACACAAAAAAAATAATTAGTATACAAATTACTAAACAAGTATTGCTACCAGATGTCACTTCAGGCACATAAACAGGTGAAGAAGACAGGCAAAGTGTTTCTAGCAGTAAAGCAGACAAACACTTCAGATCAAGTATTATTGAGAGGCAAGGTTCAATGGTAATGTGTACGTGTATACATATTTGCACATAAATATTCATGTGAGACAGAAAAAAAAAAAAAAGAGAGAGATATTTGTTAGGAATGGTGTGTTTTGTTGTGGTTCTGTGACCCAATAGGGAAGTTTTACTAATTTAGATATTTAGAAATACTATTTCTAGCAAGGGATTTACCTAAAGATTGTGAAACAATTTTTTTTTTAGAATTGTATTCCTGACCAATGAAACAAACTAAAATACTGCAGCTAAACTAGTATAAGAGAAATGGAAAATAACCTAAAAATATATAAAGCATTTACTGCTTACAATCAGCATTACAACTGATATAAGTAAACAAAGCATAAGGCCATACATGACCTTATATTCAAATGTAAGTGTTTGCATGCTCCAGATATAGTAAAAGTTATGACAAAGTAACCAAAATATCCCCTCAAAAAGTGATTTTTGTATCCTGAACAAGCCAAGCTTAGCAAAAAGAAACTCTGTCCTTTAAGTTAACATAGGGAAATATTTTGTAAAACATTTCTTAAAGAACTGACACTGGGTGGTAGAAATGTACTAAATTCTAAGCACCGTCTCCTCCCCCAAAAATATCCAAACATTTTAAGTGGTGTATAAGTGCAGCTGACCTTTATTCCACAGTTCACTGTGGAAGTGACAGTCCATAGCTCATAGGAAATGAATAGAAACCAATTTCTTCATTTGTTCAATGCTGTTCATTTTTTTCCTTTAACAGATGGAAAAATCCAGCTAAGCAAGATTGCATGCATGTACTACTACTAATATATTATTAAAAATATTATTATATTAATTATTATTAATAACAATATATTATCAATTATGGTTACTAAGTAGATAATACTACTTATTTTTAACATCCTGACTGGGCAGTGTTTAGCTAAACCATATTTTATGTTACTGATCTAACAGGAAAAATATATATAATGGATAGTATTAACTCAGGACAACTTTTCTCCCCCTTGAAGGGATCTGAATGACCCAAATGATAGGGAGCTTCAGAATATCCCATTCACTCATGTCCTAGATTATAATTTCCCCTTCCTCCCAGACAAGATCATTTACAGATAATAAGTTTTTTTGGTTTGAACACAGTGTCAGCATCTTCAAATATTCTATCCATTTCTATTGATTGCACTGATCAGCTTTATGGCAGTGTCTACACATTTATTAAGTACAAGTGTCATTAAGCACATTGGTGCATATCATGCAGTGTAATTAAGATACCAAATTACGCTAAACAGATGTCCTCTTCTGAGCCTGCTTTCCTCAATCTCTTTCAAAACCCAGGCGCAGATTCAGCTGCTCTGTGCTGTACACCCTACCTGTGCTGTAGCTATTTCTGACGCCTCTTGCCTTTCTTCTCAGACTCCTATTCTGAGGAAGCCTCCAAACTGGCCACTTGTCAGGGTGATACGAATGCATTTTGACATCAGCAGGACACAGAGACTGGGGTCATTTCCCTTGGCTTTTCCAATTACACAGCTTGCTGCAAGGAGCTGAATCAACCATGAATGTCATTCTGCTCGTACTGGCCGGGAGGGTGCTCTCTGTTCGGCCCTTGGCATTTAACCATGTTGAATTATGAATGTGCTACCAATATCACTGTTTGCCTTGGAGCTGGAAAGGATGAATCACAGGGAACATTTTTGAATTAGATTTTAAAGTGGACCATGCAATTTCTATCCCCACCAATGCCTTTTTTTTTTTTTTTCCCTCCTTTTCTTTTTTTTTTCTTTCCTTAAAAAAGTTTATTCACAAAACCCTAGTCTTCTAAAGATTGGCTTGATAGTAAGAAATAACATTTGTTCACTGTAGAAACCTGCCATAATATGCTGTGCCACTATCTGAAAATGTCCTGTGTTTTATCTAATATTAGACAAAAGTTGGAAGAGAAGCCAGGGAAAGTTCTGTATAATCAAATGGCTGATACCTATCTTTAAAAAAGGAACTGTAGCAAAACTTGCATAACATCATTGTACAATATAAGACATCTCCGACAATGATAGAGGGGATAAAGAAGATATTAAAACTGTCTGCATCTATATAAAGAGTTGAAACCTGAATTATTTTATTTTCTTTTTGTTCATTTTATTCCAGCAGATTATTACCCTCTCAAAAAAAACCCAAACCAAAACCAAAACAAAAACAAACAATCCCCCCCCCAGACAAAAAACCCAAACCCACAGCAATTAAAAAAAAAAAATCCTGATGTCTGGTTATTTACCTGAAAACACGGAAAACTTCTTGAAATATCTTCCCATCCAACACCTTCTTGACCAGTTGGGTAATGTCATTATTAAAAAGGGGGCAAATTGCAGAAATTAAGCCAGATTCACTCCACCTAGCTTTAGGCATATAACAGAAGTTTAAGTTAAGAGCACGATTTCTGTAGGTCTCCTTGGCGGTGAACACTGAGAGCAAAACTATTTCAAGATGACATTTTAGGTGACAGGTAAGAGAAATCAATATTGAGACTTCCCATTCTCTCTCCATTGATTATGCAGTGAGTCTAGGGAAAAAAACCACTTATATATTTAACTTAGACAACTCAGTAATGTGGCTAAAAGTCATCTGAGGTGAGTCTAAATCTCCCTTTATTTTTTTTTCAATTTTCATCTTTTCAACTACCAAAAGACTTGTTATTGTCCCAAATTGTGATAATTTCTTCAATTGAGTGAGATTCCTGTGAGTTAATTCTATAAACACGTGTAACAGAAACCAACAGTTTTTCAATGAATAAAAACAACCACTGAGCATTTAAAACAATTTGGGTATTAAAGCACATCAAAGTGAAGGGATTTCTTATTTTTTAGTAGCATTAGCCCAAAAATTACCTATTTTATTTTTTAATATACCTCTGGTGTACTGGGATCCTGTAAATCTTTTATTTTTAATGAAGAGATAAAAATTATTTTCCTGTATAAAATAGTCACCTCAATGAGATGCTGCTGCTCCTCTGAACATCTGTTCCACCTTGCTTGTCCCATTTGCAAGCCCCTAGAGTAATTTGTTTGTTTGTTGTTTCGCCTTAGTGCTTCTGATGAACCTAATCCAGTAAAGACTTAACTTCTGAAGGCCTTCTACCTTTCATTGGACTAAGATTAATTAAGATTAGGATTAATGCCTACAAGAGTCTTCCAGAGACTTGGAAAGTGACTTTTTGTAGTACATTCAAGAACAACATATTGGATGGAGGTCTAAATATTGTGAGATGGGAGGAGAAAGGCAGAAAAGTGGACAGAACTGTGACTTGACTTTTGCAAGATGAAGTCCACTTGCTGCTTCCTGAAAAGATTGAACATTTTACTGAGTAGAAATAAATGTTCTCATTATTTCCCATCCCTTCCCATCTCCAACTCACATGCATATTCTTCTTGTGTGATAAAACAGGAGGCTGTAAAAATCTGTGCAGCTTAACTCCATAAAAGACCATAACTACAAACAAGCACACCAAGTATTAGACCAGGAATGGGGAATGTGGATGGGGAAAGGGGGAAACGGGATGGGAAATGACAGATGTATATTTTCCAGGTTTTCAAACAAGAATCAAATCTATATCACATTTCAGGGTTTTTAATTATTTTTTTAGGGTATTATAAGCTTACTTAAGAAGAATTTGAAAATAATTAAATATATAAAAGCATTAAAAGTCTACTTCTAAAATTGCCAAATGTTTTCATTTGTGATAAAAAATCACCTTGCCCTGAAATATTTTTCACAAAATGTCTCTGCTATAGCATAGAGTAGTTGTTCTTTACTTTGTAGAAATATATTTAAAAAAAAAAAACAACCCACTATGTTTAAATTAAGAAACACCCTAAATTAAAGCCATGGCTTCAAACACTTTGAAAAAAGGACAAGAAATAGATATTAAGAAATCTTACAAGTGAATCACCAACACCTAGTGATTTTTTTTTTTGCTTTTCCCCAGCAAAAGAAATGTTACTCAGCTGTCATTTGGCCCTCTACTGTCAGAAAATCGTGTCAAAACCTCCTGAAGATTAACCAGCTTCTTGGAAGCAATTATGTTAAATGTATAAACCTCCTTCCAAACACAGAGTTATGTTTTAAGCAGTACCTTATATATGAAAAATTTGGAGTGGAAAATATTTCTGATTTCTGACCAACCAGTTAGGAGGTTTTTTTTTTCCACATGGGTGAGATTGTCTGAGAGCTAAGGACCAGGACAGCATCCATGACTCCCAACTCACAGCAGTTAATCATTCCCACCGTGTCATTCCTGGCATGGTCCCTAAGTACAGCCCGAAGTCACCGCACTGGAAAAGCAGGACATATTCCAGCTATTCTCTGATAGGAAGAAAGATACACAATCCATTTGTTTCCCTTGAGGACACAAATCAAATTAGCTTCTACTCTTCCTCCCCAAAGCATGTTTTAGACCCAACACGCCATGAAATATGAAACAAAACCTCTACTCAGAGATGACGAAAATTTCTGTATGTAGGCGGAAAAATGCCATTAATGTAACATTTGTCATGTGTTCACTGAAATGAGGTGAATTCTGAGAATTTGAGTGTTAGTCTCAAATATCTTTCATGATTTTAACACTTACTACTGTTGCTGAATTTTAAGCAGACGCTTAAAGGTGCAGCTTTTCTGTTTTGCTTATTTGGGCCATTGTGTATATAAGTTATAATTATTGTGAGGAATCATATCTAACACTCAGAGGTAATAATTGTAATAAATAGCCTCTGGGCCAAACTGTGAACTCCTTATTTGCACTGAAAATCACTTATTCACACTTATTCAATTTTTCTGTTTCTGGGGTAGCTAACTTGCCTAAGAAGTGACTCTAAGTGTGATTAAGCATTTCATAACCTAGTTTTTAAGAACATAAAACTAGCCACAGTTCTGGATGTCATTTTCTTTTTTTATTGTTGTTGTTTTGGTTTGGTTTGTCTTGTTTAGTTTCGAGATTTGTTTGTTTGTTTGTTTGTTTGTTTGTTTTTTCCTCTTTAAAATTTTATTGTGTCATTAACTGGATTCGGTAAGGGCAATTTCTTGTTAACGTGTTTCTGCTGGCTACCCTTACTGTGAAAATAAGTTCCTCAGGTCTTCCCATCAAAATAATGAAGTAGCAAAAATGTTCTCACTTCTACTTTGTGAAATACCACATTCACTTTCTGAGACTATGCAGAAAAATTTGACACTCACACCCACCAAAGCTTGGTCTAGAGCTTATTGAAATCTTTAAAGATTTTGCTTTACTTGAAGGACTTGAAACAAAGAGTGTGGATACAAAAATATCTTACATAAATAATAATAAAAAAATAGAATAAAGAAATAAATAGAACTAGAAATGCAAAACACTTTTGATTACACTTTCTTATTATCTAACTGCAATACTGTGGAAAAAATGTGTTGCCATTGTACACCCTGGCTTTCACTTAGGTAATATAACTGATGTTACATTTAATTATCTCAGTATCAGACATTCAGTGGAAAGGATTACTTCTTAAATGTCAGTCTTTGTATCATCAGTTTATTGGTATTATTATCATTACTTGTGTTTCCTTTAAAATTCATACTTTGTTCACGGTTTCTTTGTTACTAATTCTAATTAATTATAACTTAAATTTCTTCAGGAAGATCACCTAAATTATAAAGACTTTGTAATTTCTATAGGTTTGACTGAAATTGATCCTCCTGATTGCTTACAATTGTTAAGAGGTCATTCGTATCTAATCATTTAAGCATAATATTCTCTCACCTTAAGCGAATCTGAATTTGTTTTAGAAATTCTGTAATTGAAAGCTTCTGAGTCATACAAGGAAGAGCTAGGTCTGCTTACAGCCACAAATGTGAATTTCACAGTATGCCATATATTAAGTACTATCTTGAAAAGGAAATATTCAGCATATCAAAAAACTGAAAATTCTAGAGGCTAGAGTAGATTTCAGTGAACATGTCACACAAATATTTCCAAAGTGATTCGAAATAATTTTGAAAAGTTATGTTATACAAAAATATATTTATGAAAAGGTAATTGAAAATACATTAATTCTTGCAAACAACCAAAAGAAGTATAAATAACTTGCTGGATCAGAGTGGTGTGATTTGTTTCTTTAACTCATGTCCCAGAATAGCCATTCACTTTGGATTCTGATGAAGACAACTTTTCAACTTCCTCTATCTGTGTCAGCTGTATCAGGAGCTCTGTCCTGGGAGTTGGAAACAAAGCATAGATGGACTTCTTTCACAAAATGTGGTGCAGCAACCAAGGACCCCAGGCCCACCGCCCAGTCTCAGCCTCTCCCTTTCACCACTGCCCTCTTTTCAGATGCTAATTGGGACTAAATCATAGAATCATAGAACATCCTGAGTTGAAAGGAGCCCATCATGTTCCTCAAAGTCCAACCCTGGCCCTGCCAATCTCAGCCTCAACAATCCCACCCTGTGCCCGAGGACACTGTCCAAATGCTCCTTGATCTTTGTCAGGCTTGGTGCTGTGACCACTACCCTGGGGAGCCTGTTCAGTGCCCAACCACTCTCTGGGAGAAGAACCTTTTGCTGATATCCAACCTAAACCTCCCTGGAGTCCACTCCAGGCCCTTGCCTCAAGTCCTGTCATTGGTCACAGAGAGCAGAGATCAGTGCCTGCCCCTCCTCCGCCCCTCACAAGGAAGCTGTAACTGTGATGAGGTCTCCCCTCAGTCTCCTGTTCTCCAGGCTGAACAGACCAAGTGCCATCAGCCACTCCTCACACGGCTTCCCCTCAAGGCCCTTCACCACCATCACTGCCCTCCTTTGGGCACTCTCTAGTAGCTTTAAGTATTTCCTGTATTGTGGCACCCAAAACTGTCCCCAGCACTGGAGGTGAGGCTGCCCCAGTGCAGTGCAGACCAGAACAATCCCCTCCCTTGCCCAGCTGGTGATGCTGGGCCTGATGCCCCCCAGGACAGGGTTGGCCCTCCTGGCTGCCAGGACACTGCTGACTCGTGTTCAACTTGCCACTGACCAGGACCCCCCAGGTCCCTTTCCATGACACTGCTTTCCAACCTCTCGTTCTCCAGTCTGTCCGTACACCCAGGGTTGCCCCATCCCAGGTGCAGAATCTGGTACTTTTCTTTGTTAAAATGAATACTTTGTTAAAATGAAATTCCTGTTTGTCAAAACAGCTGCGGGAATTAGTGGATGACTGTAGTGACTTTTTTTTTGGAGAGGACTCATGTATATCAGCCAACTAGTCCATAAACTGGTAAATCTCTGCTTCAACTAATGATTAATTATTCTGTGCCCTGGAATGTCTTGAATAGGTCAGGACACCTGAGTATCTCAGTGCCTAAATATATTACACCTGAAAGGCGGAGGGATTTTTTTGAACAACCAGATGCCATGACTGAATCACCAGAGACAGGCATCAATGCCTTGCACATTAATTGTAGTCTGAGAAAGCATCACATACAGGGTGCTCAGCTGAGACAAATTCTCTTTTTATTTAAGCATTCCAGCTGAGTTCAGGCATAAGTCTTAAACTGTTAAAAAATGTTACGACAGCCTCAAAAATTATTTTTAGACTTTTTAGATAATTTTGTCATGACAGTTTGGCACTACTCATGTAACAAAGCTACAAGAGTAGCTTAATTTTGGATTTGGACAATCCATTTCGGACAAGCCTGCATAGGCTTTGATTATGTGGGTTTTTTTTTTTCTTTCTTTCTTCTTTCTGTTCCTTTTTTCTTTTCTTTCTTTCTTCTTTTCTTCACTTTTTTTTTTTCTCCCAGAATATCACTAACTGCCTGTTCTTTTATTTCAGCATCTAATTATTTCTGAATTTATGACTCAAAGTCTCACTGACATTCAGTAAAAGTCAAGGGGAATTAGGGTTTGAAATTTACCTTTTAGAAATTTCCCCCAACAGCTACTTATCCCAAAAAGTTTGATAAAAGACTTTACCAATATTCACCAGGAGCTTTCAAGAGTACTATCGACTGGATGTCAGCTCTATACCTGAAGAAAAATTATTTCAATGAAGTTACACTGACTTCTGTCATTTAAGGATCAACGCCTTAAAACACCAAGCAGGGGCTATATTACTAGGAACAAGACACGTCTGAAATTGCCATAAAGATGTTTTTGAAAGGCCCTTGAATTCAAGCAGAAATTCATACTGAACTTGTTCACAGAAATAATCTAGTTTTCATGCGGTGAATTAAAAGCTACCAAAATTTTATCCCAGTTGCAACATCAACACCAAACATTTCAAGGTTTCAGTTACTACCATGAAATATGCATTCCTGTCAGACTTGCCTTGTATAAGATTTCATTTAAACTCACAACTCTGTTTTTGTAGCACCTTCTGTGCCACTCTCTTGTGTGAAAGAACATTGTGTGATGATGCTTTTAATAGGTTTGCCAGTGCTTCACTGAGGAAGAAAACATTACAAAACACTCCAAATGAAGAAGTGTTTGGTGCTTGTGGGGACTCTACATGCATGTGGAAGGGGAGTAGAAACTCTTTGGGGACACCTAGATTCTTTAGAAAAAAAAAAATTTAAAAACCCCTAAAAAATTACTGGTACTGTTATAAGACAAATCAGAGTGCAGTTTCATTGGAGATGTTCCAAAATACTTCTTGAAGAAATAATTTAGGAGCTGTTATTAATGAGAGTATTTTAAAAATGTCTTGTCTTTTAATATCTTTAAAAAAATAAATATATGCACATTATAACTAGGATAAGGCACATAAGGACTGTAAATATGTTTCTCCAAAAATATAATTTATGAACAGAGAGTGATGGGTTTTTCTGACTTATGAGTCTCTGAGGAATCTCTGCTCCTGCTGATCTTATTCATGTTGGGGAACAAGAAATTCATTTTAGTTTTGTAGATGGTTTCCCTAGAGGTACAGGTGACAGAAATATAAAATCAGTTAAAATCAGTTAAAGTCTGTCTTGCTTCAGTTCTGTTCCTTAATTCCCACCACCATTGCACCTGCTGGGGACCCAGAGAAGCACGATTGTTTTAACTATTTATATTTACTAATTAACGGGAGATTAGGAATTGGATCCATCCTACATAACTTTGAAGGATTTAATCTGGTCCCCAGTCACCATAGATTCCTTCCATAATTAATGGAGAGATTCTCTTCTTGGAGGTGAGTAGGAGGGTTTAAATCTTAAAAAATAAGCAGCAGATAGACAAAGTCCGTCCACTGCTCTTTCCAGCAAGAGAGACTGGAGACACATCAGCAAATCTACATGAGATATATTGTAGATATCCCTCCATCACAAAAAAAAAAAAAAAAAAAAAAAAAAAAAAAAGTTTTATATCTTGAGGTGAACTGTGAAGAGTTTGAGATGTTCTGGGCCAGAAGAAGCACTAATACTAATACTAATAGCAAAAAACAAGACAAGCAAATGAATAATGAATTCCGGGAAAAATAAAGTACAGCTTTGAGGGCTATTTTGTTTTCAATGTTTTCAGATTATTAGTTTAAGGGCAGCTTATAATAAGACTCAAAATAACCTTCATCTGTTTGTATTTGAATTCTGAAGCATAGATTATTTTTTTAATGGTATTTACTGAATAAATGAGCTCCACTAGCCATTGACTGCCAGAACAATTAATACTGTTCTTGTTAAGGGCTCTTGCTGAGAAAGGCCTTGGTTGCACCACATATAGTTCAGCTTGACTGCACTCACTTATAAATCCAAGCTGAACACACTTTCGCCATTGCAAGGAAAACTGGGTAAAATTCTATAGTTCATTTTATCCAGGAGGTGAAAGCAGACCATTTAACTATCCCTCCTGGTTTTCAAAGCAATGCCTTCCTTCTCTTATTTAAATCAGTAGGCACTTTATGGACTTCAGCATAATTACCTGGTACATGAATGTTTCACCCATCAACAATACACTTCAAACACATTCAAGACTTTTTTCTTCTGTCTGCAAGTCTTTATGGCTTGCTTTTTATTTCAATACCCCATTAACAGACTGTACAATGCATGTGCGAAATGGGTTAAAAGAGGCTTTTCCCCCCCTCGGTCAGTTTACAAGGAACCAAACGAAAAATAAATGAGTTCTTATCAAGAGAAGTCACAAACATACTTGGTAAATTAACATACATCAGATGCTGAAAAAAAAACCCCAGCACATCAGCAATCCAGATCAAACAAGGATAAAGGAAGAGGATTGACAGGTTCTTTGTTATCTCGTAGAGAGGTAATTGCAGGTTTCCATATTGATAATATAATGGAACAGATTCCACTTTCAAAAACTCTCTTAAAATCCATGGTAACACTGTTGACTCCAGTGAAGTCATTATGGATTTACACAGGCAGAAGGGAAGTAAATATATATTTTGACCTGATTGCAGTTTTTATCCTTTCATCCACTCTAAAATACCTGCAGTATTTTCTCTCCTACAAATACTCTCCCTATTTTTAAATTATCAGTACTGAAAAAGCCAAAGGGTCATGTGAGTGACCCTGTTCAGTATGACTACAACTTTTAACGTTCAGGAGGAATATCTCCACATGCTGCAAAATGACTTATTTACATTTATGTCATAGCAAAACCGGAATGTATTTCAATGACAAAGGGTTTGGTCTTGTAAAAACTTTATCTGGCAGTAAGATCACACATAAACTCTCTTCCAAACATCAATGGGGTTGTTCGATAGCACCCTATTCCATCAGAAACATTCATTATATTGGGTTCCCTATATTAGCCCAGAGGTACATGCTGTTAAAAAGCAAAAAATGCACCTGAAAACCAACATCAGATTTTCCGTTAAACCGTGTCTGTTTAACTGTACTCAGCAAATGGAGTACTTGTGTCAAGAAACAAAACTCATCTATGGAAGCTGAAAGGAAAGATCAAAGAAAACAAAACAAATAAATATGATTTAGAAGGTGCTCTTTTATGGTTCAAGGCAAACGATCATGGCAGCTGCTAAAGCAAAACAGCAGGAACAGCACTTCCACTGGAAAAAGAGTGCTCATTAATGCAAGGGAATCCTGGGACCCAAAAAGAAAGGGCAAATCCCTGCTACTAATTCAGGAAAAAGGTAAAATGCTATTCCACTGGGCTTGTTTTCCTCCTTTCAGCAAATTCCCATGTACAAATTTGTGCCAATTTCAATAGTCTATGAGTTTTAAATATTTTACAGATCTCATTTTTTTTCTCCTCAACTTCAGGGACTCATCTTGTACTTTTAAAATGTGCTTTGTATTCATATGGGATTTGTTTGGTTTCTTTTGTTTTGTTTTCTAACCATTAAAGCAGGTAACTGAAAGTAAGGACACTTGACTTTTACTCCCAAATCTATTCCCATTTCAAGCTGACAATGGCTCTGTCCTTGTTTACCAGACTGTAGGTAGAAATCCTAGTGGTTACCCACCTCAAAACTGTTTTGTGCACTGTAAGACTTAATTAATGGTTTCAAAGCAATTTGAATACCATGGATAAAAGGCTTTTCTGCAAGTATACATTAATTGTTTTACAAGAAGTATCTTCTTTACCTGTGGTAGATTTTTGCACATTCTGTGTCTATAGGGTGTAGGTAATCTCAATCCTGTAAACCTATAAAAAAATCCATTCAAAGTCTTCAAATTAGGTTTTATCCAAGAACAAATGTGGAATAAATCTGGACTCCATAAAATAGGAGAGAGGCAAATCCCACACTGTATGTCCTGAGGAATCAGATACAGTGTAGTCAGCTCACTGATCTGTATCAACACATTAATGATTTATGTAGCTTTTACTTTACAACACAGACATATCTAAAATAATCAGGTAGAGGCAGGCATTAAAAATTCACTGCATGGGTCATAAAATGATTAGTTATTCAAGTGACTTCAGATTTGTATTTCATTAAGGAATAATTTTAATTTACTTTTAAACAGTTTATATACAGAGATTTAAGAAGTCTTGGAGACTGATTATGCAAAACTCCCACTTTTATGTATTCAATATATTTAAGTCCCTTTTTTTCAAGCTGTTTTAATTTGTTTGAAAGCACATGGAAAAAATATGGCTGGATAATTTGAAGGGGGGAAAAAACTCCTTTAATTTACAGAAAACGGTGGGTCTGTTTTATTTACATTTTTTATACATGCATGAAAGCTGAAGGAAGATCAAAGGGTAGTCTGCTCTCCCTACCGATCCAGCCTGATTGTATCCCCCTCCCTCCACTATAACAAGCTCTCAACTTGGAGCTGATTGTAGCTTGGCTGTGTTTAAGCAGCTGCATTCCACTCAGCTGCTGGAGATCTGGTTTCCTGCTTCATTGCAAGTGTTTATTTTCTACTGTCCTTCTTGATCATGTGCTGCAAAAATCTGTGAAACAATAGCAAGACTGGGGGTAGTTTTCTCTTCCCCTTTCTTCCTTTTATTTTCTATTTTCTTTTTTTTCTTTCTTTTTTCCTTTTTTTTTTTTTGGTACCCTTTTGCAGTAAACATTTTCAAACATCTCCTGCAACTAAAAGCAGTAGCACAATTATGTCAAAAAAATTGCTGCTACCAGCCTTGCCCAGGCATCAGTCTAGCTCATCATACAGGTAGCCTTTGTGTTCTGTTTTTTAACTATTTCTTTATTCACTTCCATGTCTTATCCTGGATCCCTGTAGCTTTTAACTTAAACAGATGCCTGTCATGTGGAACTTTATTGAAGGCTTTCTGAAACTCCAGATAAATCATGCTGTATGCATTGACACTGTCAACCTTGTCTGTAACCTTCTCAAAGTCAGAAGAAGTTAGGCAGATTCCTGCTTTTACATATTCCGTTTGACTTTATTTTTTTGTTGAGGAGATTGTGGGCCACACTCCAGGCTGATGTAAATTTCTGCATCTCCATGGAAATCAATGGAATTGTGCCATTTTACACCCTGCCTTGCAAACCTTTGCCTTCTCTGACTGAACTAAGTTTCTATTTTTGATGCATGCTGTAAATGCCCAAGTTTAATGATGCAGTGAACATTTACTTAAAATATGGACCCTGACATACATAAGTTATTCACAGCAGATTAATACCCCTGCATCTGTGTTTCTCCCTTTTACTCCCAAACCTGCTTAAAATGAGCTTTCCATTTCCTTCCAAAAAAATTAACAACAGCACATCACAGTCAAAAGTTTTGCAGGAGATGTTGGCCCTTTCAGAAGGACCCGAATCATGTCACTTCCAAGTCTGGTATGACTCACATTGCATAATGGAGGGATATGCATTGCTTATAATCCTCTGCCAAATATATCGAATATCTTTCGTGAGAGAGTTCACAGAATTTCTTTTCACAGAAAGGACACAGAGAATCACAGATTTTTCAGATCTCATTGCTTTTGTGATCTTATTTCTGTTTTCATCACTGTAATTCCCAGGAAAGAAAATTCACCTTCAGCAACAGTTTAAATATTAAACATATTGAATCTTTTTTTTATGCAGCAAAAGTATTTACACCATTATTGAGCAAACCATAACAGGCAATAATACTAAAAGATTAAAAAAAAATTAAAAATCAGTTTCTGGAACTTTTCTACTTTACGCCTTCTAAAACTTTAATTTGAAAAACATTACTGGCAGGTTTTCTTCCTTTTCAAATCAGCAAGGATACCAAATTTTTCCTGAAGACATTCATGCTTTTTGACAAGCAAATATAGCAACCAGGCAAAATTCTTCATCTCCTTTGTTGAGCTGGATCCAAGACAGTCCCATCCTTGGTCTTCCTGTGAGCTGCATCTGCATTGCCAAGCTTTTGTTCTGCCCTGTATCAGCATGAAATCTGATGTTCCATTCCGCCTTTGGCTGGGACATGGGTGTAATACCCCTCTGTACTGGTCACATCCCAGGAGAGTTGTGATCCTCTCTGACCGGTTCAGAGGTCTTTCCTCATTTCCAACATCTGATTTTGGAACAAAGAAAGTGGGAATTGGAAGTAGACTGGAAGGAGGAAATGATTAGTGTATGGAGGTGGAGGAAGCATGTTTTAACTGTGGCTTAAAGATTACTACCACTATCTATGCTTTAGTAAGTCCTTCTGATATTTGTTGTCTTTAGAGACTCATGTAATCCATGACAGACATTCCTGTTGTTCTTATATGAAAGAAAATAAACTTTTCTCATTATATTAGCTGTCCTTGTTCTCACCCAGACTAATGACTGATGTGAGGAAGTGACATTAGGCCCATTTGCATCATCAATAATATTTGAAGGCATATTGTCAAGCACCCCAAGAACCCAGAAGGCAAGAGAAAGTCTCTCATGGATTTTATTTTGCTTTCACTGAGATCCGTAGTGAAAAAGAGGGAAGTTTTCCACTGGTGAATTTTACAGAATATGTTGAGGATGATCCCTTAACTGTCAGTGTTCCTTGACTGTCATGTCAAGGAACTGGATTTTTGGAAGTTATCAGATGCAGAGCGCTGTGCCTTTGCCTCTCAACGTCCATTGATCCTGACTATAGCCTTCGCAGACTTGGAACAAGCCATTAACGTAGGAAACCGTGTCCTTATGACTGAAAAAACCCTAACTCCAAACCAAACATGGTAAAAATATGGTTGTAAATATGGATAGCCATTTCTAGCCACAACTCAGGCCAACTCCAAACCTTCAAAGGCTTGGAGAAGCATAGCACCATTTTGGTCACCAAAAAAGAGAAACATTAGCATCCTGGAATTGCCGTGACATATTTATTCCTGGAATTCTTCTTTGAAAGCACCAGACATTGGTAGTGACCAATAGTCATGAGCAACAGTATTAAATTCAGTGCTGGACAAAGCCATAGCTTTTCCAATATCCTTTTTCTCTTGGTAAATTCCAGTGTCAGAAGATCTGTCTTACTGAAAGCAATAGCCAAAAATACCGAGGGCTGCTTTTGCTTCAGAAGTGAGACTGTCTACCTGCTTTACTGGCATCCTGCAGGGGAAGACAGATGCTGTCTGAAAAGGTGTCTGCAGTGTATTAAACAGGATACAGCTCAGACATTAACTGTTGCCAGTGTTTTTTCCACAAGAAAATTAACTCAAATGTACAAAATTACACATCCATGCTCGTAACAATTGACCACTCCTTATGGGCAGCTACACCTTCGGGCTTTTTCAACTTCTAGGCTATTGCTGCTCTGAATTGCTTCTGTTTTAACTGAATTATCTTATAGGAACACACCTATTTAGAAAGATAATCAAGCAACATTTTCAATCTGTATCTTCTCTCTGTTGCTAATCCAAGGACAAATAAAATAAATGAGAACTGGAACAAAATGAAGAACTTAAATTAAGATAAAGCTAGCAGAAATTTAATTTAACAGGATGAAATCCTAGTCTTTGCTTCTTAAAAGTGAGCAAGATCAAATTTTGATACCAGTAGACATCAGGACAGTAAAGAAATGTGCATGAAAATCCCAAGTATATGTCAATTCAAACCTTAAAAGACAAAATCATGAGTCCAGCACTTAATAGAAGTTCCCTCTCTGGGTTTGTTACTAATACATGTGACATTTTAATGTCAAATGGTATTCTTAGTGTGATTATGGCATGCAGTTTCTCCTTGAGTGATGACAAGCTTATGCTATGTTTTGTCCTTCATGTACATATTTTCAGATCACTATGAATTCCAATTTTGGTGTCTTCTCCATATAGATGCAGAGTATATCAGGGATCAGACTTTGAAAATAAATATCAAATATTCACAAATTACTATGAAAAATAAAATAAAATACTTTAGGAACTTATAGAGAGGTCTTTCAATCTCTGGCTCAAGTTTTGGGGATTTTTAAATGTTCACAAAAAAAACAAGCCCCCCCCGCCACCCAACAAAAATCAAAACCCACAAACCCAACACAATAAATCCAAAAAACCCCCACTGAAAACTGAAAACACTCCACCATAGAAAACCCTCACAGATATACCTCTTCATCAATGGCCTTCATAATTTTGTGTTAGGTACTGTGATGAAAATCACAAAGTGTATTGAAGTGCTAAGAATCAGAGAAGTATTATAGTACTAAGGCATTCTTCTCTTGTTTACACCAGGGATCAATAGGAAGGAGACCAAAAGTCATATAGAACTTGGGGAAAGGAGGGGGATTAAATTTAAAATAAATAAATTTTTAGAAGGACTAAAACCTGCTTTGGATGCTGCAAACAGATTCATCACCTGGAAGGATATTTTTCCCCAGGAAAAAAAGCAAAGAATGGTCAGGAAGATGGATAGATAAGTGCACATGCTGATAGAGACGTTATAGTAGAAGTCTCATTGCAAAATACCCTGTGCATTGGTAAGAAATGTAGTTTTATTTGGGAAACTTGGTCTCCCATGAACCTAACTCTACTTAAGCACCTTCTGTAGAAGCTGAATGGAATAATTCATCTTTCCTAGCTGACACAGTATTGGCAGTTTCAGGCCAGATGATAAAAAAATGGCAATTTTTCGTTCATGCTGCTCTCTGCAGAAATGTCATTGCAGAAACACTAAACAACTAAATATTCACAGACAGATTTTCAATGAGGTTAAGCCTCATTGATAGTTGGGGTTCTAGCCCTAAGTTTTTAATTTCTTCAGACTCCAGTATGGTTTCTTTTTATCTACTTTTTCCTAGCTCTTTCTCTTGCTTTTTTTTTTCTTCCTTTTTTTTTTTTTTTTTCTCTCTAAGGAGGAAATAGGGGATCATATTTTTTTATTAATAAAAAGACGAAGAGGAAAAATACCAAAAGAGCAGAATTTGTCTTTATGAAAGAAAATACTGTAGATATTTTGCCAAAAAGGACACATAGTGAAAATAGATTAGTTCATTTGAGCAGTATGTGGAAAATATATATTTCCTGAAGCAGGTGCTGCGAATGAGGAGGATAGGAAGAAAAATGTCTTATGTGGAAAGTATTCTTCAAAATGTGATTTCTCTCATCACGTGAAGACGCAGCAAAACATTGCACCACTGAGAGCTGTAGTGTTTCCTAGCAGGCTCTCCTTGGAATCTTCATTTGTTTAGTTATAAGCACAAATCTCTTGGTTGGCAATGTTCTCTGACTTTTTTTAGCCTTTCAGGGAAGAGGTGGATAGAAAGATAAGATGGTATATTAGGTAATGAGGTGAATAGAAACAGAAATAAACAGGATTCTGGGGGTGAAGAAAGGGCATAACTTTGTAGCAGAAAAGATGCATCTTTTGAAGAACAATTTCTATTCAGCAGCCAATACCTCTTTGTTTACTTCTTTGTTTTTGTCATCCACCATAAATAGCGAAGTAGAGGCAAGTACTGAGTTCATTTTGCAAGATAAAAGTCACATATTTCTCTAATTAATAGCTGATTTGCCAGAACATAAAAATATGGGTCAGCCAAATCAGTTCATAATCATGTGTTGAATTAACAAATCAACATATTTTGGCTTAATTTTCTTCAGAGTGAGGAGGTGAAATATTCTGGAAATAAATCAATGACCATTTTTAGACAAAATAAAAGTCTGATTGCCATCACCTGGTAATTGGACTTGGGATTGTCTTCCCCTTTTCACTATCAGTAAGAACTGTCTTCTGTCAGTGCCGCAGTAGGCACTGACAGACCTGTCGTAAAGTGTTTCAATATCTTCTTTCAGTAACTAAGGAGAGCTAAAACCAGTCCATCTGTTGCTGCACTTACACAGACTGGGAGAGAAATAGGCAAGAGCATTGAAACTCATCACTCAAGATTAAGATGAACAGAACCGGCATTTCATGTGGAGAATCATAGTTTTGTTAACATATTTTAATAGTTCATTAGAGTCAAAATATAAGACTCCTAGTAGTTAGTGCACTCATTTGGGAAGGAGGGTCATGGATTCCAGCCCACAGTTCAGTCACTAAGAGTTTTTTCCCAGTGACTGCTTCATGTAAAATTCAAATATTTCTTTAGTTCAGGGATCAGGGATTTTGCCCTCTCAGATGAGTAGTCTAATGTTTGGGAGATATGTTGTCATGGTTTTCTTACTTATAACCCCTTTCTCTGGATAAATGACACAGAACAACTTTAGTCTCTCCACATTACGTTAAATAAATTTAAGTAAAGGCTTAATTTTAGTTAGACAAAGTTTTTAATAGTTCTAGGCTTTTTATGGCTTTCCTATCCCATCTTAGGATAAGAAAGACATTCTGGAACACCTGAGTAATGAAGGAATTTGCTGGTGGATGGCAATTGAAATATTGTTAACACTTGACTGCACACAGACACCCAGAATTACAACTTCAGGTGCCAGAAAAACCCAAATGTTTATAAGTTAGAAATCTCTATGCTCTAAGGAGCTTCAGGGCTATGCAACAGTAGAACAAAGATTTTAAGAATGAAAAGGTAGTTAAAATTAATTATAGTGACAGATATTAATTTGAGGATTTGAATTAAATTGATTGGGAACTTTCATGACACCTGAAAGGACTGAAAAGAAATCCACCAACTCCTAAAGGCTTAGCTCTTTTTTGCCTGAAAAAAGGCTCACAGAAGAGCAGCAGATCTTCCTTGATCTGCTGTTGATCAGAAGCCTTGGGTTTAGTAGATGCCTTCCCTAGATTCCCTTTGTTAGGTATTTAAACATGAATAATTAAGCACTCTCTAACAGTGAATGCAAAACTCAAGTTGCTCCAGGGGAGTTTAGATCAGATATTAGGAAAAATTTCTTCACTGAAAGAATGGTCAAGCATTGGGACAAGCTGCCCAGGGAAGTGGTGAAGTCAGCATCCTTGGAGGTATGTAAAAAGCAGGTAGATGTGGCACTGAGAGACACGGTTTTGTGGTGGACCTGGCAGTGGTGGGTTAATGGTCGGACTCGAAGACCTTAGAGGCCTTTTCCAATTTTAATTAATTTATGATTGTGTACAATTTCCAAGCAGTTTAAAGAGGCAGCAACAGTAAGAAAAGTGAAAGGAAATATTTGCCAGATGAAGATGGAATCATCAGCACAATGCTCTTCCACATCCAAAGAATTCCTCTTCAGCACTGTGCAGGGCTTGATGATTTCCACATCAGCTGCAGAAAGTTTCTCTCCATATGAAAATGTCAGCAAATCTAAAATGTATGCAGAATTAGAAACCAGGTTGATGAGAACTGAAAATGTGGTTGGGCGTGGCGACAGCTTCCAAATCCACTCTGCGCTCGTAAATTTTACATTGCTATTTTTAAAGGTTGTTTATGCTAACACATTTTTTTTTAATTGGAACTTGACCAGATTGTGTATATTTTACGATGCCGTCACTTTCCAGAATATCATTCATAGTTTCTTTTTTTCTAACATTTACAAAATTTAATGACTTTCTTCCTATAAAAGATATAGGCATCTGCATTTTTTTGAAATACAATCAGTTTAAGCTGTTTAAAAACAGGAGGGGGGAACATCCTGCTTGATAGTTTACCAATAAAAATGAGGAAAGATATAAAAAACAACAGGAACAGACACCCCCTACTTCTAGCCTAAGATTTTTGCAAAACAGAATGCAGTGTTTTTCTGCTTGGAATGAAAATGCAGATATAAGAATAACAGGATAGAAAAGGCTAGAAGTTTTTCAGTGAAATTGCACTTATTTAAAAAATGGGATTTCATTGTTTCCCCTTGTTCAAAAACTCTTGGGGCAAATGGCCTATCATACGATTGTGAGAGAAAGTTAAAATTCCCAGAGGAGCAGGACCTCCAGGATTTTCAGAACTCTGGTACTTCAGCTGTGGGGGAAATATTACTGTAGTTTTCTTCCAGCAATTAGAGGAACACACTTTTACACACTCATTGGGCTGATATTATACTGAATTGGTTTGGCTGACCTAGATTTTTCTTAATTAATTTATTTATTTGCATAGGGTTGAATATGAAAACTGATCCTACAGCTCAACTTCAATCCATCCTGTTTGACCTCCCCAAGGAGAGGAGAAATCACATGATCTGGTGCTCTGAGCACCGATTTGGTATAAATACACTTCCCTGCAACCTCGAGTGGATAACTCACATGACGCAGTGCGAAATGGAGGTACTGCACTTCTACACCACATGTGGAAGTTCAGCCTAATTAACAGGGTAAAAAATACTCAATTCATTGCTTACTGTGAATTCCTCTTTAAAATCTCACTTGCACCCGTATTCAAAACCAGTCACTGAAAAGCATGAGACTGTGTCTTGTTTTACTCCTTTAAAAGCATCAGATAATTTCTTTAGAACAGTATCAGGTACTGATATTGTATCAGACTTAAAACTTTTCAGTAAATTATTTTCTCTGCCTTCATTTAAATGAGAGTCTGAGTTATCAATTTTTCTCATATATTTTTACTACTTCTGAAGCTTAGATCAATGTGTCTTTCTTTTTAAACAGCTGTCCCTTTACCCAATTGACCTTCCTACAAAGACTTTCTTTGTTCAGATGAATTTCTTATTTTTTTCTTCTTCTTTTCTTCATCTTTTTTTAAATGAACCTAAAGGTAATTGTGTTCATCACTGTAAGCTGAATTATAATAACCACTTTTGAGAATAGTGCTTTGTACAATGGAGACCACTTGATGATGATCTGATATAAAAATAAACCTAGGAGAATAGATTGACTGAGGAACCGTAACCCAGAATATACACTATAACACTTGTGAGAGAAATGGGACAATGATAATACGAAAGACAGAAGAACTCCTTTGACCTGCTGAAGTTCTACTGTGCTACAGCAAAACACAGGGAACCTTATAATTCTCCAGATTTTAGTAGCACAAGGAGTCTGAAAACTGCAAGAAGTAGAAAGAGGGAGCCAACCTGACTAAGATGATCTGCAATGCAGAAGGCAAACCAGAAATTTTTGCCCCAAATTGGAGAAAGAGATATTGTCTATTGTCTTGCCTTTTGTTCCTATTTAGGAAAAGTTTAGAGCCTGTGCATCCTCAAAGTACAGACTCTGGTTTTGTTGGTTTGTTTGCTGCAATCCAGCAGGAAATGATTCCTATACTGATTTTCTTATTTCAGTCCCAGGTATTAAAGAGGACTGTAATTTTAACTTATGGAAGCTTTCAGAAAATCACTGGTGTTTTAGAAATACTTTTCACAGGGTTATGCTTTGCTTTGCTATGCTTTTTAATAGCTAGGGATCTTATCCACACGTCTTCCCTTGAAAATATCAGAAACTTCTCAACTGGATACTCCCCTCAGCTGCATGGTGCAAACGTGAGCCAGCAGAAGAGAGTTGGAGAGGTCCTTCCAGTACCCTTCACAGTAACTCTCGCTGTCATTAGGGGTACACAGTGGCTGCACTCTTTAACATTTAACTCTGAAACCCTGGGTAGGTCACTGACTTAAATCCAGACTGCACAGGCAAAGGCAGGTGCAGCCACAGTGTCCATGTCAAACAGTGGGAGGCAGAAGGGAAGTTACAGTCACTGTGAATCTGTCTTTGGATATAACTAAAAGACAAAAAGAATAGGATCATAAGGATAACCAGTTATCTGTTCTGTGCTGTTTGCTGTTGCTGCTATCCTTTCAGCTGCGGGGCAAAATACTGGGATTTCTATAGAATCATCCATTCTCCTCTCTTTTGGCTCCTCTGCCAGAGTATTTAGAAACTATTTCCTATAGTTTGGAGAATTTTCTGCTATTGGTCACAATTTAGTCATAAAGAATATCCCCTGTACATACAGGGATGGTAATAACAAGCACAAGAGTTACTTGTAGTATCTGTAAGGTACCATTGAAAAATAATTTCCTTACAGAGACCTTTAAATCTTTGGAGGTTTGTTTTTTTTTATTTCAGTACAATCTGATGTCTCACACCTGAGAGTCTTGGCCTGAGAGGTTTTCAGCTTGTTAACACCACACAAGCCCTGTAAACCCACTGGACTCCCAGGTGGTGACCCTGCAATTGCATTCTTTATTGAAAGGAATGTGATCCCCAGGGCATAAGGCAACCTGTTTCCTTGGGCACAGGTACAGGTACACTTGTGATATTCCTGTACACAGGCAATAAGGCAGGCCATGCTCATAGGAAATATGCCTCAGACTCCTTTCTGCGAGCAGTGTCTCAAAGTTCAGACAGTTATTCTGTGTTTAAGCAGAGCTTCCTGTTGTTAGATGTCAAACTCTTGAACATGTTCTCAGCTCTGTGTATGATTTGCAAAGGCAGCTGGAAGAAGGCATCAGAAAGCAGAGGAAAAGTCTACACCATAACAGAAGAGTGTCCTTAAGTCATGTGCCCTTGGAAATGCAACTTCTCCATTCTTCTGTGAGAGTTTATATGTTCCCAGACATTGTACCCCGTCGCCTCTGCAAAGGGTATAATGGCAATAGAATCAGCCTTTTGTATTCTCAAAGAAAGGTCAACATATGCTTTTATAAACCTTGAAAACATCCCTTTTGCACTTTCTAATAAGCAAATGTGTTGAAAGAACCAATCAATTCAACGTAAACATTTCATGTGCAGCAGTGTATAGTCATGCAGGACAATGCATAATGAAAAGCTCCAAAATAAAGAATGGACAAAAGTACATCCCTATTAAAAGCATAGATTTATTGACCTATCGATGTGTTTAAAAGGTCTCTGCTCTGAAACTAGGCTATATGTAAATAAGAACAATTGAAAGTAAAGGACAAATTCACAGGAAGAATTGTAACTATATGAATCATTCAGGCTTTCTGTAGCTGGACTTAGAAATTATTTTTAACCTGTGCTTGTCTCTTATCCTGAATCCTTTTGGTATGATAAAAAAAAGCCTGTTTCCACAAAAACAATTCTAAATTAAAAGGCTGTGTCTTAACACTGTTGACTGGCTTATTTTTAAATCATAAACATTTTAAAGGACAGGAATATAAGAATTTATGGCAGCCATTTTTTAAACACTAAGAATAAGAAACAATGCAGCATTAATATTTAAAGTGAATATTGAATAGAACTATACTCAGTCCTTTAAAAAAAATTACAGTCAAACCAAACTAAACTACATCATAGTACTCTTATTTTTAAACTTTTTATTCATTCAAGTCCATAAATTTTCTTTCTTTTTCTTACAAAGTGTACTTTTCACTCAACCCTGTAGACATAAAAATAATTCCTCAAGTGTACTGTTATGATTTCTATCTCTATTCAGGAAAAAATATTGAAGAAAATATCTCTTTATATACATACGTAAGTGTACATGCTTATTTATAAGTGGCACCGACTCTTCTGTGGACATCATTGCCTCAACATTACTTGGGAAGCAAAACTTCAGGAAAATCATAGGATGCTGACGAATTTTCTCTGGGAAATCACTCAGTGCTTATGGCTCTGCCCTGCTTGGAAGCTCACCTTGCACCTACTAAGCAACAACAGCACCCTGACACACTCAGTAAAAGAAAAATACACTCTTCCCTGAGGTGTTACAGACTGAAAGTGTTCCTTCTAATATGAATGAAGATGCTAGCCTTCCAATGGCACAGCTGAAGTTTAATCACACCTAGTATTTTGCCAGTCTTTTCCCAGGTCTGGGACCAGGGAAGACATCTACAGGGGCAGACAGCAAGAGACAGTAGTATCTGAAACCACTGAAGCAAGGACTTGCAGATCTCATCTCACAGAGTCTTCACGTATTGTATATACAAAAAACTACACAAAATTAAATTAAATGGGGCAGGAAGGTGGTGGAAGTAGAAGTTCCTCGATGGATTTCACACACATAACCTTTGTGTTTTGTTACTAAATTTTCCATTGAAACTAATGGAGGTTTAGACAGCTAAATATATCTTCAAATCTGATACACAGACTAAGATGCTTCAGTGCATTAAAGCAGTGGGATTAGGAAGAAATAGAAACGCACACATCGTTAAAGAGTCACTGATGTTGGTGAAAAGATAGAAAGTTTTAAACTGTACTCACTGAAGATGAGCAACGACTTGGTGGTCCAAAACATGTTCTTTGTGAAAAGACTGATATTTTGGGAAAGCCAGCTTGAAAGTAATATGTTTGGAGAGAACAAATTTATCCTGGGGTTTCACTTAGAGTATCTTTCCAGTGCCTTGATTCCACCAAACAAAATTTTCAGCATTTTCAGTTGACAGAAGACAAACTTGTTGGGTCATTAAAGTTCTCATATCAGCCCAAGAGAAAAAAGAGAAAAAGTGGAGGGAGAATGCCGAAAGACATCATGCTGAGTTATTATTAAAGTTGTTCAGATGGATTAGCAAGGTACTTCAAATGGAAGGAGGAATGTATCAAACATTGTTCAACTTTCAGACAGAACATTTTGGGTGAAATTATAAAATGTGGAACAGCATTAGGTTGGGGATTTTTTTTTTTTTTTTTTTTAATTTACTATTAGCTATGGAGTTCAGCAATTTTAATTTGCTTGTCTGTTGACATCCACTTACTTGCTCTCAGTCAGACACATTCAAATGAAACATAAATGTCAGATGCCATCACTAACACCACTGGAGTTATACCATCCTAATCAGACATCCATAAAGTGCTTTTAATTTACGCAAAGCAAGAACCCTTGGAAAGAGAGGGATCACATTTTCTCAGACTCTTTCCAAGCAGTTTTAAAAATAAAAAGCTTTCAGGACTTCATTCCATGTTAACTATCAAAGCATTTTCTTCAGCAATCACTTGCAGGTCAACCAAGTAAGTGCCCCTATCCTTACATCACACACCATTTTCTTACAAAATTTAGGTAAGTGTAAAATGGTTAACAGCTCAATGATCTTGTAATGCATCAAATGAATCTGTTAATGAATGTGTAAAATCACAATCAGATGACCACTGCTTACAAGGTGAATCTCTTTTGGGCTTTTCTTTTTGGAATCCCTTTGTGCAACATCTAATAAAGTAAGGCATAAGGTCAAAGTCACTGGTATTGAAAAGTTTAAAGTCAATTGGAAAAGAAAGCTGAACAAATATTTTGATAACGAAAACTGAGAAAAGAGAAGGAAGAGCAAGCCTTTGAGCACATGAGATCTGGAGAAGAAGAATACTGGTTGGTGTAATAAAGTTGATTTCTTTTGCTACAAATCTTTATCTTTGACTACCACAAGCACAAAGATACCATTACTCCTAAACATGTTACCATACATTTCATACTGATAGCCATGGTGATAGTCCCCTGTTACTTTTAAAGAAAATGAGCAAGAAACTAACTTAGGAAAGCTGAATTTTAGAAATGGCTTTCCACAAAGCAATTAAGGGAAAAATCACCTTCAAAAGCCAGATATACCACCCTGTTTGATGACCCAACTCATCTGAAAAGAAGACAAATTTTTCCCAGAAATGCTAGGAACATAAAACTGAGGAAGACAGCCCTAGATCCAAAGGTATTTCCAGCTCTCGAACAGCTGGTAAAGGTGCTGTGATCAAGTAATCACTTTCTGACTTTTCTACTTGAAAGGTAGACTGAATGCTGAGACACAAAACAGTGTTTCAGCACACTCATTTGTTTTTCTGGAGTACGGGTTCAGCTGCCCTTTGTCCATTCATGTTAGTCATGCTTAACTTTTGTGTGTTACGCTGCTATGCAGGAAACTGCTTTGCTATGTAAGCATTAAAGAAATTTCCACTAAAAACAGTTAATGTTGTTCCTCTTAGAAATGAACACATCAGACTCTGGCCTATATGATCAAGGAAAATGCCTCTTCAAAGAGTCTTGCTGGTGCTGTTTTATTATGCAAAGCATGACCCCCAAATCTATGTTTATGTGATAGAAGAGAATGGCTCTGAAGGTAATCGATTTTGCCTTTTAAAAGAATTTGTGTTACAAAAAAATGCATTTAAGTGGAAATAGATCTTACATAATACACATCCTAAAAAGCTGCCTCAAAATATATTTACCTGGCAGAACAGCTGTTCTGGTCTCCTGAGTAAATAATTAAATGTTTTAAAAGAACTGCACATATACATATTTACCTGACAGAGTGGAACAAATGCAGCCAATATTTTTTATCATACTTGGATATTACTTCTGCAAGGACATGAGTCAATATGGTCCTCATGATTTGGTAAACCTGTCCTGAGGGACTTTTTTTTACAAAAAAATACCAACCACCCCTCAAAAAAAAATCCAAAACAAAATCAAAACCAACCAACCAACCAACCAACCAAAACGCAACAGAAAGACATAAAAAAACCCCACCACCACCAAAAAAAAAAAAATGAAAACACAAAACCCCCCCATCAAAACACCAAGGGGAAAAAAAACCCACAAGCAATGCAAAAATTGCAAAGAAAACCCTAAAAGCATTATGAAGACAGAATTACTTTTTATGGAAATTTTGATATCTTGCTTTTTGAGAATAATGATGGGAAATTCAGAATTGTGAGAATATTCTGGTTTAACACTCTGAAATTAATATTCTAATTTTCCTCACTGACATGCATTTTCTGCTGTGTACAGATATTTTCTCAGTTTGATCTGGTAACCTAGTTGCTTTTCAATCCAAGGAAGGTGGGAACACAAGCTGGAAAAATAATACCGAAAGCCTCTGAGGCTTCTGGATAGACTGGAAATGAGGAACATAATTCCAGCCTCATGGCCACAGCATTGCAGGGGGACTGGCCCAGATCTCCAGGCTGAACCTGCAGAGGCAGCAACATAAAGACACAGCTACGTGTGTGTGCTGTGCATGGGAGCTGTCCACACAGCAGCAGGAGCCGGGAAAGACGCTCAGCTCGACGGCTGCCAGTGTTCATCGACAGCTGGTTTCTGTAGGAGGCTGAGCTAGAAAATGTCATGTTTTATGAATCTGCCTCCTTCACTCTGAGGATTCTGGTGAAAGACAGAAGCAGAGCAAATCTCTGGTGCTAGCAAAATAGAAGGCATTTCCAGTACTGATGACTTGGCCTGAGGTCTGGTATCAGACCTGATTTTTCAGCAGCCAGTTTCAAGTATAGGAAGAAGAATGGAAGAATAGAATCAATTGCGGTCAGTATCAATTCAGTCTGTTTTGTTTCCTGCACTTGTTTCACTCTTGCAATATTTTTTTCCCCATAAAAATGGTCCTATTTACATATAAAAGGAGTTCTCTGTTGCAATTATCAGGGAAAGCTTTATTTCTTATAGAGCAGCAGGGTTACAGGGACTTTAACACAAGGAATAGAAAAGGACTTCCAATATTAACTTTGGTTTTCCACCATCTTTAAACCTATACAGAAATGATTAATTGTAGGTGTCTACAATGCTGATATCACCTTAGAGGCATTGCATAGTCAGTGAGCATTTCTAGGATGCAATTCATCTTATACCAAAGCAGACATTTAAAAGAGGTCAGATGAATTGTGACCTGGAAGTGTCTATTGTTCTTTACCAAATATAATGGAAGATGAGTGAGTAGGTAAGATACTGATTTCTGTACCTCTGATGTCTAGATTTAGCTGCAAGCACGCCTGTCTCTTTCCTGGCCTGTGCAGGAGCAGACTCAATCGCTGCAACTCAATCCATCAGACTGCTGTGACTCATGTTGAACTGGAATTTGGCTTGAATAAAGGTCACAACAAAGTCACAGGAAATGACATTTTCAGTCTAGCCACCTTTTCATTTTACAGGTACGCACACTGCTCTAAGTAGCACATGTGAGTAAGAGAGCCTCTTTGTTTACCTAGGGAAGCATCAAGTCATTAAATCTGAAAAAGATGACAAACAGATGCAAGGGATTAATTCCAAACACGTCTGAAAGCCATTAACAATGCTATCTGAGCTTCTCTCACAAACCTGAGGAGAAGATCGTTATTTCTCCTACATGTAACTTTTCTGTTGCTTAAGCAGTCTCTGACTTTTTGAAAACACAAAACTGAATTATATATTTTCTCAGGCGAGATTTCTGAAGAGTCCTTTTCACAAAATATGGGGTCATGCAATATTTTACTATATGTGAATTAAATATCTGACTTTCTGTATTGAAAAGCCCAAACTGTCTTTGGCAATGACATGTCTGTGAGCACACTAAGGGTACCAGAGCACATGTATAGATGTAATTGTGGCACCAGATTCCATTTGTTTCATCCATCTGGAGCTTCTCAGTCCTAAGGAAGAAATGTGACTGAAGAAACCATCACATTGAAAAAAAAAGTACTTCTAAGTGGCCTTATCCTCCCTGAACATTTTAATTCCATAAGACAGCTGGGATATATGAAGTATTTGCTAATAAGATCTGGTGATAGAGAGCTCATATGAAAACAATAATTAAAATGCTTGAAAGAAGGGTTTCTCACTCGGTTATCTGCTTTACCCTTTATGTTCCAGCCATTAAATAGAATCTCTTATATGCAGATGGTTTCTTAGATGTTCAGAGGAAAAGGAGAATTGAATCATGAGCAGACATGGACTATAAGAGTGCTTTAACCTTATGAACCTTTCCTTGTTGATATGAGAAATAACTGACCTGGTTTGTTTAATTATGTGAGAGGATTTGAAGCTGAGAGAAGCCTCCAGCAGCCCAGAGTGAGATTCTGTCTCCAAAATGGATTTGAAGAGGTTTCTGGATACTGCCTGTTATCAACTGCAATTTTAGGTGCCTTACTCTTATCCAGCTGTGTCTGCAAGAGCCTGTGACCATCTCAGGTGTCTAGCTGCCTCCAGACATTGCAGCAATGAGTTGGACATCATCACCTCAAGAGTAGATTTTATTTATAGTTTGGACAATTCCTCTTCCCATGCTTCAGTCAGCATCTGGAAAGTGGTGATGGTAGCTCTTGCATTTCTTTCCCAGGAGTGGTGAAAATAAGTTTAAAAAAAACTGCAGCTACAGTATCTCCCTAATTAAGCTGTTATGGAATAAGTTCTCATTTCACTTACCCTGGTGCAAACCAAAAATAAATTACAGCTTCCTTAGTTTGTATCTGTCTATGTTGCCACAAGAAAATTAGTTCGGGAATCTTTATTTTAAATTCTAGTATGTTATTTGTTTGTTTGTTTGTTTTTATAGGATTATGGTGAAACTGTTGATTAGAGGGGAGAGACTTTATTCAAACTGTTTGAAAGACAAGGAGGAAGGGTTGTTGCACTGAAGAAGCATAATTCTTACTTACATTAATACTTTATATGCTGTATTTGTCAATATATTAGTGCAATATTTTATTGTATACATTATTAAATGTTGCTGTTAAATGTTTTATGCTGGTTTGTTCCATTTTTTATTTTGACTGTGATAAATTTTGATCTGAAAGATCTTTTTTTTTCCTTTGGAAGAAGAAAAAATTATATTATTACATTAAAGAGAATTTATGAAATCAAACCCAGTAAATAAAAAAGGTGGTGTTTTTCTGCCTCTTCTTAATCTTTCCCCTTCCCACCTGCTTGCTTTGTGTGAGTTCTCCATTATTTTCTCAGAAACTGGAGGGTTTATGACTTTAAAATCTGTATTGTTGGAGGCTGAGAACTCTTTGCCTTTTACAGTATCTCTACAAAACATCTGTAAGTCCTAAGCAACAAGCAGGAATTGGTTCAAGAAGGAACTAGAGACGAATCACTAAGTAATACAGTCTACAGTTTGACTTCCCAGGGGAGTGAAAAAAAAGGAATAAAAAAGCAATATACCAACCAAACTACTGAAAATAACATTGTAAGTATAAACTATTGAATGGAAAGTTAGGAGAAAAAGGAAAGAATACAGAAAGCAGGGTGATGCTAGCTCCAGAAGCCAGGAAATTAAATGCAAGACTTCTGAAGGTTCTCAGTACACATAGATCCTTAATAGGAATATTGTGCCTGCCTGCCACTTGAAACTTTGAAAACACCTTCCTGAAATCCTTTATCTCCTTTTCATGCAGATGTGCCATAGCCATAACAGTCATGGAAGGCCTGCAAACCCTTTAACACAGAAGGAAGGAGGGAGGCAAAATGTAGATTGCTGTGTAGAAATCCTAATAAGGCACTGCTTCAGAAATGGAGATCCTGAGGAATCATGGCAAGGGGTCTAAACGCTTACAGAAAACCTCAAGTCATTTCATGTGGGGCTGAAAAATAGAAAGTTAGAAGAGGAGGCTGAGGGGAGACCTCATCACAGTTACAACTTCCTTGTGAGGGCGTGGGGAGGGGCAGACACTGATCTCTGCTCTCTGTGACCAATGACAGGACCCAAGGGAATGCAGTTGTGTCAGGGGGTGGATATCAGGAAAAGGTTGTTCTCCAGAGGGTGGCTGGGCACTGAACAGGCTCCCCAGGGAAGTGGTCACAACACCAAGTCTGACAGAGTTCAAAAAGTGTTTGGACAATGCTCTCAGGCTCAGGTCGTGACTCTTGGGAAAAGTCCTGTGCAGAGTTAAGAGTTCGACTTGATGATCCTTGTGGATCCCTTCTACCTCAGGTTGTTCTGTGATTCTGTGATTTTGCTTCTGGCTTTTCTCACTGTTCTGTTACTGTTAGAACACAAAGCCTCCACCCTGTGCTGGCAGTCTTTGCTGCTGCCTAAGCATCCTGCTTAAGGGGGTTTGAGAAAAGCTCCCCAAGGAACATCTCCTGAGGCATCCATGTCTTCTGTCATTATTACTGCGAGGTGACTGCCTGGAAATTGAACAAACTGCTGCTTGAACAGTGGTTGTTCAATAATCACTGAATAAATGTTTAATAAATTTTTTTAAGACCACAGACTTTGAATATATTTTCCCATCTTATAGGTGTTATTTTTCTGTCAGAGGAGCCACCCACCTCACCTATTTCCTCCAGGCTGTTTCCTGATATTATCTAATGAAGAATTTGAGGCAATTGATTTAGAATTTCCTTTAAGTCATGTCTGTGGACCAGGGATTCTTTTGAAGATATATTGATAATTAGTCCTAAAGCAAAAGACTAAATTTCTTCCTTTTGCAAATACCAACAGTCCCATCTCATCAATCTACAGCAGAACTGACCCATTTTTTTTCTATAAGGCCAGAGTATTTCCTCAAATCCCAGTGGAGTACTGTTTATGAGTGTGGTTTTTAATTGCAATCATGTTAGTAGATTGAACCGAGCTCTTGGTCATCCTTGACTGATCCTTCCTTCCATCATCCATAAAATCCTTTTTCATCTTCCACCATAATTATAATATGGCAACCCTATCTAACTTAGTTCATTTTACAATTAACTACTAATTATTGAATTCTCTCTGACACCAATCTTTACCACAGCTCCATGCCTATATGTAAATTATTTTATTTTTGACTGACTGTAAAGCGCAACAGATTATTTTTCTTTAGATTTTTGAATGGAAGACAGTTTATGTGAATTTTGTCTTTGTCAATGCCTAGATTCACATAAAAGTGTATAGCTGTTATATATGTGCATACATAGGTACATGCACTCCCACACACATGTAGGACAAAATGCTTTGTTTGCTGATTGTTGTGTGATATTATTTAAATTTTTGTTTTGTTTTGTTACTCTGCTATTTTTGCATTCCATAATATCTTGGAGGGGTGGAAGGGTGGGGTGTTTTCTCCTCTCAAGGGAGACAAAATTTTCCACTTGAAACTTTAATGCTTTAGCTTAAATGAATGTATGTGATGTAAACAGTCATTAATGTCATGGCAATTTTTGTTAAAGTTATGTCAATGCTATTCTTTGGCAGTTAGATGTGCAAAGAAGAAAGCTTGGTTTTCAAGACTGCAATAAGGCAGAGAGGTTAGGGCAGCCACTTTCTCGATGCACACAATGACACCTGCTCTGCTCTGGAACAGTCAGACCAGACACAGGAAAAGACAATATCATACCAAACTGCTCTAGGGGACTTCTACATGTGAGCAATGTGGCTGCCACCTCTGTATCAGTTAGGTAACTCTTACCTCTCACCTCACGTTTACATTGCCCTGTGTAAGTAGAACGATGAGGGTCATCGTCCAAGTTTTTGTCTCTGATTCCTGGACTAGATATAGTGCTCAGCATCCTAAATGAGGGACAGGACACTCAGCTGCAATTATCAGTGACTCACCTTCCTTTGGCTCTGGCAACAGAGGCTTGTAATTTTGGGGCTGGACACTGAGCTCTGTTTCTGCTGAGATATTAATGGCTGAGGATAGTACAACGTGTATTGGCAGCTGCAGCATCGCTGAAGATCATCAGTTAGTTAATCACAGTGTATGCAGTGTAACAACTCCATCCTATTAGCAGCATGTTGTGGGATTTTTTTGCAAGAAGATTTAGAGTTTCTAAATGACATTTGGTCCTGCATGCCAAGTGCTGTATTTTCCCAAACCAATAGGCAATCCCTGTCCCAAAAAGCTTAGACCCTGATCCACAGAGGTAATTCAGCTCTTGCTTTCTAGTCCATCAAGATAAATTACCTTGATTTACCTTTGTGAATCTGGGCCCCAGAGTTGAAAGAAACAAAGCATAACAGGAGAGAAAGTGTGACTGTCCCCATGTTGCACAAAAGCACAGAGAAATGGATTTGCCCAAGGTCATGTAGGGCACAACAGGAACAGAATTCAGGTCTCTGAGTCCCAATCTAACATATTAACTACAGATTCTGCTTTCTTCCCCTCTGTGCTTTTATACTTTCATGCATGGTACAGAAAAGACCAAGTGCCATGTATTATTGAACCAATCTCTCCTTTTTTAAGCTCCTGACTTTCTGTTGCAAAGGTGCTTAGCAGGAAATTAATCAAGGGTAAAAGAAAAAAAAAAAGAAATAAATTAAAGGAATCTATAAATGTATTTCCAGCAATTTGCAACTAGAAAGTTAGATCAATACAATATGAATCAGAAAATACAATAGGAAAACAAACAAAAAAGGCCTCTAAGTTAAAGAATGTCATACTTACATTCCCACTGTGTTAAGCCCTTTAGAAAAATTCGCCTCATCTGTATTATTTCCACTCTATTTCACTTTAAAGACAAATCTCATAGTTTCCACTTTTACATATGCCAACACCCAAACCAATTTCAATAAGGTTTATTCTGCCTGTACCATGCCCTTGTAAGACCCCCCTCACCTTCGAAAGCTGTTCTGGAATTTGTTTCTCATATTTCTTTTTTTTTTTTTCTTTTTTTTTTTTTTTTTTTTCTTTTTTTTTTCTTTTTTTTTTTTTTTTAATTTTTTTTATTATTATTATTATTTAAGGATCATAAAGTGTAAGTCAGGTTGCTGCATTTTCAGAGACAGATGAAGCAAAGTGCTCCACTGGGAGTATTCAGCCCCAGTGCCTTGCTGTATTACGGCATATGGAGTTGCGTCTCCAGGCGCTGACATTAGCAGTCCTGCTTCAGGTAACTCATTTAGCTTTGGTGTCATTTTACAATAAATATACCATCCACCGACACAAATTAGACAGCTATTGAGATTAATTTTGAGGGACTATCGGCAACATCTTAAATCAAAAATCATTCTTTATTAGCATGCTTGGCTGTACAGTGCTCTCTTTTCCCCTTCCCCCCTCCCTTCCCTGCCACAAGAATAAATGAGCCCCCATGGTTGACACAGCGCATCAAGTGTTTTATAATAGTCTAATTGTAGCTAATGGTTTGTGCAGCTAATTAAGGCCCTATGAATTACAGTAATCAGTCAGCCTCATCTTCTAAACCAGATAGTTCTATTCAAGCATCCCTTTAGGAAGAAACAAAAAAAAAAAAAAAAGACAGAGCGAATCAGAAGAAAAAATCTGAAAAGAAAGAGAGAGAGAAAGGAAGGAAGGAGAAAAGAGAGCCTAATGATGTGGTATGTTCATTATAGTGCAAATAAATTAATATAACTTTTCCTTCCATTTCTTGTTAGTTATTACAGAAATGCTTATGTAAAGCATTTATTTGGAGTCCTGGCATTATTATTTGCAAGAGCAGAAGAGGGAATTATGGTGTTCTTAATTCTGATGCCATATATATATTGTAATGATGCTACTTTATGGGACAAAGATAACTTCAATTGGGCAAAAAGCTCTGGCTGACTTGTGCCCCATCATCATTTAAGATAAAAGATTAAATACAGGAAGGGTGTATGTAAGCACTAATTGCATGGTAACCAGATGTTGTGGGTGAAACTGGAGGCTGTAAATGCAGAGTGTTTCATTAAGTTACGGAGAGAGCTTTTTTTGTGCAAGATGGTGGGTGGCTACTTTGAGAGAATGTCTGTACTGCCCAGGATATTTACACACCAGCTCATCCATGCTGTTGTGGGTTAAGCAGCTAAGCATTCTGTAAGGAGTCCTTCACTGCTCCCTTCTCCCCACAGTAGAATGGAGGAAGAGGAATGGAAGAACAAAAGCAAGGAAACACACAGGTCAGGATAAAAATCTCTTAATAAGTGGAGGAGTGGAAAAAGAGAGAGAAAAAAACAAACCAAAAAACTTTATGCTAAGACAGTTACTCACCATCTCCCATCTGTAGACCAAAACACAGAGAGTATCCAAGCAGAAAATGAGCTGCTCAATCCTCCCACCTCTCCTTTATTTTTGAGCATGACAATGTACAGCATGGAATCTCTCACTGGCACGTTTAGATCCTCTGCCTGGTTGTGGCTTCTCCCAGCATCTGGGCACCTTAAAGGTAATTATTGGGATGTGAGAAACAGAGAAGGCCTTGATGCTGTGTAAATACTGTTCAGCAATAACTAAAATATTAGTCTGTTGTCAGTGCCATTTTGGTCAGAAATCTCAAGCAGCACCAGGCAAGCAGCTATGAAGAACATTAACTCCAACCCAGACAGACCCAACACACAAACCTTTTCCTGCCTGCAGGGTATCTGTCATTCAAATCCTCAGCTCTACATTTACAAATCCCACTTGGAAGCAGGCAATGCTGGGGCTCACTCTGGAGAATTTTACTGTTTGGGAGAGACTTCCAGAAGAGTAGAGGAGATAAAGAGAGGTACCAGTTAAGCATAGAAGATTGAATTCCCTTCTCAAACCTTAATGTAGAAGTGTAAACTCACCATCTTAAGCCCTCACTTGAATTAGTAGTAAGGGGTGGTCAATTTTAGCACATAATACCTCTAACTTGCTTTAGGTATTTAAACACCTACCTTTAGCCAGATAAAGTCTAGTGAGAAAAACCTCCCAACCAATGTCCACCCCCTGTCCACCTTGAAGGCTGATATGCCCTAGACATGACAATAATGGCAGTATAGGATAGGTCTTCTCCTAAAGATCACACTTCATTTTTCATGAAAACTGTGGGTCAATATGAGAAAAGTTTGGACTTCAGCATGATCCATGTACAGAGATGGAGGACTGAAGCAGCAACAGAACTGAAGCATTTTGTTTAAATTTTAACAATCCAGACTTCAAGGCTTCTATATACACTTATTTTGACTACATCTATAGTGAATTAAACTGTGCCAGGAAATGGTCCCAGGTTTGGTTTTTTTTTGAAAGCTAATATTGTTTAATTATACAAAAAAAGGCTTATTCCATGCCACTCATCTTGAGTTTGAATAGATGATCCTTGATGCTGTAAAATTACTGTTGTGCTCTCCAAAGTCTACAAGATGTCCATGTTGTTGAGTTGCAGGTTCATCATCTACAGCAGCACTGACCAGAGGTACCAGACATAGCTCCATGTAAGCCAGTGTGTTTAGACATCCCAGGATTTCATTGCTCGTTTCTGTTACACAACTGTCCAACATAGGTCCATATTTATGGTCTGTAAGCATTCAGAGCTGAAGAGTTTCACTGTTTGTGTTACATGCAGAACCTTTTCCAGCTGTAATTTTCAGAACTTACCTCCAGTAGCCTGAGTTGAGGGTGTCCCTCAGCTCTGTTCATGTTCAGCTGAAGAAGGAGGCAAGATGTGTCTTCATTGCAGAAGAGATCTGCTTGTGATACAGCCCAGAGTCAAGGTTCTCAGATGCCCATCCCAGCCATGTGGAAGATGGTGAATTTCTTGCTTTGGTGCATAGAAAGATATGGGAGATGGTATCTCCCTGATTCCTCAGCTTGTATGAGCAGGGACCAGGAGCTCTGAGTGTACTTCTGAGCCCACTGTCCCTGCAGTGTAGACATATTGATAGCTGTGAATGATTTTACCTTTGCAACCTGGTGCTCTTAGCAGTCACCTAAAAATGTAAGAAGCAGAGATTGACTGGTTACTTTGCATTAAAACAGAGACAAAAACACCTCTCCTATGACAAAAGACTGAAAGAATTGGTATTGTTCAGACTGGAAAAGAGAAGGCTTTGAGGTGACCTAATTGTGGCCTTCCAGTGCCTGAAGGGACCCTACAAGAAAGATGGAGAGGGACCTTTTACAAGAGCAAATACAGGACAGGGGGGAATGGCTTCAAACTGACAGTAGGTTTAGATTAAATGTTAGGAAAAAATCTTTATTGTGAGGGTGTTGAGCACCTGGCACAGGTCTCCCAGAGAAGTTGCAGCTGCTCCATCCCTGGAAGTGTGCAAGGCCAGGTGGGATGGGGCTCTGAACAACCTGCTCTAGTGCAAGTTGTTTCTGCCCATGACAGTGGAGTTGGAATGAGATGATCTTTAAGGTGCCTTGCAGCCCAGGCTGTGATTCTATGATTATGTATAATATGTACATCACAAATTTAAACTGATAGTACCTTTTACAGTTCCACCATTTGTCTGAGAACTTCTGAAAGTCTTGGTCCTGTGGTACCACACAAAAAGCTTCTGAGAAACTTGGAAGATGATGAAAAAAATAATTTAAGTGGTTCCTGGAGGAAAAACAACCAGTTTAACAAACAAGCAACCAAAAACCTAAACAAAAATATTTTCCTGATTGAATTTCCTTTCTAATTTCCTGAGCTGTTTTTTTTTTTTTTTTTCCTCCCACTTGTGTTGTGGGAATTTCTTTGTTGTAGAATCTTTTTTTTGAAAACTTCCAGTGCCAGATTAGCAGACTGCACTGCCTGACATGTTACAATTTCCTCCCTTTTACAAAACAGCCTATCACAGCCTCTCAACATTCAGCTGCTTCACATTTACAGTTTGCAGTCCAGCTTTGTACTTCAAAAGTTGCCAATCTATTTTTGTGCCAGAGCAAACCCCAGCTAATGTTTATGAATGGCTCACAGCCGTGGTCAAGTACTAAATGCTATGCCTATGTTCAAGTGCTTTGCTGAATCAGGACTTGATGAAGATCCATTTACATCATTCTATTTAAATCAGTCCTGATCTGTAACCCCTCTACTCACCACTATTTTCGAATTATATTTTTCATTTGCAGACTGGATTGAGTATTGCTGTTATGATGAACAGAATAGGAAGAAGGTTGAAAGATTCATGAAATATATTTATGATCTATTTAATGTGAAACAGACCTCATATCTCCAGAAGTGAAAACCTAATATACTACCTAGGATAGAACTGAAATTTGGGTTGATAAAATTAGGCAAACTTCTCACGTTTTTTAATGGACCTTGCTTTTACATATTCCAATGGCTCTTCTAGATCTAGTCCCATAGTTATTCTTTCTCTTTTTCTTTATGTTTTCTTTATATGTTTGACTACCACTTGCCTCAGTGCAAGGTAAATATGGTTTCAGATATAAAATATGCTATTTATGCTTAGGTCATTATTTTCATTCATTGCATATACTTGCTTCTTGCATAAACACCCATAACAAAATAGGCATGAACAATCAGATCAAAAGAATGCCTGATATAATAAAGCTAAGGGTGGGGTCATGCTGAAGCTTATGCTGTATAGAACCAGAGCTGAAATTTAGAAGTATTTGAAATTCAGATACAGCTAAAATCCCCTAAGTGGTTGTGGCTCCTTCAGTCAACTGTATTCAAAGTGAAATTATCTCCTTTTCCCTGACCTGACTATTAAGCTATCGTCTCAGAACAGTCACTGTAGAATTTCCTAAAATTAATGGATTTATTAGTGATTCCTGAGTCTGTATGGTTGGTTTTAGCTGAAGATACAATATTGTCTTTTATTCTCAATTTTTCCTGCATTCCTACAGCTCTTTAACATTTACAGAAATGTTACATTAGCAAAAAGAATAGCCTCATCTCTGTTCCAGATTTATATAGGCTACACATAGTGTAACACCACTCCAAAGTACTATGTCTTAACAATAATATAATTAAAGTAATTAAGAAGTTATCTAAACAAGCATTGAGGAATATTAACAAGGAAGATTCCCTGCACAAGAAACTCGTCTTCTGAATGAACTATCAGATAAATATGAACTGGGAAATAGGATAACAAAAGGTTGTGTGATTTATGAAGGGTCATAGAGCAGGTTATATTAGAGCCATAAATATAATCCTGATCTCCTAATTCCCATTCCAGTGTTCTGTGATTTACATCAAAAGTGTGTCACACTGTAAACTGACTGAATGGGATTGTTCTGTTCAAATAGTAACTGTAAGTATGACAATTATTATTATCATTACTGTATGTTGGAAAATTAAATAAATAAATGACCACTCTATTCTAAGTAGGGGCACAGCTTGCAGAGTCAAGATTTGTAGAGCTGTCTGTACATATCTGATGACTTTAAAATACTCTATTCACAAAGGACTTTTTCCCCTCTGGACAAGTATGGAGTTAAATGTCAGATGGCCTTGACCCAGTGTGGAGAGTTGAATGAAGGCTTGTATCTGCACAAAGTCATATCAAGCAGCAGAAAAGCAGAAATTCACAGTCAGTTTGTTGATGTGCTTTCCAAAATTCTTTGACTAAATCTGCAATCAGTAAGGGGATCATTTGAACCCAAATGTCAAGAGGGTAAACAAACCATATCATGTGAATTATCTTGGGACAGCAATATGGACCTTTTGTCAGAGGGATCCTTTTGCTACTCTCCTCTTACTTGTAGTCAGTATTCCTGAGGGAAAATAAAACCCACCACCAGAAGAGAGACTTGTACTCTCACCTTTAAGATTTTCTCATGTATGAGCAAATTCAAGATTAACTAAAGAATGAGAAAGTGAACAATGGAAAATGAGTATCACTTTAGCTTCTTTACTAGAAGGAAGTTCCTTATGTGTATGTTCCTTCACTCACAACATTAAAAAATATATTTTATATTACCACTCCCAAGTGAAAATGAATCCTTAACGAACACTGGGCTCTTTGTGACATCCAGACTATAAATTCATGCTTTATGTTTATATATACTAACTTTTTTTAATTTCTACTCACATCCTCAACATTGTGAATGATATTGATACAGGTGAAATAGGAAGAAGTGGAAAGAAGTGTTGTCACAGCTATCTATAATTCAAAAGTTGGATACTGTGTGGACACAAGAAAGCTATCAGTTTGTACCTTTTTTAGGAGTCTGTGCTTTATTCATCACAAATGCTCAAATATTTGAGCTGCTGCATAAAATCAGCTTTGAATAAGCCCTTTTCAACACCTATAGAGACTTCTAAGATGCAGTCCTGCATTAAGGAAGATACGTAATGAGTAAGGTTCAAATCGCAGGAAAAAATAAGATTCGAGGAAGTCATTTAACAGGTGTCTTTTTGTGAATATCATGCTGAGATACACTTCTCTCAAGGCACTTCTTAGGAGCATAAACACCTGATTTATGGTTGTGGATTCTATTTCAGAAGTTATTAAATAAATGTTCTGTACAGCTACTCAGAACACAGAGATTGCAAAGTCCTTTTTAGATCTTAGTTTATAAATGTGCGAATAAAATATGCCACAGGAAAATTAGCTGTCATTAATGGAAATTATTTTTATTTTTTTATTTTATTATTTTATTTTATTTTTATCATATTTCATTTTATTTGTATGACTGTACTGTCTCCATTTCTTAGTCAAACTCTTTTGCTCAAACAATTATTCTGAAACTTACTTCCCCACTGTAACTTAGCTCAGTTTTCAGCCTGTGTGATTTATCAGAACTAAACTTAAGCTTGTAACTAAGATTTCCACTTAACTGTTACTGTTTACAGTAGGAAAAAAACTGTTATTATCTATCCTACACTGTTCATGGATACAGGCACTTGTAAAGATTGCTTTTACTAAAGTGCAGTGAACATGTACATCCATTTTGTCTCTTAACAGTGAGAACAGAAAATGTTGACATTTACATGCAAAATCCTTCCCATAAAAACAGTGCAATGCACTTTAAACTCTTCACTATTCCCTCAAAGAAAAACACAGATTCATGGATTTTAAAGTCAAAAGAACTCACAGAAAAAATTATGCTCGGAGCAACCTTTGAAGACCATCCAAACATATGCCGAACATAGAAAGATGCAAATCTGGATGATGCTGCTCAGTTTTTCTTTCAGCCAAGTTTTGAAGATGTCCAAGGATTAAGACCTTTCTCATCTCTCTTAGCAACCTGTTCCAGTTCTTAACAATTTTTATCGTTATGTTATTTATTGTTCCCTTTTATGTAATGAAAAATTCTCTTGCCACATATTGGAACTATTGCCCCCTGTCTTTTTTCTGTATATATCTCTGAGAGAAGTCAAGTTCTATCATCTCTATCATGGTGTAGATTGAGGCTGGAATAATTCTTATCCTTGTCTTTTCCAGAATAATGTATATTGATATATTCCAGCCTTTTCTTGGTCATCTGCTCCCAAACTCACTGGTTGTTCATTGTTTGTGTTTTTTGTACTTGAAGGCCAAAACTGGACACAAAACTCTATATGACCTCATATGACTCTGGCATATGAGTGTGTCAGATAGCAGGTCATTGTCACTTCCTAAAACATGCTGGTTACACTTTTGTTAATGAGGATCGGCGTTTGGTTGGCCTGGCTTGTCAAGATGACACGAGTACCTTGTGTCAGCAAGAGTCTTGGTCCTTTTCTGCAGAGCCGCTACGTAGCCATTCCCCAGCCTGTACTGGTGCATGGTTATTTTGCTTCGGAGAGGGCTTGGTGTATCCTGTAGTTCAGACTGCTGGCAAAGGTGTTAAACTACTAGTACTGATCCCAGGGAAGCTCTTCATTAACCATCTGTCTGTCTGACATCACAAAATGACAGTCATTAGAGTCGGAAGGGACCTCTGGATGTCATGCAGTCCAACCCCTCTGACAAGGCTGGGTCATCTGGAGACGGTAACACAGGAACACACTCAGGTGGTTTTGGATGTCTCCAGAGAGGGAGAGTCCACACCCATCCTGGAAAGCTGTTCCAGTGCTCTGCTGCCCTCAACATAAAGAAGTTCTTCCTTATGTTGAGGTGAAACTTCTTGTGTTTTAGTTTATGGCCAATGTTCCCTGTCCTGTCACTGGGGACCTCTGACAAGAGTTTGGCACTATTTTTGTCACCCTTCCTTGAGATATTCGTACACAGTAATGAAATCCCCTCTCAGACTTCTCTTACTCAGAATAAATAAGCCCAGCTCCTGCAGTCTCTCCTCAAAGAGATGCTCCAGACCCCAAATCAACTTTGTGGCCTTCCCTGGACCTGCTTCAGTACCTCCATGTGTTTCTTGTGCTGAGAAACCCAGAACTGGACACAGGACTCCAGATGTGCTTCATCAGGGCTGAGTAGAGGGGGGATTCCCTTCCTCAACCTGTTGGCCACAATCTTCCTGATGTAGCCCAGGACATCATTGGCCCTCCTGGCTGCAAGGTCACACTGCTGGCTCATGGTCAACTTGCCACCCACCAAAGCTCCTAGGTCCTTCTCCACAGAGCTGCTCTCTAGTAGGTCAGCCCACATCCTCTGCTGGTGCTTGGGGTTATTCCTCCCTAGGTGCCTGACCCTACACTTTTCCTTTGTTAAACCTCATTAGGTTTCTCTACTCCCAATTCTCCAGCCTATCAAGTCATGGAAACCTGGAATTATTCTTTGCCAATAGAAGCTGAGGCAAATCTAAG
Organism: Dicrurus megarhynchus; assembly: GCA_013399195.1. Taxonomy (NCBI): domain Eukaryota; kingdom Metazoa; phylum Chordata; class Aves; order Passeriformes; family Dicruridae; genus Dicrurus; species Dicrurus megarhynchus. The sequence goes on from VXAD01008596.1 coordinate 87,942, forward strand.
CTTTTCCTGTTGTCTTTAGCACAACAAGTCCTGTCCTTTCAACAGCAACCCTGTGTTAACCTTCGTCTTCCTCTTGCTGGAAGTATTCTTTTCTCTTACTAAGTGTTGCCCTTGACATTCCTCACCAGTTTTAACTCCAGCTGGGATATGGCCTTCTTAATTCAATCCTTGGATGCCTGGACAGTGTTTCAGTGTTATTACTCACAGTTCCACATCGAGCTAACCTGGCCCCTGGCCATGCCAGCCTGTTTTGTGTAGATCAAGATGGATCATTCTGGTGCTTTGAGGAGGCTGCCCTTGAAGGTTTTGTCTTCCAGGGCAGACTTCAAGCTTTCACACATGCCAACTGCCTAAACGTACTCTTCTGATACACAGGATCTTTACACTGGTAATACCTTCCTTTTTTCCTCCTCAATGTTAATTCATAGTCACGGGGCAGAGACTGCAACTCTCACATTCCTGTTCAGTTCTGCTTTATCTGAATAGTGAATCCAGCACATCTCTCTTAGTTTGGACATTCACCATCTTCAACAAAAAATAATGACAGCAGCCCAGCTTAGCCTATTGAGTAGCATCAGTCAGAGAATTTCAGGCTTGAGTCCAGAGTTGAGCCTGGTAGCTTGTCTTAGATTAGAATGCCTTTTCCAGAAAAGCATTCCGTATTGATCTGAGGACCAAAAATTTGCGAATAAGCCAGTTTTGTGTATTGTTTTCCTTCTTCCTTAAAAGTATATATTTATTTTTTATTTTAATTAGCCTGATTTCTCCTTTCTTTGGTTTATCTAGCCTTTTCTGCTAAGTGAAAGAAGCCTTTGGCATTTTTTTTTCTTTTAAATGTACTTACACAGAAAAATCGTGATAGTGTGGTAAAAATAGATGATCAAGTTTTCATACTGAGAGAACATCTTTTAATATTTTCTGCTTTCTGGAACTTGGAAGTGTAAAACGTTTCAACATGGAGAAAGGGCAGTGACTTCCGATATATCTAAAACTTTGTCTAAAGGCTTGAGCTAGTCCATTCAGGTATTCACTGAGGCAATTCACTCATTCCTTGACTCTATTGTATATGTAATAAGCATTACTGTGGGCCTCAGGTAAGACTTGAGCTGGAAAGTAATAGTATAACCTCATCAGAAGCAAAGAGTGTAGCTTCTGAAACAATGACTTTTACATAGTGAGTATGATAAATGAAAGCATTTTCCTCTTGTTTAAGAAACTAGGTTTTTATGAGTTTATTGTAGGATATTTAAAAGGATGGAGAAATCCTTTATTTGAGTTTGTAAATTTTATTGGCACCAGTGTTTCCATCTTCCTTTTTTTAATCCTGGGATTTATTGCTTTTTTATTTCAAAGCAATAAGAACTTGAGAGAAAATTCTCAGCACAATGTGTCAGACTTTTCTGCTCAGGTGTAGAAGGGTTTTTTAGTTTTCCACTTCTCCAGTTTGGCTGACATGTTAAAACTATCTCTTTATGTATCTGAGCTAGTAGTCATTTAAACAAGGAATTTTAAACTTCATCATTTTGAAGGGGTTTTGGTAGGTTTGGTTGTGGTTGTTTTTTTCCCCATAAGGATCTCTGTATATTCCTTTGATTTAGGATTTATGAAATTAATTTAGCTGCAGGCTTTTTAAAATTTCCTTTCTTATTCCTTATTCAGTTTATCTTTGTGCAGTTTTTTCCTGTATTTAAGAAGTCTCTTCAGTTTTTATGAACAAAAATGTTATTTTTTAAAGCAACTGTCAGCTTCGGAGTTCAACATATTAAAACATTCTCAGAATGGTGGATGGCAATTTTCTGAGTACAATTAATCTGCAATTTCAACTGATTTCATTATGTTATTGTCACAACTTAAAGAGTCACTGAATTCTTCTAAAACTATCCGTTTTTCTTTTACTTAATAATGTGAACATCGACTATGAATTTTGAATGCTGATTTTTTTTTCCACTTACACATATTATAAGAAGAAAGGTCAGTTTAATTTTCGAGTTTGTTTTATTCAAATTTATCTGTTAGTTTCTTGAGTGAAGAGAGTAGCATAGTAAAGCTCCCTGTGCAGGAAAAGCCAGGTAAAACTGATCGAGCAGAATAGAAGAGTATGAGCAGTCCTACTGAAAGATGATGCTGACTCTGAAGCCTGGTCAAGGGCTTTTTGCCGTCAGCAGGAAGCTGTGATGGAAAGGCAATGGATTGTGATTCAATTCAAGAAATCAAGGGTGGGATCCTCTACAAACAGCAATGGGTGGGAGCATTACTTCTGGAGTGTGCTACCAGCACACTTCTTAAGTGGAGACAAAGAAAATTTTTGTGTGCATTTCAGTTTCTGTTAGTAATTCACTTCACTTTCCAGTTCTCCCACAGCAACTTTGATAAATTCACAGTATTACAAGTCATTAATGACCTAAACCAAAGCATGTTCAGTTAAATTAAACAGAACATAAGGGGAAAAATTGCTGCCATATAGGTACATGAAATCCATTTACTAACTGAGGCTCTGTTCATCTGTACTATCTTTCCGGGTAACTCTCCAGAATCCCTGTAGCATCATCAGTAAGAAAAGCATTTCTGTAAGGTCACACATCCCTTTTCAAGGTGGCATGGCAAGTATAGGGCAAAATCTTATATAAAACATTTTTTCTTTTCAATATCTCCAGGTGGAATTAAAATGATTGTGTTAAAAGAGATGTCAAACAGTGGCTATGTTATCACCCATAAACTTTAGTTTTATTGTAATTTTTTTTTAATGTACTGAAGGAATCCTTTCAATCCCACGGAACTAAAAAGATCGTCAAATGTCATGAACACCAGCAAACTTGAAAGAACTTTTCCCTGTTTGACCCAGTCCACACCCCATGGAGCACTGCATTATGAAAATTCAGCTGTCACTTACTGAGAATATTTTATCCTTTTCCTAGTGCATATCCTTTTATACAGGACCTGCAAATGGGTGCTGATTATGTTGGACTGAAGGACAGGATATTCTCATAAAAAGCAGCAATGAATTGGCCAACTGAATTTTCAACTGTCACAAACAAGTTTCTGCAGCTACCACAAAATAGTCCCCAGTGTTATTGCAGCTGTGAAAAACATTATGTTGGCAAGACCTCTCTGCTTCAAACACTTAACTTTACTTTGTCACTTAAATTATCCATCAAAAGTCACATTTTCTAATGAGGGCCCTTTGATGTCTTTTTCTTCTTAAACTTGAGTATTTCAGCATGTCAAGGTGACTTCAAGGAGGAAATGCACTTAAATTATTGTTCATTTGAAGGGCTTTTCTTGTGGACAGCGTGATTATCTCATCTTGTCAGGGAGGTGGCCAGGGGTTAGCTTTTGTTCTATCTTTGTCCTTTTTTCCTCCATCTCCAGATTCTTACTGATTCTCTGCCAGAATACAAATCAAGACAATGATGTGTGTTGGATAAAATGTCCATCATCTTTCTAGTGTGCATCGCTATCAAGCAATAGTAAAGCAGAGTTGTTTGTAACATTGACATGAATGCAGTATTGGGACAATCAAGCTGTGGTAGTGAATAATATGAGTGTATCAGTTTCTCAATTCCCTCAATTTCCATTAAGGATGAGAAAAAAATGGAAAAAAGGAAGTGTCCGACAATCCAGGTTTTCTAATTCAGAGACTGTGTTGCTTTGTTAAGACACAAGTACTCACGGTAGAGTCAAGTGTCTTTGGATGCTTATCTAAGACCTTAAAAATGAGGATTTCACTTTTTTAGTTGTAGGTGTCTCATTTGATTTTGAGCAAGTCATTTAGGTCCATTTACTGACAACCTGAAAATGTTTATCTCCCAGTAATTTCAGTACTTTAGGTATTTTGTATCTTATGATCCAGCTCTGCATGTGAAACTCGTATTTCTAACCAACCTTATGCCGTTTAAATTGATATTCAGACATTTGTTGATAAATACATAACAAAGATAGAAAATAAGACAAAACACTAAGCAAGTAAGCTAAATTGTCATGCAGTTCTGTATTTGTTATCTTGAGGCAGGCACAGATTAAATTCCTGAATTCTGAAGCTTCAGTTCCCACTGTCAAGTCCCAAGCTAAGAATCCTTAATAACTTGCTGGTGCTTCCAATGTTTTATAAAACTGTATCCTACTTAAATGGAAAAGTGAACCAGAGAGCAATAGCTGCAGTCTATATGACTCTCAATTTGTTTTCCAAAGGCTACTAGAGGTGAGGTTCTTCCTACCATTTTCACTATTACAGAATTAAAAGGAAAATAGTCCCTACTATAAAAAACATTGAAAGTAGAAACGAGAAAACAAAACCCACTCATATGACAAAAGCAAGTTAGCTAACAGAAGGAATAATCTGGAAAACAATCATCTCAAGAAAACGTTTGAAAGACTGAATTTCAGTCTTCCAGAATTTGGGAAAAGTTACTGAGACAAATAAGTTTAGAAGGGGGTTCAAAACACAGGGCAAAGACTCTCTCACCCTACTACCCACCATTTTGCTGGAAATTGTTCATCCACCTTTCAATTAAATGAGCAGATTCTGGTTGCAGGCTTGGAGTTAATATGATTTTCTGACTAAAAGAAACAAATTGACATCTGGAAAAGAAATAAAAAGAAAACTATCTTCTGAACTCAAAAAGCAATAAACTTTATATTAAAAACTGAAACTTTATTTCAAATTCCAAGAGGATTGAGTGGTTTTATGTATATTTTTTTTCCTTCTGACATGACTTTGAAGTTAAAAAGGTCATACTTATTTCACCTGCTGACTAATGGCTCTGTGGCAGTAACTATAATTGATTGTAAAGTTTTTTTTGTCATTCTTTATGGATTCAGATCCTGCAGATTAGAAGCTTCGGGGATTATCAGGCAGCCACAGTCAGAACTGAAGAATTATCAGAGGATAATCTTGTACTATTGCTAACTCCCTGCTATTAGGTATCATCCAATCATTCATTCAAGGAATTGTTATATATTTGTTCAGCTGCTCTGCATTGTTAAAGTCTCCTTCATTCCCTTTCAAATTTACTTTCATGAACTGTATAAGCATTATAGATGGTACATAATAAGTCTCTGCTGTAAAGAAAGAGCTGATTCTTTTTAATTTTATTTTTATTTAAACCAAGGTCAAGGTTGAAGAATCACGCCCACACACAGAACTTAAGATAATTAAAAAAAGTTATTTATAACTTTTCTTCTTAGTTTCCATGGGCAGGCTTCTCTTACTGTCTCTTCAACTTAACAGTTCTTCCTAGAGAGCAGCTCAGGGGCCTAACATGAGTGGATCAAGAGTCATGCAAAACGAGGGCAAATAGAACTGAATCTCAGTAGCTGCTGCTTTTGCTATTTTCGGCTGGCAATTTCTAGAAGAGGAGGATTGAGAAATCATGGAAGAGGACAGTCTGCACCCTATAAACACAGAGGAAGAAGGTGCCAATCTCTCTATGTCATTGGCTACACCTCCTCCTTATCTTTTCCTATGATGCCAGCAAGGAAATAGTAACAGAGAATTAGGCTGAAATGTCTTGGTGGCTGCACTGAGCTGTCCACTAAGAGATTGATGAATTTCCCTTCACATGGATGTCACTGATGACACAAATTGCAGGGCCAAGAGGAATAAGGCCTTGACATTCTGGAGATAACCCCAGGCAACAGTGGGAACAGGTTGAAAAATGACACCACTTGGGCTAATTTTTAGGTCATGAGTAAATGTGAAGGGCCAGGCATTTTCTGAAAGGCTAGAAAGTAATGTCAGCAAGACCTGGTATTTCATGCATTCTCCTATGCGTGAAACTCACTGCTCTTTTACATTGGAATAAGAAACTGTTGCCCCACATATTTTAAAAACTCATGGAAAAAGACAATTCCTCATCTCTCAAAATGAACACCAATCCAACATGTTAATGTCTGGTAACTTCAGAAATTATCTCCATTAACTGTGCTGCTATAACTAACCATGTTAGTTATATGTTCTATGTTAGATGAGTAACTATCTCAGAATGCTATAATCTCTAGGAAGCATATTTTAGCCAAAATAGGATTAAGCTCATGTGTCATACAGGCCAAGAATACCTATATGGCAAGTTACTGAAGCTCATCCAATGGGAAGAAGTGATACTAAAGTGCTCATTCATTCTGTGCACTCACTTGTGTGTGTCCATCAAAGCAAGGCTTTCTCTTTTACTGAAAGCTGTGTTGGACTTCTTTTGGAGTCTTGTCTCTGCAACAAGTGACAGATTCAAGAGTCACATCTCCTTTACTGTGTTCATCATCTAACCCTCCTCCTTAAATATGTGCAAGGGAGGAAACACAGAGCAGAAGCATTTTTTGGCTTGAAGAAACTTCCTATCTCCAAGAGAGACAAGATTCCAAGAAAAATGTTTTCCCACCTGGAATTCTGGGCATCTAATAGGCTAGCTGTGAGTTTGTCAGTCTGTGAGTGAGTGCATTCTGCTTCCCATGGTGTCTTGGTTTTCGCTGGGATAGAGTTAAATTGTTTTTTAGTAGCTGGTTCAGTGGTGCAATTTGGATTGAGTATGAGAATGATATTGATAACACAGTGATGGTTTAGTTGTTGTTCAAGAGAGCTCACCGAATCATGGACTTCTCAGAGTACTGTGCTCTTACAGTGAGCAGATGCACAAGCATCACGGCCAGGACAGCTAACCTGAACTGGCCAAAGGGATATTCCGTACCACAGGACACCATCCCAGTGTATAAACTGGGCAGAGTTGTCTGGAATTCGATGCTCACTGCTGGAAAACAGGCTGGGCATTGATCAGCGGGTGGTGAGCAATCGTGTGTTGTGAATCATTTGTTTTTGGTTTTATTCCTCTCCCTCGCTGTTTTTTGTTTGGATGATGATGATGATGATGCTTGGGTTGTTTCAATTATTAAACTGTTCTTATTTCAAGCCACAAGGTTTACCTTTTCTTTGTTATTCTCCTCCCTGTTGGGTGCATGGTGAGGGTTGAGTGAGTGGCTGCATAGCCCAGAACTGCCAGCTGGGGTTAAAGCATGACACATGGGCATGGCAGGACATGCTTTCAAAGGAATTGGGGTAAAATACTAGTGTCTTTAATATTATTTAATCATAACAAATGAGAAAAATATATGCTTCATACCTTCTCAATTTTCTCATAAACAGTATTACTCTGTGTGAGAGCTTCAATTCTGAAAATCTAAGGGGAAAGGGAAAACTCCCAGTATTTCTTTATCTATTTATTTAATGGGCAATTCTCCAGTAATTAGTAAAATGAAATAAGCTGAACCCTCAAAACAAAGGAGAGGGACAAAAGTGTGATTCCTCTGAGGGCCTGAATATTTTTTTCACTAGCCACACAACCCCCTTGATGAGATTTATAACTTTTCACATGGAAGGAGCAGTTTCCCTTCTGAAAGGAATTCCTGAATGGAAAATTGTTTACTTGAAACCAAGTCCACAGGGGGAGTTAGCGGTCTGGCCTCACTTTTGTGGCTAACAAGACTTAAGTACTGCCAATACTCCATGGGTCAGAAAGGAAATTCAGTACATTCACTAATGACTGGAAGGACCCTGCATCACACAGGTGATGCCAAAAAGAGAGGATGAGTCCCATATCACCCTGAAGCACTCTGGTCTTCCAAAAGCTTTAATCGCTTTCCTGAATTTAGGCTATTCTTTTAAAAAGAGAAGACTACTTTGTTCCAGAACAGAAGTCCCTCCCACTGTAACAAACAGACACCTGCAGGTCTTACCTGAAGTGCAGAATTTACAGAGGCAGGAAAATGCCTGAATGGACTTAAACTTCTTTTTCTGGCAAATGACCAGCTACATGCTTGAGAATAAGGCCTGATAAATGAATGGCATGCATCTATTTCTAATCTGGGAAGAACAGTTTGTCTGCTTTGCACTGCTCTACCTAGAATGGCAAGTAACTGTGTGTGCTTCCTCTCTGTTTACCAAATAAAATTACTTTAAACCTTTTTTTGATTTATCATTATAACCCTACATACATACATATCCTTATGCTGGATCGATCCATCCGTTCAATTTTTGCATTTCATATAAAATTATCCATTCATCAAGGGAGCTCACAGACATGATCTGCAGCCTAATTTTTATGGTATTCTTATGGAGAGAAAAAGAAAGAAATCTGCAAGTTCTCTGGCTTTCAGAGTGAGTATACCACTCAGAGTAAACCACAGGAACTGGTGTACAGGTTTCTTTCCCTCTTGTTATAGAGCAGTTCAGAGCCATCTTGTACAGAAAAGAGTCCAGTTGTCTGGATGAGGGAGCAGAGTGCACCCTCAGCAAGTCTGCTGATGGCATGAAAAAATGGACTGGAGAACCTGTCATAAGAGGAAAAAGCTGAGAACTGGGACTGTTAAGCCTCAAATAGAGACAGCTCAGAGAGATCTTATCAATGGATATAAATACCTATAGGGAAGGTGAAAAAAGAACAGATTCTTTTGTGTCCAGGACCAGAGATGATGGCCACAAAGTGAAATGGAGGGGGTTCATCCTGAGTATCAGGAAATATTATTTTGCTATGAGGATAACTCAGTGCTGGCACTGGTTGTCCAGGGATGTTTTAGGGAACTCCATTCTTGAAGACACACAGAAGCCGTCTAGACATGGTTGGGCAGCTCACTATACTTGTCCCTGCTTGAGCAGGGAAATTGGACCAGATAACATCCAGAGTTCCCTTCCCACCTCAATCAGTCCATCATTCTGTGATTCTGTTTATCTGGAAAACCTTTTTTTTAAAGGCAGGTTCCTACACCTTTGTGAAAAATTCCTTCTCACCAACAGTCTGATTCTGTGCAGCATGTCCAGGGAAAAGTCTTCAGTTTGCAAAACTTTCTAGGCTCTGTTTCCCCCCACAGATAATGATTTTGGAGACCTAGATCCTACCCTGAATTTAGGTTCCCTTTCAAGACCAAACATTTGACTCATTTCTAGAGCAGAAAGCTGGTCAGCATACAAGCCCAAGAGTTAGGCTGGCAGACAGGTATGTAGACAGACAGACTGAGTGATTAGGTATTTAATTCTCTCTCATTCAATTTCTGAGATATCCAAATTCTCCCATCTCTGCTTCAGCACATGTAAAATCCTGGCTCAGAAAAAAATGTTGTGTTTATTGTACATAGCTCACAGATGGATATTGTAGAAATGCAAACAAATATAAAGGATAGATTCTGAATAACTGTCATGTGTTCTCCTGACTCCCACCTAATGTAAGCAAGAACACTTTGGTCCCTTGTTTCTTGGCTGTTGTTAGTTTTGGTTCATATTTATTTTGTTGCTTTAGCTGTTATTTTGTCAGCTTCAGGTGTTTCCTTTGATTAACACACAGCATGTTTTCCCCTAGTCTGTTTTTTTTCCTACTAGCTCTGTCATAATCTGTCAGGTACATTATCTTTTTATATGTGAGGGTTGTTACAGAAATATTCAATAAGCAGATTTTAAAGAAATCATATGTATATTTTTAATCTAAGTACATAGATATGTTTTAGCAAGGGAAAATGGATACATATGACACTCAGACAATTGTGATACAGAGGGCTATGTATGCTCAATGCCTTTTATACTCACAGTAAATGAAAAGTGATGTTCAAAGCACTGAAAACTCTTCCATCAATTGTTTAGTCCCATTATGGAGAAGATTCTGTCTTATATCTTACCCCTTCTCTCTATGATCTCAAACATCCCCTACGTGCTGTATTCCTGTTTTGTACCTGGTATACCGGGATCTCATTGGAACACACAGCGGACAGCAGCAGTGCCTCAGGAGGCACTGTTGTTTTTGATGTGGTTCATGGCAGGACCAGATCTTACCCTGAAATAGAGATTTTACTGGTTGGATTCTGCATCTTCAAAAAAAGTCAGTTTTTTTACCAGTGCTATAACAATCTTCATACTTAGAGGTTTGTGCAAGTCAGTCCAGTGCAAGGTCTCTGCATGGTCTATTTAAGGTCTCTAAGACAAATTACAGTTTGGGGAGGACTTTTTACATGGACATGGCTAGTTTCTTCATTTTCATTTGGGGAAAAAAAGGAAAAAGAAATAAATAAAGAAAAAAATCTGTTTATCTTCCAGAAATTCTCTCACTAATATTACAACTGTTTTCCTGTGGTGTAAATGACATGGTGTTACAGCCTTTTAGTGGCTCTGGATATGTTTAGAATGTTATCCCAGTGAAAGAAAACTTAAAGGGTTGAACAATGGGTAAACCCATAGCAGTTAGAACCAGTAAACCTGACTTCCAGTCTTGAATTTACCATCAGGGTGGGGCAAGGAGGTGTGGTGGGTGTTAATGTTTTATAAATTCATTGCTTTTTGGTTTTCTGATGAAGATAAGTTTTCTTCTTTTTCCCCATTCAGAATATGACTTGAAATGTCTGAATTCTGATCAAGATTAAGAGCAAACTGAAGTACTCTGGGTAGGTGAGCAGATACTTACGTGCACACAGACCACTGCAGAAGTCAGAGAAAATTTTCTCTCTCTGCTATGTCCACAAAAGACTGGAGCCCTGTTGAGAGTTGGAGAGAGCAGCAGAAACTGTTGCCTTGAAAAACCCAAGGAAAGAGTTAACAGAAAGCATGCCTCCTCTCTTCAGCAGCCTTGAGCAGTTGGTGCCTTTGCCATTAAATATTTTCACATGTAGGTTTTCTATTTGCCTTGAATTACTGAAATACACTAAGCACATCTCTCCAAGGACCCAAAGCAATGGTGTAATAGGTTCTTGCTAATAGCTTGAAACTATACAGCAATCCAGTTTTAAAATACAACACAAATCTTTATCTAAAAACACTAACACCTCACTCCTGTTCACCGAGTATGTTTTCACATTTCTTTTTGCAATGCCTAGCAGGGAGGGGGTGGGCGGTGGGGAAACAGCTACAAGAGAAATGATGCATTCCAGGCAAAGAGCCAATTTAAAAAGTCTGTTCCCTCCAGTTTGCTGTCACTTGTCACGGTTAAACAAAACACGGAATAGAAAAAGAGAAATTGGCTTCAGTGTAAATGTCAACATTCTGATTAAAGCAAACATGAAGCATTCACAACTCTTGACAAAAAAAAAAAATTAAATTAAATTATGAAGGGTATGCAAATGAGGCCCTTCGTCTGTATGATTAAGGGTATGTATGAATTTGCATTTTCTGTTTATACTATTAAAACTAATGTAACAGAGCTGGGTGCTCGGGAGCATGCAGGCATCCTGTTTGAGGGGGTGAAGCTTTCCAGCATGTTTGTGTAAACTGTGTGAATCAGAGTGTAAGTGCATCCCCAGGTGTGGGTTGCATGCGTTGTCTCACACTAGGCATGGGTGGGTAGGTAAATGCTGCACACTCCTGACTTTTGTCCACTCCTGTTTAGGAAAAACAAGATGGTTCTCAACTTCAGGAAGATATTCCACTTTCAATATAAAAGTATTTGAATAATGTACTTGGTTGATGTCAGCTGCAAAAAAAACCCCGACTTCTGAAATGAGGAAAAAGTAAGACTTAGAAGTGAAAGCAGAATCTGGAAATCAAAAAAAAACCAAAAAACAAACAAACAAAAAAAACCCAACCAAAACCCAAACCAAACCAAACCAAAAAAAAACCAAAAAAAACCAAAAAAAAACCAATAACAAAAAAAACCCCAAAACAAAACAAAACAAAACAAAAAAACCCTCAAAAAACCCCAAAAAAACCCAAACCAAACCAAAACAAAAAACCTTCATCACTTGAGAATACTTGAATTGTGCTGTTTTCCAAGAAGGATAATGGAGAATTATGAAAAATATATTAATAATTTAAACCTGGGTAGGATATGGTCCCAGTTCCTCTGTATCTTGTTAGGCACAGATCTTGGAAATTGAATTGTTTGAAATGTGCTTCTGCAAAGCTCTCAGCATGCATTCATAACATAAAATTTTAAAGCAAGTGTAATACATTTGAATTCCATAATTAAAATTAATGGGAAAATGAAAAATAAATGGCCTGCACTGGTCCAGTTTCCCCTTCTGTGGAATATATTTTACTGGTATTCATTACTGTGTATGTGGTGTGTTTGTGTGGTATACTTAAGTTTGGTTTGTTTTCTTTTTTTCCTTTCCATATTTGTTTCTCTGTGTGAATCTATTTGTAGCTATGTTTTCAACTATTCCCTCATCAGTAAATATGCAAATACATGAAAATACTGCATAAGCCACTAGACAATATTCCTTACCCAGAATTAGAAAGCGTTTCTACTTAGACAAAGCAGAGTCTGTGCACTCAAAACATGTTATTCATTACTTCAGGATACTACCTACTACCTCCTCCCTACTCCCTCGCCTTAGAAAATGTATGTATAGAAGAGAAATCTGAGGAGATTACCACAGATTTATTTTTAATAACTGCATTTAGAAACATAAATTCTGTTTTAAAACCTGTATAGCAAATTTAAAGACTGGTGTGAAATAAGCTAGGCATGTTCAAGGTGCATGAGGGTTTATCTGGGTTGCTAAAAGCAATGCCTTCCTGCATTTTATTTGTCTGTTTGCTACAAGAAGACTACAGTAATGGGCTCAGCACAGCACTTAACAAAATCATCTGTCTATCCCCTGTGTTCAATTTTCAAGGGTTAGCTTTGTCCTGCTTTCTCCCTCCTTTTCTCCATTCCTTGAGGAAAGTATTATTTCAATGCAATTAACGATCTGCTTATCTATCCTATCTAGTCATTTATCCACATAAAGGATGGATAAATATGAATTTTATATTTTCTAATGTTTCTTGCCAATAAGACTGCACTTTTACAGTAGTATATAAAAGACCCTGTTACCCAGTATACCAGTCCTTTTCATTTTTCTGACCTAGAGGCATGAAGTCTTAGGACCTATAATATTTAGCATAAGATCGAATGCTGCAACACGTCTCATACTGTATGTATTGGATTTCTGAGATCCCCGTAAGAGTTCAACATTTTTCTTGCTTATAAGAAGCCACTGTGTTGATTTCAAAGACTATTTTAAATGGAATTATGCTCAGGTGCTCTATATTCCTTCTCCAAAACTCTTGTTTTACCAGGACATTTGCCCCCTTATGCAAAACACACTTCCTTTCCCTGTAGCATGGAGAGAGAAATGCACTCAAGCAGGGAAGTGAACAAGACCAAGTCACAGCCTGACTGAGTGAGACCTGATTGCTACAGATGGGTCCTTGCAAACGTGCAGAACTGCAAAGACCAGGAGCTCTGCATGAGACAGCTCTGGACATGGGCACACAAGTCTGATAGACTGACAAAAGTTTAGGATTTAGCCATAGATGTTAAACAGACTTCTACACTGCAGGCAGTGAATAAGAAAATAAAGATTTGGGATTTTTTTTCTGAAATATTGCCTACTGCAATGCTATCCTGCCTTCCAAAGGCATGATCATAACTTGCAGTGAGATTATTTGTGGGCCTAAATTAAGTCTGATTTAGGGAGAACATAGATTTAACCAGTGACTCAGTAGTAGCTGCAATGGCATCTTCAGGTGGGAACAGGCATAAAAGTAAATTGCCTGAATTAGGCGTCTATTTCTTTCCACTGACTTCAATGAGTGAAGGGTTGGCCAAGCAGCAAAAAGAACAGCTCAAAAAATTGTCAGGCCATCTGTCTGAAAGCAAATCAAACAAGGTTATTATCAATGGAAAAATAAATTATAGGACTCACTGAGATCAACTGTTGTAGAAATCATTACTACCCCTTCCCCCACCACCATAAACCAGATTACATAAACTCCTGTAAGCAGAATTCCATCAGTAAAAATTAATTATGGTGATTAAAAAGCAATCTTAATCACAGACAGGTAATAAACTACTGATTTACAGATTAAATGAAGGTGTGTGCTTGTATATATATATATTTTTTTATATATATTTTTTCCCATATATGCCTGTCCAGTCATTCTGGCAGAGAAGATACAGGCTTATCTCACATTTTGGTTTTATACACTATGACTATTTTGAGGTACTCATTTTATTCAGCTCTAGAATAATGTATTCTGAGGCTGAGCTTATATTTGTCACTTTAAATTTATAAAAAAAATGAAAGAATGGCATGTATGTCTCACATTTCATTAGTAATAACTATCCCTGTAGAACTTTAAGTGACTCAACTGTAAAGAAAAGGTCTAATAATGATTTTGCTGTTGTTAAAAGTATGTTTGGGTATCTAACTCATTACCTTTCATATAGACAAATACTGAAAAGGAATGTATCTCCTGCAGTCTGAATGCATTCCCAGATATTATCAGCATTTGCCACATACAGACCCCACAATATAAGGCATCACCACAATGTTAATGGCCAAAATTCACAGTGTCTCTATGCTTGAGCATTGTAGAGTGCCTCTAACCTGGGTATGAGCAGAACCATAAATTGGTTTATGGGCACAGATCAAACCCTTCCACTGATGTAGTCACTCCATTGTAGAAATCCACTAGACCAGGCAGGCAGGAAAAAATTCTTAAATAATTCACTTAAAAAGGGTAGGATGGCATGATCTAATAGAAGGTGTGCCTGCCCATGGCAGAAAGGATGGAAGTAGATGGCCTCTAAACATACCTTGCAATCCAAATCATTCTAGGATTCTATGGCTCTATTGCAAAGAATGAGAGGAAGTAGAAGAAATACTTACATATCTATGTATGTATACTCCCTCAACAAAAGTAACTGTGGTATGAGCTCAGCCCTGACAGGCATGGTAAGTACAATAAAAAGCTGTTCTCTAGAGGGACAGGCATCAAAGAGAAGAACATTGAATTAACTGACTAAATTACTGGAGACTAAGAGGTGAGGAAACTTTTGTCTCAGTGTAAGGTAATTAATGCGGAGACAAGATAAACATAGGCAGCTACAGCAGCTGCACCTGCAAGTACCTCCAAGAATAGGTTAGAAAAGTTCTTTTTCTGTCTCTCTAGATCCCTGTAATCCATGTATATTTGTCTGTAGTCTAAACCATGCAAAATGTGTGCAAACAACTCTTAACAAAACAAAAACAGACTCAGCCATGTTCTTGGGCTAAAATTTGTCCTCCCAACAAACCCAAGTCCACTTCATTAACTGTGAATATATGCACAAAACTGAAAAAATACTCCCTTGATTCACAGATTAAAATCACATGCTTAAAGACATCCAGATAACATTCAAACAGTAGAAGAAAGGAAATGTGAAGAGAAAAAGAAGCATCAGGATGAAAATACAGAGGAAAAGGAAAGGAATTTGACAGCACTTTTCTCTGGTATTTAGATTGTTTTAGATTAGTATACCAACCACCATGTGGGGCCTGTGCTATTGGAGCAAAAAAAAAAACCCAGTCAAACAATATCAGGGAAAGTAAGGTTTATGCCTCTATCCTAAAATAAGGATTAACTTACAACTGATCTAAACAGGAGTTTATTCAACTTCTTTAAAAATCTGTTAGAGACCTCACAATGTCATTTGAAAATCTGTTTCAGAGTTTTACTTTCCTCATTGTTGAGAAAACTTTTTTTTTTTTTTTCTGTATAGGTAATCTTAGGGGAACAACAAGGAAAAGCAGAACACCAAACAGCTATTTATAAACAAACTGAAAGTAGGAACAGCAAAGGTAGAGCACTGTTCAGACTGATGCAGAGATTGAAAATAACAGTACACAAGGAAATAAATGAACCTTAAAAATGTGCTACATCCTTCATCACAGAGTAATGGGCTGAAATTCTGTAATTTATGGAGCCTGATTTCTATCTTTGG
Organism: Dicrurus megarhynchus; assembly: GCA_013399195.1. Taxonomy (NCBI): domain Eukaryota; kingdom Metazoa; phylum Chordata; class Aves; order Passeriformes; family Dicruridae; genus Dicrurus; species Dicrurus megarhynchus. The sequence goes on from VXAD01008596.1 coordinate 103,652, forward strand.
TTTTCATCTAAATTCTAGGATTAGACTTTAGTCGTGCATTTATTGCATTCCTGGATGTGGAAGCATGATTTGGCGGAGTTTTCAAAACAAGACAAACAGCAATTAAGCTATATCTAAAATTTCTGTACATAAAGATTAGAATAGATCATATTGAGAGGTTACCTATGTACATATATATGAGATATTAGAATATGTGACTGACACAGAAGAACATTAAAGCCAATATTAAAAGTAATGCTGCTGCCTGCCAAATGAAGTCAAAATTACGCTAACTTCCTAATATCAAAGTTATTTTAATGCTATTACTGCTGCTGAAGTCAAGAGGCCTAGAGCCCAAGTATTAATATCAGATTTTTCCACAAGTTTGATTAAAAAGTATTCTCTGTCACCAAGTACTCTTAATATTACTGTTTTAGTCATTATCAATCTCAAACTGAGGGGATTTGTGCTTTTTTGTTGTGTTTTTATTTTCTTGTGTTTTTTTTCATGCTTTTTGTTTGGTTTTTTTTGTTTCGTTTCGTTTTGTTTTGTGAAATAGATGCTTTGAAATTATGAGATGCACTGGAGTAAAAAAAATGCTTTTAATCTTGACAAGTACTTGTCTGTAGTGAAGTATTTTGTTACTAGCAAAATATCTATGCAGAATTCTGACTATTAAAAGCCTACTTAAAACAATGCAGACTTTATTATTTCCTTATGCTTATGGAACTAGTGGATGAACACGTGAAGCCCACAGATTTCCAGAAATAATGATTTTACCCCTAAATCTGATATGACCGTCTGTTCTTGAACTGATAATGTATCAACCATTTTCAATGGGACATTGCTTTAAACTTTCACACATTTACTTGAGGGACTGACTCTGCATTTTTGAGTTCCTGCATTCAGGCGCACACCTTGTCCGCACCATCATTCCCGCCCAGCGAGATGCACAGGAGGACAGTAGCTCCTTCACACACTGTGGCTTCCAAACAAAGGTCAAATGAAAGTCCTAATATAGTCCAGCAATTTTCTGATCTGTATAGTGATATGAGAACCCCAGGGCAAGCATTAGCACACGTCTCTGGGTCTTACTAGACCTGAAGACAATATCACCCATATCAGAAACAGACAGACACTGCTTTCTGTTCTTACCTTTTTCTAAACCACAGTTATTTTCCGGTTTTAAGTATGTGTGAAGTTATTGCACATCACCTCTTTGCTTTTCTTTCAGTTTATTGCATAAGTTCAGTCCTTGTTGGTCATACTGTGGATTTCGTTTTCCAATCTGTTGGATGTTTTTAATTTGTATATGCAGTTCTGAACTATTTTTGATAATTCAACATCCTGAATCATGAACACTAAAAGCAGACATCATATTCTAATGTCAAATCTTTAAATATCTTATACAGAAGACAGTCTACTGTCTTGTCTGTACTTTATAGATTTTTTTTTTTCCCATTTACATCAAAAGAAAGAATTTGCATCTAACAGTTTATTTTTTGGTGGATACATCTGATTTTATCACAAGACCTTATACTGAATTGATTTGATTGAACCGATTATCTTCCAAGACCCTAAAACTTTCTTCTTGGTTGGTCCTGTGTTATTTACAATAAGTCTTTGCTTCTTGTTGTTAAGGTCTACATATGTGATTTCCTAATATAGTATTTTTCATTGATGTTTATTAAATTACATAAATTGCACAGTAACCATTTAAAGTGACAGTTTCAGAAGACTAACCTGTTCCATACCAATTGGCTAGCATAGCTAAAACGATACATGGTACTTCATAAAGTATGGATGCACTTTTTACAAAAGAAAAAAAAATGAAAAGAAATAATTTCCTGGATTTTAGATTTTTTGATGTTGCCTGTTTAAAATGCTGATAAATTTCCATATTAAATTTTTAAAACCTAAAGATGCAAAACAGGTTTTTTCTATCCTATACATTCCCTGGACATCTCATATATTGCAATCTTTGGAGAAACCATTAAATAATAAGAAATAAAGCACTTTGGAGAGGTCATCTATGTTCTATCAAAGTAACTGTTGTCTTTGATCTTACTGAATACCTACAGGACAAATTTTATTTCTAAAAACATATCTTTGACAGTGCCCATTATAACCGCAATTTTTATTTATAAGATATAAACCTAATATGAACACATGTACAACTTATTACTTCATTTTATAAGAACAAAGGATGAAAAAGTCATTCACTTTCCTTGTTGGTGCGGTCCATGTTCTTAGGAAAGGGGAAAGTGGCATATTAAAATTAGACACACATTTCTTCAACTGGTACAAGCAGGTCTCTTTGAGACGTCAATATTTTATGAACTGGTTTGCCTTGTAATTGGGAAAGCTAGTGATTTAAAAGTAAAATGACAATCAAGCAGCCAATGTGAGAAATTAGGCAATGTCCATTATATCAGAGATGTGCATAATTTATGAACTCTGAATTTCAGCAAAGAAAATAAAAAGTCTGATTGTCTTAGGGTGTGATTGAACCTAGCTGAAGTGTTTTTCCAGAGATATTGGTAGCTTGCAAATCAGACCCGTTCTGTTCAAATCAGGAATTATCCAGACCTGTTGTTTCTGAACAGTGAAAGGACTTGTGGGTGATGTGCCGGTTGGAGATTGTCTTGGGCATAATGATCACAAAATTACATAGCTTTTGATTCTTGGAGAACTAAGGAGGGTGGTCAGCAGAACTGTTACCTTGGACTTCTGAAGGGCAGAGTTTGGCCTGTTTAGGAGACTGTTGACAGACCTCCTTGGGAGGCAGTCCTGAGGGGCAAAAGACAATGCCAAGGTGGGAGTGTGGATCTGCTGGAGGGCAGGAGGGCTCTGCAGAGGGGTCAGGACAGGCTGGATCCATGGGCCAAGGCCAAGTGTGTGAGGTTCCACAAGGGCAAGTGCTGGGTCCTGCCCTTGGGTCACACCGACCTCCTGCAGCTCCAGGCTGGCATAGAGTGGCTCTAAAGCAGAAAAGGACCTGGCGGTGGCGGTTTGAACATGAGCTGCAATGTGCCCAGGTGGCCAAAAAAGGTCACTGGCATCGGGCTTATGTCAGCAATAGTGTGGCCAGCAGGACCAGGGCAGTGCCCAACCCCCAGTGCTGGGGGCACTGATGAGGCCACACCTCCAATCTTGGGTTCTGTTTTGGGCCCCTCACAAGAGGAAAGACACTGAGGTGCTGGAGCGTGTCCAGAGAAGGGAACACAGCTGGGGAAGGGTCTGGAGCACAAGTCCTGTGAGGAGTGGCTGAGGGAGCTGGGTGGGTTCAGACTGGAGAAAAGGAGACTCAGGGGAGACTTTACGGCTCTCTACAATGACCTGAAAGGAGGCTGCAGCCACGTGGGGGTCAGCCTCTGCTTTCAAGTAAAGGGTGATAGAATTAGGGAAAAAGGCTTCAAGATGTGCCAGTAGAAGTTTAAACTGGATATTAGGAAAAATTACTTCTCTGAAAGGGTGGTCAGGCACTGGAACAGGCTGCCCAGGGCACTGGTGTAGTCAGTGTCCCTGGAGACTATTTAAAAGACACGTAGCTGTGGTGCTTAGGGACACGGTCTAGTGGTAAACAGCATTAAACAGTGCTGGTTTAATGGTTGGATTCAATGGTCTTATAGGTCTTTTTAAACCAAAATGGAAAAGAAACCCACCAGAACAAAGAAACCAACCCCCGTCCCCCCTATATCTACATAAACAAAGCTTTAGAGAGCTTCATTTGTTTGTTTGTTGGTTCATTTAATTGCTGAAACATTTTAATTGAATCTTGTATTTGGGAATTCCTAGTCCCAATCGAAAAGAAAGGAAAAATAGCTACAAAAGTATAAAGCCATTGCCAGTGGGTTTAAACAGAGAGGAGTTATTTAAAATAATGTTCAGTTGATCTATAACTGAGGCTAATTACCCAGTGTCACCAAAAGCTATTAACAAATACTTAAGGTATTTCTTATCAGGAACTTATTTAGACATGAGCTTAGTTTTGACCATATGCTGACATACAGTCGTGTTTAACACTCTTCCCCTGTGTCAAGGATGGTTGAGAATGACAAACACAGATTCAATTTCAGCAGAATTATCATGTCTTCCTGTATTGATGAAATCTCTGTGGGATAAGAAAGTTTTCTTCTACAGAAGCATCACTTCAAAACAGAGGTAAATTTTGGTGAAAACAAAAGACAAAGAAGAAAATAGGGAAAAAATAAAAAAAAAAGGATCTTGCAAACCAGCATCAGAAATACTTTTATTCTCATTCAGGCAAAGAATGTAATCTATTTCCCAGAACCATGTATTAATGTATATTTAGAGCTATCTATCCTGCTAGCTATAGCTATATCTAACCACAATAAAACAGCTGAGCTCTCTCAAGTGTTATGCCTTTAAGTTAAACTTTATTGAAATAAAATAAGGAAAGAACAATACATTTTGCATTCTTCAGAAGCCAGTGTTCAATAAATACTAAGTTTTGATCGATTGATACAGTGTCATATTTGACTAAAGAGGTGGGAAAGTTGCTACTGTTGCTTTGTGCTGGCTAGAAGAAGAATGCACTATTGATTTTATATGTTGGATGGGCTGTCAGCGTACAGTGCATTGTTGATTTTGACTTTTATAGCCAACATGTTTCCTTTAATTGGATCATTTGTAAAAGAGAGGAGGGTACCTGTTCCCTTCTGACAGTGACTGATTACAATCATTTCATGTTTGTCAATATTTGATAAACCCACGGTTACCCAACAACATGGCTGAAAGCAGCATCTTTATGCATTTGCTTGTTTCCCTTCTTTCCTGTTTCTGATTTCAGTCTCAGTGTAACCAAAAAGTTGTGCCAGCAACTTCTTCTTCTTCATCTTTTCTTTTTTTTTTTTTTTCTGAAATAATTTTTCTAAGTTCTCATTTCTTGTGAAGGAAAATAAAGAGAGTGAGGAAGAGAGGAAGAAAGTTTTTACTTTGAGTGAACATCACTGCCAATATCTCTTGATAACAGAAAAATCCTGGGGCACCCATTAGTGCCCTTGACCTTGTTGCTCCCATTGCTATTTTTGATGACAGGTGCAGTTCTGTAACCTTGAGACTGAGCTTTTCACTATCTAATGGTGAAATGAAAATCAAGATACCTACAACGTACCTAAAACTTTTGTCTTTCTTCTTATTTTTTTCCCTTCTTCCCATTATTAATATCAACATTTTCCCCCCCCTCTCCCCCCCCCCCACTCCACNNNATCCCCCCCCCCCCCCCCCAATATTCTGGATGCAAATTAAAATATCACTACAGAGACGTCTGGAGCTCAGGGAAGAACAGAGATGTGTGCACAAAGCATTGCTATAAATTATTTGAAGAGAATTCATGTTGGTATTTTAATTGTGTCTTTGATGCTTAGTTCACAGATGGCTGATAATTTCATCTGATGTACTGAACAGTTCTATGTTTTACTCTTGAAAGAGAAGATGCATTCACAAGTCAGGCTCAATCTTTGTTCTCTTCTGCTTAGTGAGGCAAAACCTCTTTCATTTTCACCTATGGTAATTAGGACTAGTAATGTAGATGTGATGCCATCAGGGCAGCAAAATCTTCAAGGCACACAGGGTTGAGAGGTGGAGTGAACACTCCTGGCCACGAACCTCACATCATGATCACAGCCTTAAGAGATCTTCCCCAGGACACGATGGAATCACCTTGTTTGGGACAAAACATCCTTGGCTGGGGAGATCCAAAAGAGGCAGAAAGCACCTGTGTTCTTTGCATCTCTGGAAATCTGGTTTGCAAATGTAGTAGCTTCTGAGCCTTGCCTGGCCAGCTGCCCTGTTAACGAAAGGTGATGGACATCCTTTCTGTAATTAACACAGAGGCAGCACTTGTAGGATTATTTTCCATGTAGCCAGATGAGAGAAAGCTACATAGAAACGTGCTTGTTTGTACTTCATCCACCTGGGAAAGAACAGTTTCTAAGATGTGGTCTGCCTGGGGAGAGGAAGACAGAGGGACAGCCTCCCTGTCTCCACTTGCTTTCCTCAGAAGGTCATGCAAGCAGCGCTGTCCACTCGTGTTCCTAGGCGATGAATACAGAGCACAGAAAATTCCTTTTAATTCCATGCCCAGTCCTCCTAAGGGTTTTGGAAGCCTTCAGAAACAGAAGGGAGTCAGACACACACGCACCTACTTCAGATTTACTTGAACATAAGCGAAGGAGGAAGAGGAGCTAGCTTCAGAGATTAAGGGAACAAATTAATTCGAGCTACTTGCCCCAGTGTCAGAACAAAGTTCAAAACAATGTGTTCTGGAAAACAAGACAGCTCCTCTTTTTCCAAAGGAACATAAAATATAGCTTTGATGCAACAGTGTAGGTAAACCAAGAGGTCACCAAGCAGCAGCTGACTAAAGGAGTGTAAAAAAAGAATGCAGCAGACTAAATTGTGCTGTAGTTCACTTTCTCACCTTCTCGTAATTTCCTTTAGAATTGGAAGATATTTATCCACCAAAAACCAGAGTGGATTTAAAGCATCATGCAGACTTTAAGTCCTGAGGACAAATAATCTCCTTCTTCTAGAAGCCGGGCAGCAGCTGCCTGTGTGCTTGGCTGGTCACATGTGGGCCCAACGAACACGTACACATGTGCACATGCACTTCACACAGAGCAGCAAAGATGGGGAGCAGTGCCTTCATACAGCTCATCTGCACAACTTTTCTTCCCACATCTATCTTGACCCCTCTATTCCTCTGTTCCAGTCCCCTTCCAAATCATCTTACTCCTAATTGCATTTTCACCACTGGATCCAGGCTTGAGACATTCACATATAAATGTGGTGTTTCTGTCCTTGCTACTGAGTTAATCTTGGCCTAATTTAGTGGTAGTGATGGACTTGCAAGACTAGGCTCCACAGGGTCTCCAGAACTCGCCTTCAATTTCCTGTGAGGGTTGTCTGTTTCTCTACAACCCTTCTCTGACTGCCTGTGAAATCCAGCCATGCCACCATCACAAGCTGTAGCTTTTGTCAGCTTCTCACTCTTTGATTTTTTTACATCCAACAATTACTGTTGTTGTGTCCAGTAACTTCTCATCTTCCGTTCAAAGAAATAAACCTCATGCCAAGGATCAGTCATCTGCCAGCATAACTGGCTAGATAAAAGATTCATGATGGATAAAAAAAACTTCTTTCTTCACAATCATGACATTTTCTTGTTCATATATATTTCCATATATAGATGGAGAGACATAGGCACATTTATATGAGCATAGATGTATACATGGTATATTTATGGCTTTTTTCATCAAAATGTATTATTATCATAGTATTCACACTGCTTAGTCAAAACAGTCTCTTTACTTAAAAAAGAGGGTTTTAGTCTACCTCAGAGATGAAAGACTTACACAGCTTCCTGATTTAGATTGAGACAGAATTAGTGTATAAGTTTATGGCTATTTGGATTGCAAATTTGACATGAAATCTAAAATGAAAAGTAGCAGCTTTAAGTGTTTAAGTAACTCTGAGACACAAATCTCTCCTCCTAGTAAGGAAAACTTTCCTAGTAAGGAAAACAACTCCTTAATCCAAACTGCCTTCTGAAGTAGAGTGCTTAAGTTATTGTTTTGTAAGAGAAATAAATACCACTTTTTAAGGACAGAAATGATGGTAATTGTTAAATCTCTTTTTACAGAGATGCTCAAAGATCAACTGACTTAGCACCAGACAGCTAGAGTGTAGACCCACTGCACATAACTAATCATTCTTAATGGTCACTGGAAAGAAACAAACACTTATTTCATGAAGATGTGTAGCAAATTTGCCTCTACGTATTTGCATCTCAATTTATATATTGGTTTTAGAAATCTACATTAAATAAGACACACCTATTCTGCAATAAGCAATTAGAGAATTACGGGATCATAGAACAGTTTGGACTGGAAAAGGCCTCTAAAGCCATCTAGTCCAACCCCCCTGCCATGGGCAGGGACATCCTTAATTAGAACAGGTATTATAGATCAGGGATTATTGGATTAGGGTATTAATACAAGAGTAGGAGATCTGGTTTCAATTTTCTCCTGAGGTAGTGTCTCGGGATGACTGTTTTTCAATGCTTGTACTAAAACTGGGTACCTTTGGAAAAAATAAGGGTTCAGAGAAAGAGAATGACCATGTAACATATTTTGTTAGGCAAGCTGGTGTGTCAGAGTTTTGGTTCTATTCCTCATTCCCCAGCTTGGGTTTTGTGTTTTACAGAAGCAGTCATCATACCAAATGTATCATGTAGTCAAAAATTTTTTTTCTTCTTTCTCAAAAATAGACCTTGTCAAACATAAACACACAAAAATGTGGAGTTTTAAGCTCTAAAACAACAAAATGAGCATCCAAAATATTTTATCTCTTTTTCAAAAATGTAACATTTTTCTATGTAAATCATATTGCATTTAGAAATGTGAACCACAGTATTTCACTTAAATGTGTGCTTCATTACCTCCTTGTTACATTCTGGAGATGATATCCAGACCTGCTTGTCACATATATATTGTGTCTTAAATAACTGGGGAATTGAGGGTTGCTTTTGGATTTTACACTTTAAAAAAATCACCCTTATACCACCCTGGAGTCACAAAGGTTTCCATATCCCAGCTTCTGTGGGGCATGGGCACCTGAAAAATTCAAATCCATTTATGCTTTTCTCTTATATACTGACATTTTATTTGCCCTTTTTCCCCCTTCATTTTGAATGGGAAATGATTTTCACATTAGGGAGAGAAAATAAGTACCACATGCACATTTTCTATCAATTTATCTTACTTAACTTTTTAATTTTTTTTTTTTTTTTTTAGACAGAGGGGTTGGTGATAAAATATTGACTTCTGAGATTTTATTTTGGGTCTACGTGTAAGTGGAATCCAAATAAGTGTTCATCACATTCTGTGCAGCTCAATAAGATGCTCAGTCAGTCTAGTAGGTCTCACGTCCTGCACTGCATTACCATCTCTATTAAACATACCATTTTGTTAAAGATATGTATCCAAAAGAATGATTCCAATTAGGTGGTGATCATTATGAATGAGTGCCTGCTATTTTTTCCAGCAGTATGCATTTGTGTCACCTGAAGAGAGAGTTCCATCTCCTATTAATTTTTATCCCTGATCTTATCCCTGCCACTGCATTCAGGTTTCCTCATCCATTTTAGGTCCTTCTTATTCACACCAATACCTCTAAACCAAAGTATGCATGGCTGCTAATATCACACCTTAATTGGGGATATTAGCAAGATAGCCCAACTTTAGTCTTTTAAGCACCCTGGGTGAAATTTCTATGGGAACAGATTTGCAAATCACCACATGCTTGCCAGAATATTCTTTCTGAAAAGCACAGGCGAGCCTGAGCACACACACTTTCACACACAACCCCACACAAACTCCTCCTCAAAGCCTTTCTTTTAAGGGACTAGTCATTTTTATTCATTTCAATAGCAAGTGTGAAATACAAGCTTGTCATCTCCCTTTTGCAGTACTGCAACCCAAAATTATAAATGGGCTGACATTTATGTGAGACCAAAATTTAGTGTCGTATTGGAAGTGGGTATTGAAAATGTTTTGATATGACAGATGAAATACCTGCTGCAGAAACCTTTGTTAGGCTTCAGCTAACCACATCTGGCTAGAGGGAAAAAGATAGGGCTTCAGGCAACTAAATTTAATGGTATTTCATTAGCTCCCTCCCCTAGTCCACCCCAAAAAATACTGTAGGATTCATGTGTTCAGATCAAGGTTTTAAAATTTCTAACCACTTGACAAGAATGTATGAAGTCACCTCCTCAGCCTCCTGATAATTTCTGGTGACCTGTGCACAATATTCAGTGTTGACTGAACAAGACAAGACAGGACCTGTGGCAGATTGGATCCTGAGACTTCGTTATCTGTATTTCAGAACAGTCATGGTACTTGGTCAAAATCTATAGCTCTTCACATTGAAATTGCATTAGAAAGATGCTGCATGTAGTGAGTTTCAGTCAGAATATGCTTGCATGAAAACTGTCTTAACCAAAATTTATATACAAAGTTCCTCTTTAGTGTCTGCTAAATTGGGACTGAAGTGCAATCTAGTTAGTCAGTAGCCCTTAGCCCAAGTTTTCTGATAGTCAGAAACAGATTGGAAACACTCTAAGAACTTGTCCAGGGATATTTTTTCAGTTCCTTCCAGAGAATCAATGCAGCAGTTATTTTCCGCTGATGGTCATTTATTCAGGTTCTTACCTGACCTGCCTCTATAGTAGGAATAAGACTAAAAGTCTCATGGGACCTGTCAGAACCAAGTAAGGAAGTAAACTAAAATAAATTATAGAAAACAGGTGAGACAGCTTTGCTTTACATTCGAGACTAGCTCAAAATTACTTTGAATATTGACTGAGAGCTCTGAACACTACTTCTTTCTTTTTTTTTTTTTTAATCTGAACTGTTCTGCCACTACATGATCTTATAAACATATTTCAAAACTCTTCATAGAAGGAAACAGGAGAGAGTGATGTACAAAAATAAAGGCTGCACTTCATTAAAGTTATCCAGTTAATTTTCCCTGGAATCAAGGCAGGCTGGACTTCTTTTGAAGATGAAGTTTGATGGAAGTCCAAATTTGTAATTATTAGGATGTCAGCAAAGCTTTCCTCCCCTTTTCTTTATAAGCCTTAGTTCTTTCGTATCAGTCCTTTCTAACAAAGAATTTTTGGAGACATAGAACTATGCTAATTATGAAATCAACTCAAGTCCTGCTATTAGACAAACTTCATCTGTCGATCATAGAGACATGGAGAATAATGAAATAAAATAAGTCAATTGTATCTAAATAGATTGCATGTCCTAGATAAGATAACTGTGAACACAAACTTTCAGCTGTCTTTTTTGGTTGAATTTTCTTCTCAGAGGATCTGAGGTTTGTCTTTCTTTTTGCACTGTGCTGAATTCCTCTGTCATGAATTGTGGCTTGGGAAAATGTTACATGAATAATTGAGTCCCATCTCTAGCCAGAATATTTACTAAGTATATGCTTAATTTTTAGAATATGAGATGATTTCTTCACAGTAGGAAAATGAGTAAATATTGCGATGTAAAAGGAATAACAGAAGTTTAATAGTAGTAGTATTGATAGAACATAGTGGCAGTGACACTAGCAGTACTACTACTACTACTACTGCTACTACTACTACTTACTACAACTACTACTACTATTACTTGCAAAACTAACAACACAAGAAAAGGGTTGGAATATATTTGAGAAGTTTAGCTACCTGCCCGAGAGTAGTTTTAACTATATGTTGTCCTGTATAAGATTTTTTTCTTTTAAAGAGAAATGCCACAATGTCATATTTCTAACTATGTCAACTTGTTCTTTCATCAAAATATCTCAAAGTCAAATATTAATACAAACACTAATTAGGCAGATGTTTTTTATATGCTCAATTTTTGTACTTTCCTTTTGTTACCAGACTGCAGCTGTCAAAGAGACATGGTACTGTAGCTGTGGCAAGGTTTTGGAATCTAACCTCACATATTTGCTACAATGAAACCTGCAATCCAGGTCAGTGATCTAAAAAAAATCTCGTACACATAGCTAAGAATTATTTGAGGTAGGATAAGTCATACATTAGAAAGCCTGGTTTCTCTAAAGAGGAAAATTTTGGATGCTCAGTATAAGATGCTCATCAATTTGATGACAGTCTAAATCCAAGTGAAAGGAGTCATGACTTAGATATCCCAGCATGGCTGTGCATTGTTCCCCTGTGAGTCCTGGATCTGTTCATTTAGAATGTTGTTTTTTTACCAGCTATGTGAAGCTGACAAGCTCTGCTGCAAAGCAAAGGCCTGATTCTGCATCTCAGTCTGTGTGTTTAAACAAACACCGCTTTGGTGCTCTACCAGAGAATGTTAGACACAATTAAGCTGGCTTCTCGTTCAACTCATGGACAAATCCATTCTTCAAACATCCCACATACTATCCAATAAGGACCAGGAGACTGAGCAAGTAAGCAGTTATTTATCAGAGGGAGAATCTGAACATTTTAACTTTTCCCAATATACTGTGTTTCAGCCTCACACCTGCAGACACCCGTCATGATTTTGTTTTTATAATTTTAAAGTTAATTGAACAATTTCCTTACACATGCCCACACATACTCACAGAAATGCATACCAAGAAACAAGTTTGCATCTAAGTGTCACTTCCCACAGACCCAAAAATGTCCCATTAGTATAAAAACATGGACTTTAAAAAGTGATTTATTTCAATAGACCTGTACACTTCAGCTTGTGTACAAATTACACATCACTGGTTGAAAAGAAGATGCACATAATGTATGGAATGAACTGTTTCAACTTTTTTTTTCCTTTCCTTGCTGCTATAATTTTTATATCTCATTTTACCTCTGTAATTAAGACAAGTCTGGTAGGTATTTAAATTAGCCTGGCTTTCATCTCTATCACACATTCATTTCAAAACTTTTATGAATATTTAATAGAGGTTTTATAATTCATGGTGATGTGATGAACAGCCTTTTGGCCGTTAAGTCAATTGACAGAAAGGAAAAAAAAAAAAAGGAAAAAAAAAAACCCCTCTCTTCAGGCAGAAATAATAACGATTCTATTTCTGTTCCTAGATTGGTGATTACACAGTCACCTGTTTTCACATTAAACTTTGATGATAAATTACTCAGCAACCATGATAATATCAGAAGTTTTACTGGCCAGAACAAATTGCCAGTAATTGCTTGCATGATAAAGGGAAAGAGCTGTTTCGTAGTCCTTCTGTCCTTCCCCTTAGGGAATATCTGAAACCCCACAATCAAACCGCTTCTCTCCATATATATTTCTTTTTCTCTCTCTCTTTCCTTCCCCACTCTGTTCTCTTTCTTTTCCTTCCAATCGTCATCCCCCGCCCTTTTTTTTTTTTTTTTTAATTTCAAATCACTTCAAAGGCAACTCTCTCAGCATTTTAAGAATATATTAACATTCCATTAACACTGTCATGGTTTTTGCATGCCTATCAAGAACACAGGCCGAGAAGGCCAGTTAAATTTCATATAAGTCTGAGTTCAAACATGTTCATTTATTTATTTATTCACTTTTATTCAGTGCAGTCAATATACACTGTAAAACTGTATTTGGGTGGGGTACTGGCAGTAGATTTTCAAGCCTAACAAAAGATGCAGTTGTGAAGCATGCATTTTGTACAGAATTTTTCACAGAGAACTAGCTCTTATTATTATTACCCTCATCATCAGAGATAAATCACCACACTAAATCACCATTGCTGTTCTTATTGCTGTTATTGTTATCATTACTGTAATTTTGCAATTATTATGATTATAATTTTTCTTATCAATGTCAAAACTAGGAACTTTGTCAAGATTGGAGCTCTCTCTATGATAGATCTCTTAAAAGCAGAGGGCAGTAGAATTTCCCCACTGTGAATCACAGTAATAGCACACACTGCACTGGGAGAATTTATCTGTGTGCTCTGGGCAATAGCATGACATGGTTCTGGCTCTTTTTGGGAACCCATGGAAGTAAACTCCCACCCAGGCAGCAGGAGACTTTCACGAGTGCAATGGGGATCTTCCAGACCTATCTAAGATTTCCACAACCTGTGGGTCTCCATCAAATATCACCAGATAGCTGGGTCCCTTGAACTTTTATGTGCCTGGAGTGCAAAGCAAACTACACAAACAACAGCATCTAATGCATATTGTTGTATGTATTTGTACTAAAGGGGATTTTTCAGAGCAAGGAGAGGCTGTGGGGCAGAAAACTGTCTCTCTTAATTTGTTGAGGGGAGGTTGTGTTGTTTTGTTTGGTTGTTTTTTTCCCTGAAAGATTGACAATTTCTTGAAAGGGCCCAGAAACAAGCATCTTGATCACATTTACAAAAAAAAAAAAAAAAAAAAGTGTAGAGGTGTTAGAATAGTACTGATTACTGTGTTAGAACTATTCACATGTTTAAAATCATGCACATGCAATGCTGAGCCAGTTTACATAAAACCAGAGTGTCTTTCCTGATAATAAAATGGGAACTGGAGTAGTAAACATCAGTATATTGGGCAGGTTTGTGGAAGAGAAAGAGAAGACAGACAAATCAATAGCAAAATCACTTTCTTGTTATCCTAAAATATGAATTTACTGAGTAAAAAAGAATAACAAGAAAATACGTTCATTATTATTATTATTTAAAACCTTTTTCAGTATAAGCCTGGTTTTTGCCAGTACATCACACATGAGAACAAAGGTCTCACTGGATAGCTGGGGTTCATACTCCTTTTCTTCATAGGTTCTGTTAAGATAAACACAGCTCAAGATTCAGCAGAGGTTGACCTAGACATGATTACTTTTAGCTTAAGGGGTTAAACTAATCATCAATATTTTTTATCTTAGGAATCCTTTTTTCCTTTCTCTTCAAAGGAATCTTCAGAGCTTCAGCTCTAAATAAAAAGGGGGAAAAAAGGTCTTGTCATGCAAACGTGAACACATAAACATGAAGCCTTATTTCTATTGCTTTTGATGTGAGAACACAATGCCATTCTCTAGCTGGCAAGTACCCAGATGCTTTCTTCTTTATTTCTGGCTGGAGTGCCTAATAGGCATAAACTAACTGCAAACAGGACCCACATGGATTTTAGCACATTTAGATCTTGAATAATTTAAATAATTTGATTTCAGTGATGTGAGATTGATTCAAATAAGCAAATGTTTACGGGATTGTAGATGTGGAAAACTATCCATCTATGATTTCAGATTACTTCTCCTCCAATATTCCCTATTTTTTTGATAGTATAATCTTGAGCCTGGGGAATTTCACACCTGTTCTTATCTTTAAGGACATGTGTTTCCACATGTAATATAATCTTAGAATCATATCAAAATGTGGCTGTACAGGATCACAAGATACCATCTAACTCATCTGTCTGTCCTATGGTTGGATCAGATCTGCCTTCATCATTTTTAACAGGATGCTGTTCAAATAATTCTTAAAGAATTCAGTGATGATATCTCCACATCTTTCCCAGCAGCTGATTTCAGTGCTTCACTTCCCTTTCCATTGGAAAGGCTTTTGTGATTTCTAGAGTGAATCTTCTTGCTGAGCTTTTAAGCCCAATCCTTACCTGGTACAGAGAACAAATTATCCTCTTTCGTATTCCATTTTTAACTTGAGGGCAATTCCATTGCCCCTCTCTGTCGTTTGTACACAGACAAAGCACTTATTTAAACTCATTCATTTAAAAAAAAAGGTAAAATTGAAAACAGTGGATATCATAACATTGCAACACTAAATTGTAAGGTTAAGGGATGAGTTTATCTGCCTTCTTTGCAATACTCTTTTCCATATGTAATGCCCATAATATGGACTTTCCCTCCCTTTTTTTTTTTCAACTGACTGTTTGCTTTCTTATGATTGAGAAAATCACATATTTCATTGTTTCCTGTACAATATTTTTGTAGCTGACTGTGCCTTCTTCAATGCACTGATCCTTCTTGGCTGAGCATTTCTCCCTCCCCCTGGGAAGGAGTAACCCCATGTAACAGTACAATCTGGGAAATAACCAGCAGAGAAAGCCCTGACGGTCATGGTGGCACCAAGGTAACCATTAGCCAGAAGGACACCTTGGAGAAAGGCCAAGATCTTCCTGAGCAGCGTTAAACAGAGCCTTGAAAGCAGGGAAGAGAGATAATCCTTCCCTTCTGTCAGAACTAGTGCGGTGCTCCTGGATTTCAGTACCCAGAACTGGGCTACCCAGCAAAGAGAGGCATGGAATTAATAGAGAGGGTCCAGTGAAGGGTCACAAAGACAAAGGGATAACTGGAACATCTGTCATATCAAGAGAGGCTGAGACAGCTGGGACTGTTCATCCTGGAGAAGTGTCATGGGGGATCTTACCTGTAGATATGAATATCTGATCTGAAGGAGTGAACAAGGCAGACTCTTCTCAGCAGTACACAGGGACAGGACAAGAGGCATCACACAATGAACACAAGTAGTGATATCTGAACTGTACTTGTACTTGTCAACTATTCATTCTTTCCTGGTATTCCTCTTCTTACAGAACTCATTGAACTAGTACTGGTGGGAAGCAAATGAACTGTTCCTGGCAAATTCACTCAGGTGGTTGTATAACACTTCCATGAATGTCAGGCTTTTAAAAATTGCTAAATATTGTATGATTTCTCTTTTTCTTGGAACTGAATATAGCCTGACTAGCTTATCAGTCTCATCCTTCTTCCTCAGCTTTGTTCCTGTACCCCAGTTTTTAGAGGTTATTTTGAATCAATAGCAGTGATTACTGAGAGGTGATTTGGGGAAGTGGATTTTCTGTGACACTTTCAAATACCTTGATTTTCAAAGGATGTACAGAACATAACAAAAACCATGTTCTCTTTCTCAAGTGCAATACCTTCAGAATCTTCCTGGTTTTGAACAACTTCTCATGTTGTACAAGGATTTGAAATAATATTTTTTTTCACAAAAAAAATCTTTGCTCCTATTAAAGTTAAAGGATTTTTGCAAATATATAAAGGGAAAAGATCTGACCTTAAGACAGTCCATACAGCAAAAATTGAAGAATGTAATCTCTGAAATTATTAAAAAAAAAAATCAAT
Organism: Dicrurus megarhynchus; assembly: GCA_013399195.1. Classification (NCBI taxonomy): domain Eukaryota; kingdom Metazoa; phylum Chordata; class Aves; order Passeriformes; family Dicruridae; genus Dicrurus; species Dicrurus megarhynchus. Next base: position 120,253 of record VXAD01008596.1, read on the forward strand.
ATACATGTACTATATATTATCTCTTATTTTACAGCAATTTTTTTTTTTTTTTTTTAATGTGAATGGGCATAGACTGTTCTACAAAAACAAATATCTTCCTCAGGAAGAAGTCAAGTCTGTATTGTAAGAATTACTTTCTTATTTGCTGTGTTATAAAGAAAGGCATCTGGACATGTGGGTACATCAACCCACTTCTGAGCTCTTCAATGACATGTTTTATTACTCTGGGGATAACTTTTAAGGTCTCCTTTCCATTACTTTTCCATGGTGATACATTTTGACTCTATGGTGTTATTATGTTTTTACTAAGGTGCTATATGGATATATAAAATAATTCTCACAAAATGTGCAGACTATATTGCTCGTGCACAGTAGCAGAATCCTCCCTGAAAACACATAGTATGGTCTCTTCATCTGCCTATGTGTCTGCCTTTCAACCTTTAGATTTTTGTCACATATACATATATATCCAAACCAACCAACCAAAAGAAATATTTTATTATTTTCCCCTTTTTTTTTCTTTTTTTTGTTTTGTTTTTTTGTTTTGTTTTGTTTTCTTTTGTTTTAACAGAGTGGAAAAGGAAACAACTGGAATTCCTAGTTTTAGGATTTTATACTGAAAGGGAATAGGTTTTTCTTTTCTTGTTCCTTCTCCTGTTGTGTTAGTCCCCCTGAATTTCCACATAGATTTTCTCACTTTTAGTCATGGTGTTCAGTTCATCCCATTGGCTGCATGGACAGCCTGAGAACCTGAGGCACTGGGGTTGTTTCACCAACTCCAGCATCCTATTCTTTTGGAAATCCAAAGTCTAAACTGAGCTCCTGAATAAAGGGGTTACAGAGATGGTCCATAACAAGTATTGCAGTAACAGCTGGCAGAACAGGGCATTCAGTGAGCCACACAGAAAAATAGAAGGTCCCCTGGTAAAGCAGGTCTGCAGAGGTTACTGTTCTCACCCTTCCTTTCCTCCTAGTATTACACAAGGGGTAGTGCCTCACTGCTTCAGGGGTCCCTATTTATTAAACACTTTTTAACACAGTTACTGTTTTTTTATCATGCAGGGACTCTTTCATTCCCAGCTCAACATGTTCTGGGTTGATTTTCCAAGGATTGATACAAGGTGAGGAAGACTTCACTTTACAATATTTGTGTTATTTTACAATAAGGTTAGTTGTCTTGAGACAATGCATATTGGGGCTTGGGCACCATTAACAAATATGTTAACTCTATGTGACAACTGATTAATTTTGCTTTAAGGTTATGAATACAAAAGAAAGCATGCTGGTATATAACGTGAATTTTAATGATGTCACAGCACTAGTAAAAGATGAGAAAGATAATTTAATTTGCTTTCTCTGAAAGGTCAGTTCTCTTGAGATGAAATTTTCCCTGAGGGTGTCAATGCCCCTCACTCTTCTTTCTTGCTTTTTCTCTTTCTTTGGAAAGTCAGCATTTATATTTAAACAGAAGAGTATCTGAGCTTTTTCTTCTTGTTTGTTTTTTGTTCTTTTTTCTTTTTGAAAAGTAGTGTCAAAGAGGAAGAAAAACAACAAAAACCCCAAAGAGTCCCAGATGTTTCATTTTGAAACTCAAGACCATAAATATTTAGACAATGTGCTTCTTGCTATTTCAGTTCCTTGTGTCTGTGCATGTTGCACCTAAGTATTTAAGCATGGCATGGAACCTGGAAGCATAAATACAATAAGTTCCTGGAGCCATTTTACATTTGGACCTTGAAATATGGCAATGATGAACAAAGGATAACAGAGAATGGAATCATTCCATTTTTATATTAGACATAAAATATTTCATTTGGGAAACTATAACCACCTCTGTGCTGAGCTCCTTTTGTTCCCAGGCAGATTGACCCTACAGTTCACTGTTTTGTAGGAAACTTTGGATACTTCAAACCCCAGGGATCAAAACCACATTCTTTGTTTGCCAATCAACATCACAGTAAATTAATTTCTAGTTAACTTTTTTAGCCACTGTTTGCATTTTGTAACAATTTTTAAGTTAAAAAAATAATTTACCAACATCTTTGGAAAAACTGGCACTAGTGATTGGGTCCACCATATGTAACTCTGGTTGGGAAATGCTTTCTCATTATGATTTCTACTGTCATGTCATCAGGACAATACAATATATCTTTGCTCTTCTTGGAGACATCATATACAGACTGTCCTGAAGTTCTCCTTTTTTTATATCTTTGGAAAAATTGTAAAGGTATTTAATTTCTCTTAAATCATAGTATTATAAATGTGGTGGTGAAAAAAAATAAATAAAACTTGAATCATCTGAATTCAAGCTGATTCAACTGAAGTTAAATCAGAACCTAAATAAACCAAGGTTTTTAAGGATCTCCATTTCTACATGATAGTTTCTGACAAATGAAGGGAAGCTAGCTGCACTAAAGCGATCAGGATCTTGAATGAGGAACATCTCTGGAATTTCCTCAAGCTATCTGGTCTAAAAAAGTCAAGAATCTATCTCCCTAGGGGAGGGTAAGGGGTGAGGTATACCTATAGGGGTAAGGGTGTGAGAAGAATAATGACAATAGGTAGAGGTGGCTGAAAAAATAACGACGTGAATAAGCATCTCAAGGGCTGCAAGATTAATTAGAGAATATAAAAGACAGCACTTATAAAGGAAAATGAACTGAAGTTGGCCCAAGAGTGGATCAGGTCTATTAGGGTGATCAAAATGGCAGAAAGCCTGTCAACAAAGAGGATATAAGAAAACAAGGTTTGTTTACCCAAGAAAAATGAAGACTTAGAAGGATATGATGGTTGTCTACAAATAAATGAAGGGAGAACTCACCAAGGAGAGACATGAGCTATTTAACCTAACACTAGTGTTGGCACAAGAATAAATAGAGTGGGTTGACTAGGAACAAATTTAAGCTAAAAAGAAAATGAAGAAGATTGTAAATTGCTAGAGCAGTGAGGTTTCAGAGGTGCCTTCTAGTGGGGTGGGGGGGTGGTGGAGAACAGCCCTTTTCAATGAAGACATCAGTAAAATTATGCATAAAATTACAAATTATACTATACAGTCTCTATAGGCACAGAAGTCTGGCTTTCTTTACTTTTAGAGGAGGTTGATGCCTGTCTCTTCTCCCATGTTGCTAAAGTAGAAAGTAATGATAACTGAAAAAGCAAAGACTCCATGAAAAAAGACCACAAAAAACTACTGGTCATATAAACCAGCAAAATTTGCACTAATTAACCATTCAATAATGGCATCCTAAATTGAGGAATTTTTTTTAGTTATACCTCCTTGACTTGCGCCTTTTACAACCTCGTTTTTTTGCAGGGATTTTTCTTATGTTTGATGTTTAAATAATAAAACGTTAAAAACACTTGTGTCAAACAAGCAAACAAACCTCACTACCATCAACCTGTCTACAGTTCTATCTACAGTTCTAATACCAAAAACATCTTGTGCATTATATATTGGCCAGTACTGTGTATTTTTTGTAATGTCTTCCATGCACATGTTTGTTGTAGATTTTGAGTCATACGAGGATGCAGAGTCAGATCCTGAACTTCTATCCATGGTCTTGGTGAGACTGACAGAGTGGTACCTAAAGCGTATTTCAGATTTCGGGTTACTTCACTATGGGAATTTAATATAGAGGTAATTTGTTTTCCTTATGTCAGTTTATGACATCAACCAATCTTATAAAAATATCCCTGCCCATGGTCAGGTATTTGGACTAGATGATCTTTGGGTCCCTTCCAAACCAAATATTTTTATAATTCTATTAAAAGAATGGCTTTGAAATTATACAGTAGAATAGGGAAAAAGCTTTAAGTGTTGACCAAAATGCAAAATGAAAATTCTACTGAAATGTTTGCAACAATTTATCAGAAATATACTCTCTGAGACTTTAAAGTGGGTTTTGCAGGTGTCTCTGTGTGTGTGTGTGTGTGTGTGTTTTGGTTAACTGGTTTGGTTGAGGTTTTTTTTTTTTTTAAGTGTCCTAAGATTTTATTAGACAGGCTATCTTAAATCTTTGGACATTTTCATCTAACATGTGACATACAGCTTCTCTGCATGAAAGATCTATTCTTAGTTTCATGTCATCAGTGTTTTGAAGGCATAAATTAAATATTAGTGGCAGTCCAAGAAGTGCACAGCTAAGTGTACAGCAAATGTCTAACATGCTGCCAGTGAAATCCCTCACAGACACAGAAAAGCTATCCAAGTTTTATGAGCTGAGAGGAAATGGGAATAAGAAGTAAAATCTTCCTCTGACCATTCCCAGTGTTCAGGAGCTTGAACTGAACATCACATTAAATCCCACACCTTTATTTTTACATATTCAACTCAGTTTTTGCATGCCATGGATGCTGGGTAACAAACAGGCTGGATGGCCAGGCCCAGTGAGTGCTGGTGAATGGAGTTACACCCAGCTGGTGGACAGTCACCAGTGGTGTTCCCCAGGGCTCAGTACTGGGGCCAGTTTATTGAGGATCTGGGAAAGGACATGGAGTGCATCCTCAGTCAGTTTGCAGAAGCCACCAAGCTGGGTGTGAGTGTGGATCTTCTGGGGGGCAGGAAGGCTCTGCGGAGGGGTCAGGACAGGCTGGATCCATGGGCCAAGGCCAAGTGTGTGAGGTTCAACAAGGCCAAGTGCTGGGTCCTGCCCTTGGGTCAAAATAACCCCAGGTAGCGTTTCAGGTTTGGGACAGCGTCTGGTAAGCTGCCCAGTAGAAAAGGACCTCTGCATTCTGGTCAGCAGAGGCTGGACATGAGAACTGGTGTGCCCAGGTGGTCAACAAGACCAGTGATATCCTGGCCTGTGTCAGGCACAGTGTGACCAGCAGGACCGCGGCAGTGACCAGCCCCCTGTGCTGGGCACTGGTGAGGCCACCCCTCCTGGGCCTCACATGACTAGAAAGGCACTGAGGTGCTGCAGCATGTCCAGAGGAGGGCAACGGAGCTGGGCAAGGGTCTGGAGCACAAGTCTGATGAGGAGCAGCTGAGGGAGCTGGGGGCCTCAGCCTGGAGAAAAGCAAGCTCAGGAGAAGCCTTCTTGCTCCCTACAACTCCCTGACAAGAGGTTACGGCCAGGTGGGGATTGGTCTCTTCTCCCAAGTAACAAATGATGGGGTGAGAGGAAATGGCTTCAATTTCGGCCAGGGATGCTTAGACTGGATACTAGTAAAAACTTCTTCACTGAAAGGGTGGTCAGGCATTGGAACAGGCTGTCTAGGGAGGTGGTAGGATCACCATCATTGGAAGCGTATAAAAGACACGTAGATGTAGCACTTAGGGGCATGGCTTAGTGGTAGACTTGGTGGTGCTGGGCTTGATGATATCAGAGGTCTTTTCCAGCCTTAATGAAGAAATGAGGACAGCAAAAGTAAAGAAGCAATGTCTGTTAATGTTCAGACTTCAGCCTTCAGCCCTTTTCAAGACTCAGCTTCCTCCCTCTGATCTGCTGTAGAGGGTTATCAGTGAAGGAGAACTCAGACCTGCCTTTCAGTTGCAGAGATTAATTCTTCTTTTAATAAATGTAAGAGACGAAGGGGATAGGGTGGATCAATGGAAAGCTGATATGCTACAGAACATTTGACTCATAATTTTTCTGTACATTAACTGTTTCACAGCCTTTTAAATGTATATTTTAAGTGTATATTGTTCCAAACTCATTTCACAAATCCAACCTTTCCAGTCTCCCTCATGGTACATAGGAAATACTGAACTGCAGGATTTATTTTGCTGAGAAAAAACTCAGATTAACTACAACATGTTTATAAGCAGCTAGAGAAAGCTTTAATAATGATGTGTCTTATAATCCTATACTTCTAAAGTAATAATGACAGACTTACTCTCTTGTTTGCCATATTATGTATTTTATGATTTTTCACTTCCATTGCTCTGCTTCCTCCCTCCTCATGCTGTTTGCCATGTGCCTATATCTTTTAATTTTGCCTTGCAACACCTTTGCATGTGTCAGTCTCAGGTTCCAGGCATCTGCAGACATGAGAAGTCTGAATAGCAGGAGGTAATTATCCTTAATTTACAGACCAAGGTTAACCGAGATACATGCAGTCTTGAAGATAACAGGTCTACAGGGTTTTGTAAGACCTTCTGAGAATGTTAAAGTCAGGATTTTAAACACTGTCAATCTTTCTCCTCAATAACCAAGGCTTTGGACATGGAATAGGATCTTGAATTTACATTTGTCACTTAGAAGGTCTGCAAGCCAACATGGAAAAGTAACTAGCCTGCATGTTCTCAGGAGCAGTTAATTATTTCTTTTCCTCTGCAGAAATAGAAGAGCTGTGTGTTTTTCAGTTATGCTGTCACTTTGCTTTGCAGTGGAACAGGTGGAAAGATATCATAGTAGCTTTTCATTCAAGGCATGGAAGAACTCTAAACAATCAACTGACACTATGTTTAAGCTAGCAGAATGTGCCAGAATTCCCTTTTCTGGCAGCAAAGCAAACTGGCACAAACACCTATTGTCCCTAGTATTTAATACTTCAGTATGCCAAAGGACTAGAGTTGTAAGAAACCCGCCCTTTCCTTATCCAGTCTGGCTTTTAAATTGGAAGACTAAGACAGTGAATTAGTTGTTTTTATCTCCTGTAGCTTTTGGATTTTGTTTTTTTTTTAATTATCATAATTGTATTTTGCAGCATGGAAACAGGAGAGAAGGTGGTTTTTGTGGCTCAAATCCCAATTAAATTCCTGTCTCTAATTCAAACTCTGCCTAAATCTCAGTACAAACTAGTTTATTTTCCTTAGTTTTCATATACTATACTATAATAAAATGCTGACACAGGAATCACAGCTGTCTTAGGTTCCTGAAATTGTCAGTAGAAAGAGACAACCATTTCTGGGAGATGATTTAGACCACAGGCTTCCAAGTAAAGCAGCTACAATGAATGCAGCCCTAAAGTTCATGATTATCACACTCCCTGTCTGGAAAATTGTGAAATTTGTCTTTTTATAATCATATATACAAGAAGAGTAGAACCTATAAAATGTAGAACAGGTGTTTTGGCCCTACAACTGGTTTCCAATTTAGACTATCATTCTTCTTGTGTGCATGAAGAAAAGCTGCCAGAGAATCTCTACATGTCAAAGACTAAAAGGTTTCAAACCACCAGAATCCTGATCATAGCTTTGTCTTTCAGCTTATGAAATTGATAAAAGCCATCTAAATTAGACAAAATTTGCTGCATGTTCTTAAATACAATTTCTCTTCTTTATATCACTTAACAGTCCTTACCCCGTCTATAAATCCTTTTTATATGCACTCTATATGTAAATAAATTGTGTTTACTACTGTAACTGATATCTATATATACTTTAACCATGTGTGAATAGTCCAGCACAAAAAGATCTCCATGAAGACTTTTTAGAGTCACTGGAGTAGAAAGAATACATACTTTTTTGTTGTTGCTCTGGTTCTTTCCCCTAATACAGCACTTGTTCAGAAAAAAAGTATGAAGAAAGAAATGTTGAATGTGTGGATTGCAGGCAGCCTGTTCCTGACTGAGGTGAAGAGAAGCTGCACCATCATTTAAACCTCCATCCTTACCACCCGCAGAGTAAAAAATGAAATGTTGTCATGCATGACAAGGATAAATTCACGCTTACCTTTGTCCATGAAAGGAAGGCAAGAAAAGTAAGGCTGGGAGGGAGGGATGGGGGAAAGAAATAGAGAAAAGAAACCTTCAAGTAAATTTCAATTCCAGACATTACATGCATCCATAAAAGAAATTCCACCTCCCAGCAAGACACAAGAGAGTAACAGTGAGCAGCTAAACTTCTTGGCCCCCAAAAGAAATGGAGGTAAACAAACCTCTTCTTCTTAGGGCTGGGGCTAAACTTTTGAGCAGACAGAAGAGGAAAGACAAACCCTATCAGAAATGGCATAAGGCTCAGGAGGCTTCAAATTAAATACAAACACAGCACAGCCATTTGAGTTAGTTATCCTTTGTTCCCATGAAAAGTAAGGAAGGGAAATAAGCATTTATACACCACACCCGTCCTTTAGATGTTTATACAGTTCTGATCAACAGCAAACTAGAAGGGTCAGTCTGTTTTCTCTCTCTGCTAACCATGAAGCTAAATTATATTATTTGTCTACTTTGTAGGTATAAAAAGGTAAGTAACTCCACTGTAGGATGTGTTTGCTGCACACAGTAAAAGCAAACCTGGAGATATGCATTTCAGATGGGTCTTGACTTAGTCCATGCTCACCAGAACGCCAGATAGATCACTAGGCAGGTCTGTGCCATGCCACCACTGGGGAGATAGCTCGCATTCGGTCTGTGCCGAAGCACGGGTTCAGGCAGTGACAATATTAGGAATAAATAAGACTGAAGACAAGCTTATGCTTGTTCTTAATTGAACTTGAAACAAGAGATTAATCTTGATAACTCAAGTCTGCTGTTAAACTTGATGATGGAAAGTTTTTAAAGTCCAGCCCTGGTAGTCTAAACCAGGCTGCTATAAAGGTTCCCTGCCTGTATCCCTTAATTAAAGGGATTGCCAAGTATTCATGGAATACGTTAATTGCTCTACAACACAGTTTTGTGAACAACACATACAATATCTATGTTCTGTTTCGATCTTAACTGTGTCATTTCAGATTTTAGACCAGTAAGATCGGTATGTCAGGGCTGTGGCTTTTCTACAGTATTGTAATATTTTTACAATAAGTGCATTTAATTGGCTCCCCAGATCATTTATAGATGTAATGTATCTGAAACCTTTGAGATTTCTGGATACATTGTTAATAAACCTTGAAAGATAAATTTTTTATGGAGGTTTGGAAATATCTTAGACATATTTCTCCACACTGAATGGCTCTGTAAGGTGCAGGTCAGGACCACATTTTAATGACTATGACTACTCCACTTTGAAGATTATAGTCTGCTATTGTTTCCTCTTAGCAGAGTTAACTCAAGTGGTGGGGATCAAAGCTTTTGAGTTGTAGGTATGAGATTCAGCACAGGCTGATGCTCTGTGATTGGAAACGTTGCCTTCAGCATTGTGGAAGGATGAGGTTTCTGTCTAGTTGCATAACAGTAACCCTGTTTCTGTCTTTTTTTTAATGACATCTTCACAGCTGGACTGACATAAGTGCTTTTGGGGTGTGTGTGTCATTTTTTTTTTCTTAATATAGCTCAGACTATTGATATCTCTGTTATTTGTACAGTTTGGGGTTTCTCTTCATTCACTAAAGTGGTCACAATTTCAATTTAAATAATAAACCAAACAGAAATAAGAACTAAAACAATTATATGACAAGAAAAAGAACCCTGAAGAAGATGAATGAAAATTAGTTGGGGAAGTACTATAAAACCTGGGAAGGAAACTATAAAATGGGAAGGGAAGGTGTGCGAAGGTGCAGGAAGGGGAGGGGAGGGGAGGGGAGAAGGGAGGGG
>VXAD01008596.1:132786-159610 GCA_013399195.1 Dicrurus megarhynchus
TTTTTTTTTTTTTTTTTTTTTTTTTTTTTTTTTTTTTTTTTTTTTTACAGCAGGCACATCTGCCCTATGGATGAATTTATTTCCTCAATCTCATGGTACAATATTGCATTTCAGTTGTCAGTTTTGATTTATCGTTACTTTAAACATTAAATCTTCCTTTGCATTTTTATTGGTTTCATTAAAAACATTCTGCTCGGCTTTTCATTTATAACCTATATCAAGGGGAAAAAAAAAACGAAGAACAAAAAAACATCCCAGCTTCTGCCTCTCTCTGCTTTCCCCTCCTCTGTCTCATTCAGGATACTGCCTTTCAATTTCACCCATTTTTCCAGGTAATAAAGTCAAAGCAATCCACTAGCCACATGTGAATAAAATAAATACATTTTAAACTTAGATTTTTTTGTTACAAACAGAGTTTGTAAAAACATTTATTAAACGTAATAACTTTTGTGTTTAATGAAGCACAGAGCATATGTCAGAAGTATGGTGTCCAAAAGGCAGAAGCACGGAATAGTTTATCTGGCAAATGTGTTACACAAGGTTTGACCCTTAAATTGAGCACTGGGAGAGATAAATAGGGTAATCAAAAGCACTCCCTTACAGTCACATGAACTTGGAGCCATCTGGTCAAAGCAAAAATAAATCAGTAATGCAACTGGAAATTATCTGTAAAGACCTTTGGGGATTGGTTGAAGCATTACTACAGTCTCTTTCATATCAGAGAATTGGGAAGAAAACAAAAAGAAAAAAAAATTCAACAAAAAACCCAAAACACGAAAACTGCATGTAAAGATGATGAAAGTGACCCTAATTAACACAAAGGCCAAGAAACCAACAAGGTACTCTTTCTTTCTTTTTTTTTTTCCTCTCTCATTTCTTTCTTTTTTTTTTTTCCTCTCTCATTTTTTTTCTTGGATTTTTTTTAGCTTGGAATGAAAGATTTTGATCTGACAAGATGATTCACAGCTCCAACCAAAAATAAAATTATTTTTTATTCTTATGCTTTAATGTTTGTTTTTACTTAGCAAAATTCAACAGAGAAAACATTTCTTAGCTTAAGAGACACCAATGAATAAAAAGTTAGCTATCTTTTTTCCTTTTTGTTTTTTTTTTTACTAAAATTATTGAGTTTTTAAGGAAATAATTCTTTGGTTCTTACCAGTAAATAAATAAATGTCTTAAGTATAAGTCTTCACCTTTTCTATGCTCAAATCTATGATGAATTAAAGTATGCAAATCCAGCTACTGAGATTCAAAAAAAAGGTAAAATGTTGTATTTTTAATTTCTTTCTTGTCCATATTTCTTTTCCCTTTCCACATCTGTACTTAGAAATGCACCCTGTGTCATGAAGGAACAACAACCTCACATTTCCTCATTCAGATTAGAGTGGGCATGTAGGGAGCAGGAAACATCCCTGTTCTTCCTTTGAATGGGAAACTGAAGAAAAGGCAACAGAAGCCTGGAGTCTGTGGGAATGTTTGCAGGAATTAAGGGAAGGTGTTGTGACTGTCCTCGAAGTCACTACCTGCATTAACTTGCAGATAGCAGGTTTTAATCAGGTGACTGATTATTTTCCTTCTATCACTGTGAATGTTTGGAAGCATCAGTGGTTACAAACTTGATGCCAGATTCTAAATTTGCAGAATTTTGTACAGTTTAGCTTTTCATCAGTATTGTGCTGCTGGAGAGGAAATGTCCTGTAAGGTTGATAGACTAAACCAGCCCTTCAGTCTGAAGAGAGGTCAATTCTAAAAGGTGTGTATGGGTTTTCTTCAAGCCAGCTGGCTCAGGTATGGATAGCAGCACAGGCACAGCAGCCTACAGATCACTGTAATACCTCTAGGATATGGACTCCATCCCAGAAGGGTTTTGTGGTTTACACTGGCTACACAACTGCATCACCTCAGCAAATATGCCTAAAGGTGATGTGTCTATGCTTTCTGTGGAGACCAAAGGGCAGACATCTTCTGAAAGACAGAGCATGTCCCAGTTTCCATAGCGGATGTCCCATCTTTCTCCACAGTGGCCTAGTGCTAGTAACCCTACCACCCCTCTTACTGGTCCATGTAAACTGCAGTTCCTTGGATGGGGAGTGTCTCAGACTATGCTTCTGTACAGATTCTAGAGTTGTCACACCTTTGACTCCTTAGGATATTTCTCAGATATGAAAATTGTGGGAATAAAACTATGGAAAAGAAAGTAGAACTTACGACCATAAAAAAAATCCTACATCCTTCCTTCACATATAGTGAACAATGGCTTCTGTTGGGGATTTTCTTTCCATTACTCTGCAATATTTTATTCTTCTGAATAAGCTTATTATGTGAAGATTGAAACATTAGGATTAATTACACCAAATGCTGGTGTAAACCCTAATGAAAAACATACATCTCTTGCACAGCCTGAATTCCCTGGAGAAATCTTGAAAATATTGACTTTGACAGTTTTTTTTTGTGTGACTGATTGCATCAGTTGTATAAAGCACTTTAATAAGCATCATTTTGTATATGTGTCTAAGTGTGCATATGCATGTGCGTATGCATGGATGTATTCCTTCCCAGATAAGACAAAAGGATTTGTTGAGGCTAAATGAGAGCTCAAGTTTCCAAAGAGCTTGCCTCTTTCATCATGATGCTTTTGTCTCGATTATCTCTGGATTCTCTCCCTCCCTTCTCCCACCCCCTTTCTCTTTTTGCAATAATGCCTGTGTTTGATCTCTATGTAAATAAACCAAGCATCAGGAAGAAACTAATGGATCCATCATGGGAGCTTGAAAATAAAGTTGAAAAAATTGCTTACACAGTTCATTCACCCAGAGGGTCTGTGAATTTCATTGCTGAAGGTTATGGAAATTAAGCTGGTGATAGAGAAAACTTCATAGATTACAGCAGGAAATTTTCAAAGACACAAAGGGAGGAGAGAGGTGCCCTGTTCTCCTTGACTATCAATGGGGGTCGAGTGCCTCATTTACATTTGTGACTTTGAAACTTGGCCCGTGGATTCAAGGCCTGAAGGAACCATTATGTTCGGCTTGCCTGATCTGATGCATGAAAAAGGCCTGAGGATTTCACCTAAAAATGCCTGCAAGGAGGAGAAAAATTGTGGTGGAACAAGACAACCTGGAGTCCTGCTCACAATTTACACACAATATTGTTAATTAGTAAACAGGCATGGTAAATGTACCTTCATTCCCCATCCTACTCCCTGGCTGAAATCATCCTTGTAATGTTTGACCAGGTCACAATGGCAAATTTTCTCAATGCTTTCATCTCACATTACTTTGCATCATCTATTTAGAGGTAAAAGCATCTATGTAATATTAAAAGTTGGATGAATAATTCAATTTGTGTCATAAGTAGCATAAGTATTTGTTTCCTTATTTCCATTAATATCATATTCTGAATTGGTGAAGCACCGAGAAGCACTGAAGAACTTAACTCTGAATGTATACAATGAAGAACTGTAAAATAAGATATTTTCTAGCTTGGTATTCAGAGGCCCAGAGAGAACAGAGAGGATAAAAAAAATGTTTTCGAAAGTTCAGTTCATTTTGGGTGAACAGTATGCAAAACAACTCTCTGTCTACAATTTCCTATCTCTGCTATCATCACAGCATAGAAGTGCCCATACGCTTACAATGTTTTCTTTCCTGAATGATCAGCTGATTTATGTATCCACCTATCTATCTATCTAGTATGACACTGATTGGTGTCTCTACGTATACACACTATTGTTTATTTTTTTCATTTTAAAATATATTTCTGTGCTCCAGTATGTCTCTCTTTTATTTGGGTTTATTCAAAGGCATTTTTCTCCTGCATCATTAGAGAATAATTTCTGGAAAGGTACTATTTTTAAGACAAAGAGTAATACCCTGGAGTCTAAAAATGGGGAAGAGGAAAAGAAGCTGATTTATGTTAAGGCATACAAGACTTGAAAATATACCCCAGGGTGAAATAAATATTACAATGCACAATAATATCCTTGCTTTTCCTTGATGTACATTACAGTAATATTATGAATCTCTCTGTACAGTTCTGTATCCCTTGGAGAATTCTGCCAGGGATGGGTTCCCAGAGGCCTTGACACACTCAAAATGGGACAATCTCTGCCCTGGGGATGGGTGGGAAAGAAAATAGAGTATGAATAACATTTTAAGGTCACTCTAGAAAAACAATATTGCACATCTGGGTAGTGCAGATCTTCTAAACCCCAATCATATTGTTATGATATTTTACTCATGAGGCTGTTATTCAGACCACCAGGCTTATTCAAAAGACTCATGAAATAAGTGTTCAAAGACATAAATTTGGCCAAACATCAGGCTAGATGTTGACACAGTTATCTTGTCTAATAACAGCTAATGAATGCTGCAAGCGAACTTGTGGGGCTGGGGGATGGTGAAGGAAGGGAAAAGAGGGAGTTACGTTATGAGAAGGAAGGACTTTCATGGGAGCAATATGTCTTACAATCTAATTGCTCTGTGTTTTATAGAACTTGATCATTAGGGTATCCTGCTTATGATACCGCAGAGATGTAATGGTGAAATAAAGCAAGAGGCTATTAAACAGAAAGTTTAAATATAGCTACAGGGACAGATACTTCATGACAACTTGACAGATGTCTTGGAGTGATCACTGGTTCCTTCATCACTAATTACAAAATCATTTGTCTTAAGGAAAGGACAAAAGAGAAGTAATTATGAAAAACATGATTCTTAAGGGATAAAAAAGATAACATCAGTTTAAAACATTGAAGCAATCATAACCATTTAGAATCATTATTAGTTTGCTTGAGCCAATGACAGCTTGGTTTTTGAAGCCAGTGGGAACAGAGCTTCCTATGCCGAAGAGAAGAAAACATTCAATTTCTTGTTATGCTAAACTTATCCTCAGACTCCAGAGATTTCTTTGATGAACAGTTCATTAAAATTTCCGACTGCAGATGAATTTGAGCTAAAATACACAAATGTTTTAATTATACATTCCTTTTTAATTACACTAATGACTTGTAATGTGTTTATGTTGGTTTAGAGTTTAATTTCTTCTCTTAGATTAGGTGGTTGACTTAAGGATTGTGCTTTTCAGTAAAATACCATGATTCATCAATGTTTGATCATGAGTTAATCCAAAAATATTAAAGCGTTGCAATCCTTGGAGGAATAGTAATGCACACACATACACAAGCACAATTGTATTTTCCTTTCATGTGCTTAGGGGCAGTTAAACCTTTCCAACAGTACACAGCAAGGCACAAGTGTCAGGAGACAGAAGCAACACTGAGAGACCTGCTTCTAAGACTGAAGTTGGGAAAGACATGGGGAAGTAAAAAACTGGTTCCTGTGTCAGCCAGGGTTGGTTGGATGATTGGTACTCCGGAAGGAGCAACATCAAGAAGGACAAGATTTGCTTTTCACACTGTTTTGTGCAATTGTTTTTCTTAATCACAGCCAGTCTCTGCAGTGTGTATAGAGTGCAAGAATGACCCATAGGTGATTGTAAAGAGATTTATGATCTTTAAATTTAGGAATCTAATCTAAAGTCTTTCCGTGGACTTCTTCTAGTCCCTGGAAGTTCCTGGCACCTCCAGAGGGGGGTTCCCATCTATTTCAGGAAGGCTTATGAATGATGGTTAATCTGCCACGGACATGCCTTTTATCTCATACCTATAGAAGATGACGAGTTAGTGGTTTAGAGACCATGCCCCACATGTGGATGACTAAATTTAGGTAATGCAATCTTAACTTCTCCTGGACTTCATGGATGCCTGACATGAAATGGGGCCAAAACCAGAAACTATTTTAAAACACTACCTAAAAAGAATGTGATCATTTAAGAGATCATTTGGTTCGCAGCTCTAATATGCACTATATATAAATGAAGTACAGAATGGCAAGACTGGATCCTTATAGGCCAGTGTTCCTTTTCCCTTTTAGTGTGTCTAAGGACAGGTCAAGTGCTGGGGTTTGTGGTTTGCACTTTTAAAGACAGTCACCTTCCAGTACCCACAGCCTGTTTCTCATTCCTGTTTTCTCCATTACTTTTTCATTGAACAATGTTCCCATGTCCTATCTACCTCTAGTCATTGTCTGTCTATGCCTTATCTGTTTGTGAAACTTCATGAGATCTGGCAATTCTGAGAAATGCATCATGAGTTTCAGGAACAAAATGAAAAAATGATAGTTTCTAAGAAAGGATTAGGGCAGGAAAGGTAGGGAAGTTACTACCTGCTCTAATGGCCAAGTAGGTGAATCAGAAAGGATGCTTAGTTAGGATGAGGAGAAAACATGATGATCATGAGTAGGATCATAAGCAGGCCCATTGGAATACATAGATGGTCCCTTGACAAACGGAAAATGCATAAATCTCTGCACTAGTGTCCGAGTGAGTCTGTAGGAAAATTAGGCCACTATTGACTTCATCAATGTATTGCTTAGATTCACCAGTCCGTGCTTTCTCTTCACTGACACATTGCATTCACTCCTGATATTTCAGAGAAGGACTATGGCCAGAGATATCTTAGTTTTGGGGTGTTTGTGCAGGTTCAGTGTCCATGTCAAAAAGTAGGTTGCCAGATTTAGGTAAGAGCTGGGCCCACTGGCTCAGCCAGCATTCACCATCTCAGACATTACAACCTCATCAAACCACACTGACAACTACTGGGTCTTTCTTTGAAGCAAGTCTGTCTCCTTATCCTCTTTTGAATCCTCCTTTATTCTTCTTCCTTGGCTTCAAGGCCAATAAATAAATAAGGAAACATGACAATAGTCTCACTGCCCAAGGGCTGCAAGTATATTGCCAATTATGGAAATTGCTATTCTCTCATCATTTTCTTACAGTTTGCTTGCCTGTCTGCTGTCTGTAATATCGTACAAACTCTTTGAGACAGGGTGACTTTTTTTTTTTTTTTTGAATATACAGTCCCTGAGGGTGATGGGAATCTTGCCCATGGCTATTGATCATAATTACTTTATTTAAATAATAAAGGCATGGTCTGGTCAAATCTGAGACGGGTGGATTTCTAACTCATTTTATGAAGATCCTTCAAAATCAGGCAGCAGTTCTGAGGAACAGCAAAAGCTGCCTTTGCCCATGTTTCCTATCTGTCATACATTTTAAGCAGAAGGAAATGTAAAAGTGGTTGAGAAGTCACTGTGGCTGAGGGAGGAAGAAGGAGAATAAGTTTGCTCTAGCAGAGACTGGCTTCATATAGAAGGAATATGTTAATGTTCTGCTTTAGAATATGTTTTCCATACTTTCTGTAATTCAACCATACTGGGCTCATTTCTGCCCACAAAACTATGCCATTCACTAGAAACTAAGAGTTGTTACTGAGTTGATGTGTTTAGGTGCTTGCATGAGATCTGCCTGGCATTTGGAGCTGCAGAAGCACAGATCCCACTGGAGAGTACCACAGTCCCCTTTCAACATAGAATGAGACCTGTTAATTAGAGAAGAATCTCACAGCTGAATTAGTAACATGATCAGAAACTCACACTGAGACAGTTGAGGAAGATGAAATTGTCTACCTGACTTGTTCTGGTGGATGGGATCCAGCTCTATAAGTGTGGACATTGCAAAAGTACCTATGAAAACTCCATCTGTGCTGTTTGTCACTAGAAAAATTAGACAATGCTAGGATGCAATTAATATATATCAGAATAGATCTTTAATATGGGTCAAATAAATTATTCCTGAGAAAGATCTTTTATCTCTGGAATCCAACTACATCTATAATGAAACTCACTGAAATTAGATGAGATGAAAGCCATCCAAAATGTTGTACTGTTGTCAGATAATAAAAGCAAAGCATATCTCTATCTATTTGTTTTATAATTACCATTGATAAATATGGCAATTTCAGAGATTTCTGTCTGCCTCTGTTACTGCTGTGGTGGATGGCCAGACAGACACCGATTGTTCTGCTGATTCTTCAGACTGGCCAGACCCATCTCAGTGAAGGTTCAGCTATGATGAGAACTTGCATTTTCCTAACAATCACAGCAATGAGCTCACATAGCTAGGTTGCATTAAAGATCTCAATGTTTATAAAAGGTATATAAAAAACCCCTCTACAGCTTAAAATAAACAAACAAACAAAAAAATTTGAAAAAATACTGCAAGTCTTCCTGTGTTCTGCCATGCAGAAAGTGATCCTATTCCTTTTCCTGCTTTGGATTTCTTGTGGGATCTTTACCCACCAGTTCATATCTACATACCCTATCAGTCAGTGCTTCTTCATAGCCATATTGTGAAGAGAAATACATGCAAGGCATTGAGTTTGCTGCAAGCAGATTTAGAAATGAAATCTGTATGACTTGACTAGAAGTCAAGCCATTAAATGGCAGGTCCTGTATTCCTTCATGTTTTACACCATGCCTAACTAGGGTGGAAGGAACAACACTCATTGAATTCAGTTGAATTTAAATTTACTAGTCAGTGCCTAGCTGGTTTACACCATTTGGTAGGATCGACTTATTTTTTACATTGGCTTTTACCTCACTCTTACCCCTCTTTTAGGTGGGTTATTGGGTTGCTCCATGTGAAGGAAGGTAAAGTGTGCTTCAGCATGTATATGAAGCATAGCATTCTAATACCCACTGTCACCTTTCCACGAAACTACAGTAAGATAAATAGAGCAATATCCATATTTTACACTCTATAAAACCCAGATCCTCTTTAAGAAATACCTTATGTGCAATGCATAGACTTGCTAGCTTATTTATCAACATACACTTATGCAAAATGCATACAGATAGGACATTTTTGTTTAGGGATAAACCAATATTTACTTGTGGAAAGCACTCAAGTGTATGTCTGAAGAATGGAGGAGAGCCTGAAAAGGTTCAAACATTTTAGGAAACACTGAGGTATAAAACCACAACAGAACAAGCTTGTAATTAACCCTGCATCTCCCTGAAGCAAATAAGGGTTAGGCTCTGGTTTGTAATGCCCACTTGCAGAAGGGCATCTCCTGAAATTCTGTTCTAATCCAAAGTTGGCCGCACAGGAAATATATTTCACAGTAATCTTTCTTCCACTGTGATTTTTTGGGTTTGTTTTTTTTTTTTTTCTTCTCTTTTTTTTCTCAATGAGAACAACCAGCCATTGGAACAATCTCTCCAGGAAAATGGTGTATTCCTCAATGATGGATACTTCTAAGGTGCAGCTGGACAGGGTGCTGGGTCATCCTGTCTAGACACTGTTTTTTTCCAAGATGGGCTTGGTCAGATGATTCTTGAACTCCCTTGCAACCATGGAGTACTCTGTGATTCAATAAAATCCTGTATCTTCATTCAGACTGGGTACTAGGATTGTATTAGAATTGTATTATTTTTGAAATATTTTCAATACATGAAGATTCCTTAGAAACCAGTCTCTTTCAACTCTCCTACAGAGCTAAAGTAGGTCTCAACTCCCTCACACACGAGAACTGCAAAGACAAAGGTCCTAGCTGCTTCTCTTTTTTGTCCCCAGTTTCAGGCAATGTAGATTTTAGATATAAGAACTGAGAAATGGGAACAGTTAATGAAGCCTGGACTTGAATTTATGAAGATATGGGTCTTTAAGCAGGGCTTCAAAGTTTGTATGGTGAGTCAGTATTTCACCAGAATTTTTGAGAACAACTTTGAATTTGACATAAAAAGGGAAAAAAAAAAAAAAAAAGAAAAAGTAAGAAAACAACAAAACCCAAACTGCTTAAAAGTATATAGGATAAGAATCTTATAAACCCCTTTTTTTTCCTTTTTTTCTTTTTTAATATATTTCTTCCTGGCACTGATTGCCAGGACTGTGAGTGCAGATAAAATACACATGTCCAAAATCAGTTTTGTTCTTCATAGTGTTGATATGGTATACTTACTGTACTAACTTTTACGTTGCTAGGATCATTTTATGTGACTCATCTCCAGTTGCTTTATAAAAGCCATGGAGAAGTGCTTTAGAGTTCTTGGAAGAGCTGCAATGTCTTCTATTTTGGGGTGAGTTTCACAGTTGTACTATGAAAAAGTTTTCCAGTCATTCTCAAGACTTTTGTTATATCATGGGAGCTGAGAAATCCATTTTTCTGAGTCATTTATCGAAATTGATGTCCTATTTTTGTCCCTTCTGGGAATTGCACCAATCTGTTCTGGGTCCTGTCAATGCAGCAAAAAAATAATAATTAAAAAAACCCTTTAAAAATTGTATATTTTCTCAAATGGTGGTGAAACATTTGCCTTACTTTCTATATATTTTCCTCTCCCCAACATCTCTGCTTCCTTTATTTCTGTATCTGGCCTCGACTGCCTGAACTAACAGAGTTAGACACTGAGCTGAAAGTTGCCTGTAGTACAGGAAGACATTGAGACACTGGAGGCACAAGGAATTAAAGATCTGTGTGAATTGGCAATGGCATGAATGTAATTTTCAAGGATTCTGGAAGTAGGTAGTATATGCAAGTGATTTATAAATTGGAACCTTAATCTCTTAGTTGATTGTACTAAACACCAGATTAGGTTGATTGTTATTTTGAATTAGTCTTGTTATGTGATTATAGCTGGGTTTAAGGATTCACATTAAAATAGCTTCAGCTTAGGAAGGATTCTCTATCACACCAGGAACAATAGAACCTCTTGAATAGTTCAAATTTGGGTTTATTCTGTAACCCTCTATTCTCATGATCAGTGCTCCACATTTGTCCTTGAGACTGTATATTCTGCTTTGCCACTAATTTGGACTTTCAGCTGCACTGAACACTACTGAGGACTGTTCCTTATCATTCATATCCCACTGAATCATGCAAATTGATGATTCCCAGGTGTAGTGGGTTGACCCTGGCTGGATGCCAGGCACCCACCAAAGCTGCCCTGTCTCTCCCCTTCTCAGCTGGACAGGGGAGAGAAAATAAAGAGTTCATGAGTTGAGATAAGGACCCAGAGAGATCAATCACCAAATACCATCATGGGCAAAACAGGCTCAGAGTTATTAATTACTAAGAAAATCAGAGCAGGATAATGAGAACTAAAAAAAGACCTTAAAAACACCTTCCCCTCACCCCTCCCTCCTTCCCAGCTATCTCCTCCCACAGTGGTGCAGGGAGATGGGAATGGAGGTTATGGTCAGTTCATCCCACATTGTTCCTGCTGCGGCTCTGGAGAAGAGTCCCTGCTCCAGCATGGGGTCCTTCCCACAGGAGACAGTTCTCCATGAACTGCTCTGTCATGAGTCCATACCACAGGCAACAGATCTGCACCAACTGCTCCAGCGTGGCTCACTCTTCCAGGGCTGCCATCCTTCACAGACAGGCTGCTCCAGCATGCATCCCCAAATGGGTCAGAAATCCTACCAGGAACCCTGCTCCATCCTGGGCTCCTCCAGGGACTTCAGGTGGATCTCTGCTCTGCTCCCCCGTGCCCTCCCTGGGCTGCAGGGGCACAGCTGCCTCACCATGGGCTGCTCCAGGGGCTGCAGGGGAATCTGAGCTCCAGAGCCTGGAGCAGCTCCTGCCCCTCCTTCTGCACTGCCCTGGGTGTCTGCAGGGCTGTTCCTCTCGCATGTTCTCACCCTGCTCTTCTCTGGCTGCAATTAAGTTTGTGTAGTAACTTTTTTTTCCTTCTTTTAAAATATGCTATGACAGAGGCATTACTACCATTTCTAATTGGCTCAACCTTGACCATTGCAGGGTCCATCCTTTAGCTGCCTGGCATTGGCTCTACTGGACATGGGGGAAGTTTCCAGCAGCTTCTTGCTGAAACCACCCCTATGGCCCCTCTGCTAGTAAAACCTGGCCATATAAACCCAGTACACCAGGATGTTCTGCATTTATCATTGTGACATACAAGACAGACAGACAATTAAGTTATGAAAAACTTTAATTCAACTTCCCAAACTGTATTTTAGAATTAAAGGGTAAAGTGGAAAAGGAGAAGCCTACAGATTTGGGAATTTTATCTAAATTCAGGCTATTCCCTTATAATTTGTTAGTTCAAAATTGCCTGTAGACACAGGCAAAAATAAAACTGCAGCAAAAACCTGTCTTGCTAATTAAAACACCCCTGAAGCATAGCCACTAGGTGAGATATTTAACAAACATTAAAGAAATTGTAAAAGATTTATTTCTCAGATAAACCCTCTCGATAAGCTCTGAGGTTCTAAAATTTTTTTCTGGAACTCAGACATCAGACACAACTCAGGAGTTTCAAGGAAGTCTCTGGGCAATTATTTGCACTTACACCAAATATGCTGCCTCAGAGATCGTTGTGCTCAGCAGTCCCAGTGCCCTGAGAGTGTTCTCCTCTCCTTTTAGTTTGGATACCCACACTTAAGGACAGCTCTCTGATGTGACTCAGGTATCTAATTTTGGTTGAGACTGTTGTGAAAAAGTATTTGGGTAAAGCATCCGCGAGGGCTCCCTGCTCTTGAAATTAGCTTTTAATCCAGGGCTCCTGATGCTCATCTGAGCTGACTGTGTTTCAGTCATGCCCGTGCCTGGTTGTGCCCCCTGTTAATACAGGCCCTTTCCTGCATGCTGACCTACAAACTTGACTTCCCAGCTTGATGTCAGGTATGGCTCATTGTCCTGAACGCTACTGACAGTCATGGGACACCGTTTTGACTCAGGTTACTGTCTCCAGCTCTTATTCTGATCCTGGATTGCTTATTTTCCTTGAATTTGTCTCAGCACTGAGAACGTGTTTGGTGACCACTGGATGGTAACCTCAGCCTGGGCACCCTCACTAGACCCTCTCCCTGGTTGGCACTGTGGGACTGTGCCCTTTGTAGTTGAGGCCACTGCCCTGTCTGACTTGCCATCATATCTGAGAGGAAATAACCTCACCTACCTGCTGGGTACTGGCTAAATAAAAAACAACATTGCAGAACCTGAGAGCTCTTAATGGGCAAAATTTGAACACAAGCTGGAAGTATGCTTTTGCACAGATGAAACTAACTGCATCCTGGGTTTCATCAGCAAAAGTGGAGCCTACAGTCCTGGGGAAGTAATTATTCCCCACCATTTGGAACAAGAGAGAACTTTCTTGGGATGCTGCTTCCCTATAGAAGAAGGACACATAGTGAAGTCAGTCCAGCAGTGCAGCTTCAGGATGGACAGGAGATGACTTCTTTGAACAGGAAGTTCAGTTCTAGATGACCTCTGGAAGTCTCTTCCAAACTAATTTATAATTTATAATTTTCGGTCGAAAGAACTTCATGGCCAGCTAACACCACATACCTAACAAGATCACTTGCTAAGAATTCTAAGGTGATCGATCAAATCACAGCTAGGTTTTCTAGAGAAGGCCATGAACTGCTGTCTGTATAAAAATCCCTGTAAGTGGCCTCAGGTGAGTTAATCTGGTTTCTTTTGCAAGGAAAAGTGATTGAAGGCAACCTAAATTTAAAGCTATTTAGGTATTAGCTATAGGGTATTTAAACCATTCTTTCCAATTTGATGTTTCAGTTAATTCCGATTAACAATTTCAAACCTCCCCGGATTAACTAAACATCTCTCCTGCAACGGGAAACAGGAAAGGTGCGCTCTTGAACCTTGTATTTTTGCTTTTTGAGATTTTTGTAATTATTGGCCTCTTCTGCTGCTTAGAATGAGGATTCTTCTGGTTGTTATGCCCAAGGTTAAAATCACACTGATGTAGAACATGCAAACTTGGCTTGTCTGGGATTTCAAAACTTCTTCATCTTTTGCAGGATGGTGATTTGTCTCAAGTGTTTAGGCAGGTGCCATTGTAACTTTTCATTTCAAAATTCAGATGTATTTAATTCAGCTGGCTTCTGAACTAGGTCACTATTAACTAAGGAGAATTTTGTAGACTTGAAATCAGGTACCCTGTACTGCCTTCTGAGAGTTCAACCAACTGGCTTTGGGAACACCTTCTGGTTTAGGTACCATAACTAATCTACAATAAAAGATGATAACGACAACTCCATATTTTGACACAAACATAACCTCTGAAATATAAAACCTTAGTTTTTCTTAAAGGTAGGGACAAACTCCCAACCATTCATTTAAAAATGAAGGGGCTTGAGTTTTAATTTTCAAATAAAAGCATTGACCATCCAAGATTGCAAAAAGGCTATTTCTCCCATTCTTTCTTAGTGTTAAAGACCATGGGCTTCAGCTGGTTTTGTGTTGGGCGTAAATTAAATGCCAGCTGGATTCAGGGAAAGCATCTTCCTTACTGCAATATTGCCCAATTAGATGGCATACTGCAATTGCCATTAAAAAGTCAACACTTGCCACAGCACAATATGAAAGACACGGCATAGAAAAATAAAGCAGTACATCAGATACTATGGTTTAGTGACTGTAACTGATGGCATTTTAATGACACTTATATTGTTGTTTTAAGCCTTCATTGGAAATATCTAGTAGAACTAGATTAAAGTAGCAGTCACAGTTATTCTGTATATTATTCTGACTTATTCATTTAGCTGTATAATTATTGATAAGTTTTGGATTTGAAGCCAACATTTCAAAACATATTCTGCAGGATGATGATTTTCTGGGACAAAAACAATAGCATTAAAAAAAAAAAGTTAAACTGAATTCTCTATGGTGATATATCAAGGTGTTTCGTTTTGCTTGTGATGCTATACACATAAACTATTTTTAATAGAGAAATAAAATCTGAAGAAAAAACATAATCTAAACTTCCCATTTGTATGGAGATAAAAATATTTTCCCTTCAAAGCCAAAGCTTCATCAGACCTAATATTGTCCCATGGGATATTTTTACTCCTGATAAGGGAAAATGTTTAGCCTATTATGGAGATTCAAATTTAATTATATTCTCTTTAGGAGAGACAGAGGTGTAACAGCTTTTTAAATTATTATTATTTTATTTTTATGATATCTTCCTGTGGGTTGTTTTTAAGTCATTATGTGACAAGGAAAATTCTGCGAAGACTATTTCACTCCATCATAAAAAAGCCTTTTTTAAGTAGATGTATCTAAATTTGCAAGTTTCAGGATAGTTCCCATTGTCTCTTTTGCAAAGCTACAATTCATTACAAATATGGCAACTACCATGACTCATTTTTCATTATTTATTATGTCCAAACCCAGTGGTGGATTCTACATGCATTTTCAGGCATCCAGCCACAGAGATTTATGAGTCAGTGCAGACCTATTTATGGGTGGAGTTTGGCTCAGAAGATATTCAGGATAATGAATGAGTTGCTATGTTTGGTATCAACTAGGTATTGGGACAACGCTGCAGAAACAGAAGAGGAGAGGAAAAAGAAAAAGAAAAATCAACACTTTCTCAGTGATAAAACATAGGACTAAATCCTAAAGACCTCCTTTCTTTTCTTTTTCTGATTATTTAATTTTTTCTCAGGCACAAGCCTCTGGGAATACTGAGTTTTTCTGCTTGGTTTTTTTGGGCTTGTTTTTTTTTTTCCAGGATGAATGAAAATTGAATAAGAATTTTGGTTTATCTTATTATGCTATGATTTTTTACCACAAGATAAAAACAGGTGCCATGCTCATGGAAAGGACTAGGAGTTGAACCTTCTAGAATTCGTGCATTTTTGCACAAATGATTGGTGAATGTTTGAATGTCTCAGTTTTCCTTGACATAAAGCAAATTATTACCATAAGACTATTCATTGTGTTTGATTAATTGGAATTTAATAATCAATTTAGATTAGAATAATTCCCCAAGGATTACTGGGGAATTCAGGTCCTGGCCCTGCACAGGACACCCCAAGGATCACACTTTTTTTTCCTGACAGCATTGTCCAAATGCTTCTAGAACTCTGTCAGGCTTGGAGTTGTGACAATTACACTGGGGAGCCTGTTCCACTTCTTAACCACTCTCTGGGTGAAGAACCCTTTTCTAATATCCAACCTAAATCACCCCAGAAAAAAACAGTCAGGTCCCGTCACTGGTTGCCACAGAGAAGAAATCGGTGCCTGACCCTCCTCTTCCCCAAACTTCCACAGTACAGTAGGGAGAAGGGAGGATGAGCCTGTGGCTCTGCCCTCCAACTCACAGCTCTGTGCTTGACATAAAGAAACACAACTGGCCTGTGGCACGTACGGTGAAACCTACAGTGGGTGCAGCCAGGAATTGACCACATTATCTGACTTTGTTCTGGGAGGGGTAGCCACCTGGTAGAAAAGATGTAAAGAGCTAAATGGCAGCAGTACTTTTACCTCTTCTGCCATTTAGTCAGTGGCTTTAACTCTGGTCCCTGTGTTATGTCTGAAAAGGAAGACTTGACACCAGATGAGGCTCTTATTTGAGCTGCCTGAAGACACACAAAGTCAATCGACTTTGCCCTCTCCAGTTTCTTCCCCACTGAACAGGGAGACCTGCAAAACCCTTCAAGTCAGTTAAGCACCAAACTACTTTTGATTGAAAAAGCAGTCTCACAGCCAACACATTTTCCTTCTTCTGCAAATCACATGGTACAATCTGCTTTTTTTTTTCAGAAGACTTTAGGTAACATTGAAAAATCAAAATAGCTAATTAAATTTGATTGTAGGTCCACATGGTGGACAGAGGGGTAGATAGATAGGGTGGACCCGAGTACAGATATGTTGACATCAATAGGAAATGGGGGGGTCCTAGTCCATCTCCTTTGTTCCCTCAAAATTAGTGAATGCCCAGTGAGCTGGCAGGGTAAAGAGAGAAGATAAATCACCTGGCTATGGACCTTGAGAAATGCAAGCACATTCCACACTTCTGTTTCTTAATAAAATACACACCAGTCCCCAGGAGACACTGGTAGGGAGCTGGGGAGAAAGTCATTTTTAACGGGTTCATTTCATTTATGAATGGAACACTTTCTCCATTCTTCCTTCCCCCCCTCTTTCTGACAAAACCCTTGGCTTCTTGAGATCTGAAATAGGTGAAAGAAAATACAGTTTGGGACCATTAATTATGCTTTCTTATTGAGTATATAAATTTGATGTCAAGCAGGCCAGGCTGAATGGTATATATTTATTTCAAAAATATCATCTCTGTGAGGCATTGCTGCATCATCCTATTGATTTAGGTATTTTTGTTATTGTGCTTGATGCTTTTATGAAAGGCAGGCTATTAACAAACTAAATTGAAAAACTAGTGAGTCAGACTTTTCTTGGATGATCCTGAGTGCTACTTGCAAGCAGCTCTAAATTGGAAAATACTGTAAAAGGCTTATTTTTTTTTTAAATGGGGCAGTCTTCTCTTTGCAATCCATAAGCCTTATTTGTTGTAAAGAAAAAAAAAAAAAAAGAAAGCACAACAAGATAGAATTCTCATGCTCCACTGCAAGTTGCCTATTTTCCTCTCCTATCTATAAAAATGTTAATCTTTCCATTTCAAAGGGTCATTATTTTCGACCTTGTTGGACGCTTGTATTAAAATCCTGTGTAAAACATGGTTGCCTTAAAAGAGCAACATTGAATATTTTGTGCTCATGCAAACAGGGCCCAGGAAGCAGCAGTTTGCTGCTTTCCTTTCAAACACAAGTTTATACAGTTAAACCTGGGTGGGCTGATGTCAAAGGAATGAGGCTGAGTCTTCTGGTGCTGCTTGAGGCTACTTCCTTCCTTTCTCCCTCACCCTTTCCCTCTCACTTCCCATAGGCTTTGTTCTGAATTCCACAATCAAACAAAGGAAAAAAATAATCAAAACTCTAAAGGAAAATTAATCAAAACTCTAAAATTTCACTTAGCTGCTTTGGGAAACGACAAATCACCACATGGAAGTAGGTTACCTGAAAGGCTTGGAAACCTTTGTACATAGGGAAGGTTCAAATCTTGTTGCTCTTTCTTGTGTGACAAAGAAAAATCGGTGAATAGTGCAGCTGTAGGGACTCCATCAGTCTGTTATCACGAGTCATGAGCAATGAGGGGTTGTCCTTGGCTTTGGAACATGGTGGCAGTTCAAACAATCAGGGTTAATTTTTTACCCAAGGCTGTAAACACAGAGGAATAATTTTTTGTGTGTGTCTCTCTCCCCCACTTTTCCTTCCCAGTACAGGACAGACTTACTGGGTCAGATTGAAGATAGAAATAAAGGATACTTATAAACCATATAACAACTTAGATGATACTACTGATACTACTTCAATCACACTCTTTTGTAAGTTGGAGATCTGGGAGTTGTGCAGTCAAATATGGAATCTTCATGTTTCATAGTCTACAGCAAATTTTTTCCCCTAATATTTTTCCCAGTTACCCTTTGAAGTCACAAAATCTTTCAATGTCTGCAATACTTTGCGGTATTGAGTGTAACCCTGGGCTGTAGGAGGAACCCCTCTCTGCTCTGTGTTTTGAATCTGTATGTTCCAGGTATGATTCTCAATTGGTGTCACATTTGAGAGAAGCCAGAAAGCAAAAAACACTTTTCCTCGAAACCACAAAATGAGAATTTTAATTAGGTATGGCCACAGAATGTCATGATGGTTTGTGTGTTCTGGCTGATGACTACCAGCTTGAACCAAAACAGCAAATACTGAAAAAGTATTGCAAAACAAAATATCAGAAATTTCAGAAGACATGCTGGCCTTATTGTAAGATTCTTTGCAAAAATTTGTAGACTTTTCAATGATAAGTGCAACAAACTTGTTCCTAAATGTTCTTGGATACTGCCCAAATCAAACATATACTGAATCACCAGCTGTGTGGTCTGGATTTTTACCTGCACTTCAGCTGTTAGATCAGATATGGCATGAACTTGAACACTGGACCTTGGCCATAGGCTTGAATTCCTCCCAAATGCCTTAGAGTGTCCTCATCCAAAAGATATCCTGAAAAATCATTTCAATATGGCCAATCTTTTAATTTTCATTTTACTCTGCAGTTTCTAATTGCAGAACACTTAAAGATGCTGATTCCAGTCTTTTAGTACAGGATAGAGAGTCTTGAATTTTCTATTTCCCTGTTTCAGATCCTCAGTTGTAATCAAAGTAGCATGATACAACAAAAGGAGAAGTGTATTTCTGATTTTGAATAGTGTAATTCTCAGATGGATGAGAAATGTTTTCCATGTCTCAGGAAAGGTGACTTAACCCAGTGTTTAGTCTGTGTTTTACCCATCAGAACTCTTGGCTTTGCTAGCTGTAAATCTGACCCCAGTTACATGTAAAATCATATTTGTTGCATTGGTACTACTGTGATGTCTTTGTAAATTGTAAACAGGGCATCAAATTAAGCCTTCTTACAGCTCACCCCTTTTTCCCAAGGTTAATAGAAAAGTTGCAAGGGAGAAGGTAGTGTACACAAGCAGGATTGCCATTAGCTGGCAGCTATCAGAGCGTTCCAGCTGCAGTCAGACTCCCCTGTCTCCAGCTGAAGGAGGGGAATGTCCATTATTGCACTAGCAGCTCTGGCCAGCAAGTGGACCCATCACTGTCTGACTTTCTGAGGATGATCACAAGTTTATTGATATTATTGCTCCCATTACACACACAAACAAGCTGACAACAAGGACATTCAGGATTTGGAAAGCTGGCTCGATCCATGATATATCAGATCTCAAAGGTGGTTCTTTTCTGCTGATTTCCCAGAATGTTGAAATTCTGTGAGAACACGTGATTTTTAGAGAGGCAGAAAGAAGGATAAGCAAAGTTTTTTTCCTTTTTTTTGGACTCTTTTCACCTTCTTAGCACAAGACATTGTGGTTTAGTAGTCCTCTGTTCAAAAATGGCAAGATTTCTGACCCTTCAGTTGAAACTATATGTTGGCCTAACCAATAAAGAAATAGATAGTAGGAATAACAGGACACTAAAAATTTGTTGAAATGAAATGTCTGTGAAACAGAAATGCTGGCTCTTTGGCTCTTAAATAAGTAGGCTTTTGATTTTAATATGCCCATGCCAACCTTACAGGGAATCTTAGCCAAAGAAAAAGGATGTTAACCCAAAAGGAGACAAATTTGATGCTCTTATCAGTTAGATACAGGTTAGAATATTTTTTCATGCAGAATGTGGATATTTCAGAAACTTTCCTTTTCCAACAGGTATTGAAACACAACAAAAGGTGATTATAAACACATCTTTTAATTTAGTCTCAAGCTCCTTCTGGGATGCAAGGAATTCAGGGTTGTTGCTTCCACAACAAAAAATCTCCGACAGCCTCACAAAGAACAAACCCCATCTCTGGCTAAACCCTCTCTTCCAGCTCCTGACAGATCACACCCTCCCAGCCTCAAAAAGCAATATCAGTGTTTGAAGATAGTTCCCTTCACTTGCAAAAGCTCTGCCAGAGGTTATGCTGTGGCAGCAGCAAACTGGTTTTCAGAGCAGGGAAGGTAAGGAAAAATGAAGCTGATACCAGCACAGTGGGGTATATAGTCTCCCTGTGTGTCTTTAAAGGGGCACCAGCAACTCAAAAATCACTCTTCTGTCTGAAGCTTCCTTATCACCTGCTGTTAAAAGTAGCACTGTCAAGTACCATAGCTGAGAGAAAGCATATACGTGGAGTATTCTGGTGTATTTTTGTTTATTTGTTTGTTTGATTAGTGTCAGTTTGCTCCTCTCTTTCATTATCAGTGTAGGGTCTAAAAGCTCCTTAATTATGCCTCTGGCAGAGTCCAACCAGTCACCAGTTTGTGTGGGCTTTCATCTCAATGGAAGAGATGGGTTTGTGTGAAGGGGGGCAGGGGTGACAAGGAGGGAGAGAACATGATTCAAGGAAAGGTGAAGAAAAGTTAAAAATAAGAGTCACCTTAAAAAATTAACCAGATACACTGAGAGCACCTTTTTTTGAGCATGAAATTCAGACTAAGAGGCACAGAGTGAGTTGGCAGCAGCTTTGTGAGTATAATCTGTCAAGAGCTAGGGCACTGAGGAGTAGCTTTTGCTTCAGACTACCAGGTTACCTTCTTCTTCTGTAAGGTAGTATTTAGGAACCAATTTTTCCACAAAATAATACTAAACTCTTTTATACAAGGGGAGGTTTTTCATGCTAGTAAATGGAAATTGGAGCCCAGCTGTAGCAGAGCTTTTTTTTTTTTTTTCCTTTTTTTGACCTATAGCACTGTATTAGGGGAATTATACTGTACAAGTAGAAGAGAAGAAATAGTTTAAATGGCAGCCTACCCCCCAAGGGAAACCTGACTTCACTAGTAAACTTTAACTCAATTTCAGCTCCTTTGAGGTCAAATCTACTTCAGTTTTGCTTGGTTTCTTATTTCCTTTTTTTTTCCCCCTTCCATATTCTTTATTTTTTCCCCTTTCCCACTGACATTTATATTGAACAGCATCCTTACATCTTGTTTATTTTTTTTTCTATCATTAAAGAAATAAAAGATCACTCTCTTCCATCCTCCCCATCTGCTTGAAGATGAAAACCATGAGCCTCACTCGCCCTAGAAAGGAAATAATGATAATAATAATAACAATAATAATAATAACATCTTCCATTTAAATAGTGCCTTTCATCCCAAAGCTGATTACATGTCGGGCCAATTTGTGCTTTCAGTTATATGGCTATGCCTCCAGAATAATTCTGTCAGAATCAGCAGTGTCTCTCCGGGCTTATCCCAGAATTCATTTCTATAGGATTTAGGTATGTAGAGGTCACTGCATCATCCCTTTCCTCCAGCAGATGTTCAGCATTCACCAGCAGCATATCAGCCAGCCCAGCCCTGTCTGTGCATGTTCTTGGTCATGGCTTGAGCAGGAGCACAAGAGACTTGTGCTGCACAGACCCTCAGTTTTAGTCTGTCATCTGGTGTCAAGGATTCTGGATACCCTGGGCAAATTTTGTTTGATCTGACGGAAGGTGTAGCGTGGTAGTGTGTGTGTGTTTTACAAATCTCTCTGCACTCCACTCTGTCAGAGATGGGATCACTGCAGCCCCGGCTGAAGAGCCAAGCTGATGAAGGTCTGGGTACTCCCAGCCCTCATTATTACACAGTAGTGCAGGTAGAAAAGAATAACATAGACAATAGGTGCAAATGGAGCTGTTAAATGGCCTGGGCAAGATGCCAAGGAGAGGATTTCCAACCACTTCCCACTGCTCTGCCTCCATCTCAGCATTACCCTTTTATGTCAAACTGAAGATTTGGAGGCACAGTTCTTTCTTCCCATTGTTCTGTAATGCCTAGCATGGGGACGATGCTTCTAAATGTTAGTGCGAGGAGTTAGAAGTAATGTTCAAGTGTTACGGCCGTGTCTGTATAAGCTGGAGGATGGAGGAACAACCGCACTGAGGTGCACACTTTGATGGCACACTGGCTGCTTCTCAGGATGAGGCTAGGGCATGTGCCATGTCCCAAAGTGCCTTAGTTTCTGTGCAATAAAACTCCAGCATAGGGCAGGAGTAGATTAACTTTACAAATTCAGTGACATGTCGCTAACTGTGAGTGCTCAGGGGAAGAGTGGTGTGGAGCACAGCAGAGCGCCTGTGCTCAGCAATCTAGGCCCAACTCGTGCCACGATCTGAAATCTTTCAAATTAGGTGATCTGAGTCGTTCTTTGCTTAAGAGGCCAATGATTTGTGTTTTCTGGTGTAATCTCTTATTATTATGTCTTGTCCAGGCTTTTGTAGTTACCACTTGAAATGCAGGCTTGCATTTGTGGGCTCTCCCAGGAATCTCACCTGAATTCTGTTCTTATTTGTCCAGGCAAGCTTTCCTGGAGATCAGCCCTGGAGTGAGTTTCCTTGTGGTATTTCTGGTACATTCTACTTCAATTCTTGGTTGAAAATACCACGAGAACAATCTATTTCTCAGCATTTCCACATGAAAATGAAACTTAAAACTGAATGAAGCTCTTTCTAAATTGCAGAAAATGATGTTTGGATCAAGTTCAGTTCAAAGTTTGAAGGGTGAGGATAAGGAGGATTTAGTCTATCCAGAGAAATTGGTTTGGTCACCCTTAGCTATAGACTGTACAAAATTCACAATATCAAGTAGCTCGTTCTTGTATAAATAGATTGTGCATTTACAAAGAGAAGGATTAAAACCATCTTCCTTAATTACATCCTATAATTCATACCAGGATAACCTTGTAAAAGATCAAACAGTAATGGGGGCAGAAAGGGCTTAGTGTACAGCACAGAAGAATAGCAAGAGTTTGCCCTTTCCAATATACAGTCTGCAAAGAGTCATGCAGGACATGACCACTTAGAAACTTAGAGACAAGAGGAGAGAGGGGACAATAACTGTTGCAGGGGCTGAAGCTGTAAATGTTTATTCATGCAGCAATCAATTCTAGATAGCTACCTCTGATGCAGACACACATACATATGTGAGCTCTCTGTATCAGAACAGATCTCAATAATTTATAGACTGTTCTACACAACATCTTTATGAAGTAGGGTGTTTTTTCTTCTGCTGCTCTTCAGAGTAAGGGGCTGAAGTGCGAGGAGACTAGTACTGAAATGTTTTCTGTTACCAGGAAATGATTTATGTCCTCCAGATACAGAAAAGTATTCAGAATTTTTTAACACTGTTTAATTTCTAGAATCTGAGAGGTTATGATTTGGAGGGATTAGAAGCATTGTACTATAAAATAAGATTAGGCTCACTCTAAATTGTCTTTTGGTGCCTCCAAGTTTGTTTTTTTTCAACTGCAGTGGGAGTAGATCTACTCTTCTACCCCATAACTCACTTGATTCCATAATGTGCTATTGATGTGTTTCTCTGCAGAGTGGATGATGTAAATTTGCTTTCTTTTGTCTGAGGATCCCATACTTCATGATTTCTCATTATCCAAAAGGGGAGCATGCAAAAGTTTGGTTGTTGTCACCTTGAAAAATTATCTGGTTTCAGAATAATAGTTCCACTGTCCTTACTGAAGTAAGTAAGTAAGAAGTACTGCCTGTACTTCTTTGTGCAGCAGTACAAGTTCAATGCAGATCAGGTGATGGCACACACCTGGTTTGTTTCAAATAGACAATTGATAGATTTATATTTTCGGAATGGTTCTATCCCACTTATAAAAGACCACAGATCTGCCCCAAAATTAACATTGAAATCAACAGTTCAACCAGCATAAGGCCTAGGAGTGCAAAGTTAATCCGTCAGCACCCTCTGAGCAGGATTTAGCAGAAGTTTCTTTATGTCTATGATCAGTAATCTGCCCAAAAATAGCTATCAGGAGATATCCCAATCTTCATGGTGACTAGCTCTGCTCTGCTGCCTGCTCTGCACACAGGTTTCCTGAGCTGCTGCATATAAAGTCCCTGCACGGGTAGACAGCAAACCTGACATTTGGCTTACAAATCACTGTCCTAGAAAGAGGCTTGAAATATATCAAAGACAGCCCAGTGCTGGAGCAGAAGGATCCAGTGGGTTTACTGTGGACCTTACCTTCAGCAGCCTGTCTGAAGTCACAGAGAAAGGCTGAAAAGAAACACAGATGAGCCTGTGTTTGACTAGCTTCTCATCCCAGAAAAGGTTATAGTCTGAAAACACTGGCACTGCTATTACACCCTGGGGTAAAGATTATGCAAACCTTTATTTGTCCTTTTTTTAATCTCAGTTTTATATGATTTTTTTTTTTTTCATCCCCTGCAACTTCTACAGCATCTGAATGTATCTCAGTTTTGTGTCTCAGCTTCTCTGTTTTATGTCTTTTTTTTAACTGGTGACAATGATTCAAACCTAATGTACTTTTCTTGTGATTTCATTGCTTCAGAGGAGAGCAGAGGAAGAGACTCCAGCTGTTTATATGCAGTATGTAACAATTAAAAATTTAAGTTCCAGAACCTTTCTGCAGGTGTGGTAGAAGTGCCAGGAAAGTGAAGACAGGTAGATACAATTTCTCTGGGTAAATTTTCATTTTTGAACTCATATAGTCAGCTTCCAGAAGAAACACTGACCATATACTAACATGGTAATGTGCTACTATCCAGTTTCTTTCTGATGAGAATCCACTAGCTGCCAAACATTGAAAGTGTAATGTACCAGAAAAGAAAGTTACAGGTAAGGGACAGATCATTTATTATCACATTAATCAGGGCTGTTCCTATGATTGAGGTAGGAAACTTTACTTACAGGATCTCAACTTTCTGAGGCCATTCGTTCTGGGCAATCATCTTTCTTTTTGGAAATCTAATCTTCAGCCATACTATTTGTGAATTAATTAATATAATCATTCTCTTGCAGCAACACTGTCTCTGTCATGCACAACTTCTCCTTAATTGCCCCAATATTCTCACATCAATGTATATATATACATATATAGTAATACCTTTACTCAACCCTTATTTCCCCAGGTTAAGCCTTACTTTCTCTCAAGGAATGGATCCTTCACAGCCAAATCATTGCTCTAGTCGAATGTAAACTGATTTTTCCTAATATCTTTATTCAAATCAGAATGAGGGAACTGCATGAAGTCAACAAATGACTTGTAATATTCCACTCGTTCCTCCTTTGAATAGAATTATTAATATTATTATCATTATTAATTATTATTATTAGTACTACTAACATTTCATGTTGGTGATCCACAGCTTCTGATTGACTAAAACACACAGTTTATATCCCTCATTTCTTCCTTCTAGATTCCTTAGAACTTTGAACATGGAGCACATATGAGATGATTTGTGCCTCAACACAA
Source organism: Dicrurus megarhynchus (assembly GCA_013399195.1). Lineage (NCBI taxonomy): Eukaryota > Metazoa > Chordata > Aves > Passeriformes > Dicruridae > Dicrurus > Dicrurus megarhynchus. The sequence continues at coordinate 158,290 of VXAD01008596.1, forward strand.
GACACTGCTTTACTTAATATACTTCTTTTTAGTTCTAGTTTCTTCTTCATCTTCAGTCTTCACTCTGATTCCCCTATATATAGAGAGTCTCTGGCTTTGTGTCACCAGCAGTCTGAAATAACATACTCATGCTTCCAAGAAAAGAAAAGGGAGCAGTGGTTCTAACCTATCTGATCAAGAACAGTGGTGTCCTTTCCTAATAATTCACCAGCAGCTCCTTACATATTTATAGTTCCTCATCTAAACTCCTCAGCTAATCCCCATCCCCCTAGCTTTGATAATAATTTCTAGCATGGACCATATTAAATGTTTTCTTAAAGTCCAGGCAGATTAGATCTATTAAATTTCACTTGTCTAGAAAAATCAGTTATCTTATCATGGAATGGTATCAGTTCAGTTTGGCAGTCTATCGTCAGTAAACCCATCTATTTTTTCTTTCTTATCTTTCCATCTTTAATATTTTCTTTCAGAGTATGTCCGAAAATCTTCCTTACTATAACCCGGTGGTCTATAGTTTCCCAGGCCAGAGATCTGATTTAAAAATAACAGGATGTTTTTTTTCTTTCAGAGAAGTTGCAAGAAATTTCTCCCAACCTGGCCCAGATGGGGAGAAACAATCTGTGCAAAGAATATGATATGTTTCCTTCTGATACAAGTGATGACCTTCTCAAGCACAGGTGATCCTGAAAAGCACAGTCTTTTGAGTGTCAGTTGAGCATTCCTGGCTTATGCAGTTCATGAACTCACTCCTCTTCTCGCTGTCTCTGGCTTCTGCAAAGGACTGCTACTGTCATGCCTAATTCTGCCCAGTCTGATTTCACACAGAGGAAGAAAGAAAAGAAAAGGAAAAAAAAATATATAGCAAGGAAAAAAAAGGGAAAAGAAAAGGGCAGAGGAGGGAAGGGATGAGAGTATTAAAAAAAAAAAAAAGAAAAAAAAAGAAGAGTGGGAGAAAAGAAGAGAAGGGTGACAGAAAAAGGGACAAACTATTTAATTGAACTGTACTTGTCACTTTCAGGGATCTTTATGATCTGTACACACTGGAAATCTTTTACATCTGCTCCTCAGGATGTATCCTAAATAGCACAAATTGTTATGCTAGTTTTCCTCCTGGGAGTTTTCACTTCTCATATTTGCAGCCACCCCAGTTTAACCAGGCTTTTAATTTGAGACTCACTCAAAGAGAGCATCCTGAAAGATGTTTTTCCCTGTCCAAAAGATGGCTTAGTCTTCACTGCATGAGTCAAGACTCTGTCTGCAACAAGTTGCAAGGCTCTCTTCTTTGCTATCTCCCTCTTGTTTTCCTTTCTTTTTCTTTTTT
>VXAD01008596.1:159642-205875 GCA_013399195.1 Dicrurus megarhynchus
TTTTTTTTTTTTTTACAGCTGCTTTCTAAGTTGCCCTGTTCCCATGACACTATGATGAGTTTTGGATCATTCACGGTGTTTAAACCTTTCAAGAACATTTTCCACATGGAGAATCCTCTTAAAGTGAATACATCATTGTACATGATTATCCATGCTTAAAGGAACAATCAGCAGAACAATATGTCCTCTTCTCAGCACTGCCTGTGAACTGCACTTTCTTCTTCCTATTTCTCACCCCTCCTAGCTTGTTGCAATTTGTTTATCCACAGAGTTGCTGGGTTGGAAAGCAGCTGTTGGTAAATTGTCCATCAACAAGCCATAAAATTTTACTTTAATGAGAGAGCACATTTCAAAAATATTTCAATGTGAGTTTGGTACTCTTTCTACCCCTCAAATCATCACAGTATCTCAGTATCATTTAGGTTGGAAAAGACCTCTGAGGTCACCGAGTCAGTCCCCACCATCAACAAGGTCAACTAAGACACAGCACTCATCCATGAGAGCACAGCACTGAGTGCCATGCCCAGGTATTTTTTGAACACTTCAAGAGGTGGGTGACTCCACCACTTCCCTGGACAGTCCATTCCAATGTTTGCAAACCTTTTCTGTAAAGAAATTTCTCCTGATGTGCAGCTTGAACCTCCCCTGGCACAGCCTGAGGCTTCGTCCTCTTGTCCTGCCACTCATTGCTGGGAGCAGAGCCCCAGCCCCACCCCCACCTGGCTGCCCCCTCCTGTCAGGGAGTTACAGAGAGCCAGAAGGTCCCCCCGAGCCTCCTTTTCTCCAGGCTGAGCCCCGCCCAGCTCCTTCAGCCACTCCTCATAGGACTTGTGCTCCTTCCCCACCACCGTTCCCTTCCCTGGACATGCTCCAGCACCTCAGTGTCTTTCTTGCTGTGAGGAACAAACAGAACCCAAGATTGGAGGTGTGGCCTCACCAATGTCCCCAGCGCAGGGGGATGGGCACTGCCATGGTCCTGCTGGCCACACTATTGCTGACACAAGCCTTTGGCTTCTTGCCCACTTGGGCACACTCCAGCTCATGTTCAGCCACTGTTGACGAGCACCCCAGGTCCTTTTCCACTGACTCTTTTTCCAACCACTCAGCCCGTAGTGCTCTCTGTGGTTGTTGTGGCCAATCATGACATGAACTCATCAGCAAATGTCCTATTCTGGCAAAACACATCTTCCTCGAATCGGTTTTCTGCCCTCTGTGCTTTCTCAGTCCCTTGCTTACTTTGCCCTTCTCCTTCTCAGCGTTCTTTGGACACCAAAAGAGCCCCAAGGCTCCAAGCCTCCACTTTTCTTTCTCTTCTATATAGCCTTAATCACAATGATCTGCACTTACTGTGGAATAGTCTCCTCAAAAAGGGATGAATCCCTAGAACCTGTGGTTCTCTATCACTCCCCCTGCAATATGCATTATTTCTCATTCCAAATCTCACATCAAGGTTTTTTTTCAGCATGGTTTTGTCCAGGTCACGATGAAGCCATGAGCTCTTCCCACTTTTGCTGCATCAGTAGAACAGTTCTGAATTCTAAGTCAGCTATAGTAAATTAAACAGTGACAGATGCACAAACACATGAATTTAGTGTAATGGTTATGGGATGGTTTCCTCCACAGAATTCCCCCTCAGTAAATAGTGTCAGCATTACACCATGCTCTGAAGCATTATGGAGCCTTCCTAGTGATGGTTGCTCTATTCCTGTTGACATTCAGGCCTAAGAGCCATCCTGGATGTGCTTGCATTCATAGTGCAGGTACATTGTAAAAATGTTTTGATCTGCTACTATCTTTGGATTACTGTTGGCTCACAGTGGAGATTCAGGCAGACCACCTATGGTAGCCTAAAAAGGCTGTTTCAGGGTGTTGTGTCAGTTTACTCTACAAATATACCCATAATTGCCATCCTGTATCTGACTCTAGCCTCTCTGTTCTCAATTCCTTCCCCAAAACTTGCTGTGGGTGTTGTTTTCTTTAAAAAAAATGAGTGATTTCTAAATAACTAAACTGCTTGTATAGGAATTATCCACTGATCTATATCATGTTTGGAAAACTTTAAGAGATGGTTATTAAGTTAATCAGTTACTTCTTTTCTACTTTACTGCTAAAGATGTGTGCTTCTATGTCTATCTGTATCTATATCCATAAAATAAATCAACAAATTAGAAATATGCATTGGGAATCTTTCCAGTAGTGCAAAAATCCTGAAGATTCAGCTTTCTCTTTTTGAAATACATTTTTAAGTTGCTTGTTATTGTAACGAAATACATTTTTTTACCTCTGTTTATGCTTTATATTACTTTTTTACTCCAAAGAGAGCAAGCCTGCATGTATCTTGCCCTCTTCCTTCCGGTACAGACGTGTTTTCAGTTTTTTTCCCTGTGTTCTAATATTTCTACAAATGGGGTGTTCATGTGACAACTACAGCCAAGTCAGTGTAAAACTTCAAGTTCACAGTTCACACTCAGTTTCAAGTTCCTTATTGTGCTGGAGTTTCCCTTTCATAAAGCACATACTTTTCCTTGAGCAATGGCAACAGCCCTGATCCAGACAGTAATAAAAAAAAAATAAAAACCCCTTCATTATAAAATATAAGTTCTGAAAAGGTTACACATTCACTTCAGCTGTTTGTGCTTACTACCTCAGCCAATTATACCTGACTAACAAATGGATATCTATAAATACAAATATTTATTTTCCTTGTCACTTTATGGTATTGAGGGATTTTCTGTTTATTTGTTTTGTTGGTTTTTTCCTTTTTTCCCCCTTTTTCCTTCCATTTTTTTCCTCATTAATAAATTATTTGCATATGTTTTTTCATCAGATAGGAAATTTGAGACAAGTTTCAGGTTTTCCAAATTTAGTCATCTCTGTGAAGCAGTCTTCTTAAGTACTTTCCTAAATATCTTAGGCACTTCTATTTATAATCACTGTAAATATCTGCATAAATAGACATACGCACACACATAGGCACACGTATATGTGTGTGTGTATCCATGTAAAGTGTCCTATATGTGACCTGCAGTCATTAAAACAGGGATTCTGAACATTATTTTGCTGACTGAGGTAAGATCCAGTTCACCTGATTTTATAGTGTTAAAAGCTTAGTGTGTTTGAATAATTAATTTTGTTTGGTTTCCTGTACATTCAGTGGAGAGTGACTGTAGTGGATTTTTCATGCCAGGTCTCATAACTATTGGCCTTAGGCTGGGGCTATGAATGTTCTGGAAAGTCTTCTCTCATGCCAGTGTATGGGGAGGACACATGAATGGCTCAACAGCTCAATTTTTCATAGTAAAACTCAGCCTAGGTAGATATATATTTAAGTGCATGCTTAACTTTTTATCAAGGAAGATTCACTGTCGCTACCAATAAGTTTCTGTACTCCAAGTTAGGCTGTGCTGTTCCACTGTGTACGAAAGCTTGAAACTGAAGATTTTGCTCACACGAGCAAATTGAATTGCACAAGATGCTTTAGTATTCATGGGATTTGTCTCCTTGTTTGCTGTGCAGCATCACAGGTCACAGATAAAAATCAAGGCTGCATCTCCATGATTAGGGAAGTGATTTTTGGTGTCCAGGCGCAGGGACCTTCTGAGGGAAAAGGCACTGTATAAATGTGAAGATATCACTGATAGTTATTTTCAATAATAATAATAATACTTAATAACAGTTTGAAAGAATACTAGCATTCTGGTGATGAAAAAAATATTTAGCCACTGGTCTTTTCATATTAATGAGATTCGATTTTTCAATCAGTATGAAGGACATCACCTGTGCTCCTTGCCTCCAGGTTTATCTACATGGATGGAATAGATTCTGAAAACTAGCACTTAGAGAACTTTCTCAGAAAGATATTTCCAAATGTCAGCATTTTCTATTACTTTGTCATTGACTTCTAATGTGTTTTCAGAATGATTTGGTCCTTTCTTGGGTAAGGAAGAAAAATGGAAATCGAAAAAAACTTATATCATTCATTATTATGCAGCTTTCATATTGCAAAACACAATTTATAGCTAAAAACTCACCTTCCTTTCTGCTGTGCCACTTCGAATGTCCAATGCTAAACAGAAAGTGCTATAAAAATGTCTGCCCTCACTCTATGAGATTCAAATAATTGACAGTAAAGTGGAAAACTGTTAAACATGTAACCTTGGCACAAGTTCCATGGAATATTTATTCTCCCGCTGTTGTATTCTTCAGTTTGTTTTGTTGTTTTATTGGATTGTATTCTATCCAGTTGTGCCTTGCAGCATCTATGCATGAGTCAAACGCCTGCAGTGGGACACACAACAGAAATAGTGCAACAGGAGACAGGTCACAGAGACTGAACCTGTGTGCCATGGGCTGCCTGAAAACTTCGGGGACCTGTAAGTCTCTACTTTGAGGGGCAGCATTCTGACACACTGCCTAGCACGGAGCTGCAGAAATCGTGGAAGGTTGGATGGGCATGATCATTTCCTGTTGCCTGCCACTCTGAGACAGAAAGATATCTCATGGAGCTTAGTGGTGCTTGGTCAGCTTTCTTTGTGTGATGAGCAAGTTCAGGCTGGAGCCCAGGTGTCTCCTCACTGGTGTAATGCTGGGTGAGTAGCTGTTCCAATCCTATATGTAAGTACAGAAACCCTCAGTAGGATGACAGGGAGTGTTTACTCCTCCTTCCCCCTGAACAAACTTTTCTGTCAGTTCAAATACTGCTTTTACAGACTTGTCCTATACATCTCAAAAAAACAGAGGTGACAATGAGTTAAATCTGAAAGAATTACTACGCTTGAAAAAGAATTGAAACATTCGCTGTACTGCTTGCTGCCTATTGTTTCACTACCTTTTTAGGAACTTTTTTCTTCTTTCCAGGGTAAGATATGAATTATGATTTTTCCCAGAAAAGAACCTCCATATGTATCACCCTCAGAAATAATATGTGAAATATGATATTTCCAGAGAATGGGATTTTTTTAGTTGTTATTGCAAAACTCCAATAGTGCAAAACTGAATCCAATGTGATTCAGTGTGAGAGAGGTAAAAAACAAGCAAATAAACGTCAACTGTCATGACTCTAATGTACAAAGATCAAAATAATAATAAAATAAGGAATACAAAGTAATCTACTGTGTCCAGTTATAATAAACAAAGGGCCTAATGCACTAACTTCACTGATGCTGAGTGGATTAAGGTTTGATGGAGCTGCAAAACAGATGAAGTTTTTCACCTCGCTCAAAATGGAGGGTTCCCATGTAAAAGGCTAAAACTCTCTTAACCCCTTGATAAATCTGTGCTGGTGCACTGTTATTTTCATGACATAATCTTTTCGCTGTAAGGGGTCAACCCCTGTAAGTAAGACTGCTTTCCATACGTGGTTCATTACCGCAGTGACCGTTGTGTGTGGTGTGACTGCATCCTAAGCAATGGCGTCCAGAGCTAAAGAGAAATTCACTTTAGCCAGTATATATCCTAGCTCATCAGGTGGTCCTCAAAATTCCAACTCCTCACCGCTACAAGAAGTAGTTCAGTTAGCTAAATCATCTAGAGATGATCTCTGTCAGGAATTTACTCATGTTTAAGTGCTTGACTTTGCAATCTGAGTATCTTTGAACATAAGGCCCAAGGGGAAGGATTGCTTTACCCATTTGTAATATGTGGTGCAGGGAATGGGTGCTTGTTTCTCTTTAGGCTTTTTTCCATAGTTTTATTTTCCTATTCTTGTCCTTTTTCTTTCTTTTTCTCCCTATTTCTGGGGACGACATAGGCTATTCACATAGACTAGTAATGTTAATTCCCAGTCTTCTTATAGTGACGGTGAGAGCTACATCTCCCTGCGGGACAATTCAGAGTCCAGACAGCATTCCAAATCACCCTCTGGAGGTTCTTTTACAATAGGCTTTTCCATTGCCTATTGAACAGAGACTGATACCCATAAGATTAACATTAACCTTTGTGTATTTTATGTTTCCCAGCATGAAGGCTTTGTATCTTATTTAAACAAAGGACCTACAAGTTATTTTGATAAACTGCCTCAAGAAGACTGGGAAGCATGTTATATGGCAGAAGTTTTCTTGTTGAAAAAAATCTTTGTTTCTGTTTAAAGGATTCAACTCAAGTTTCCTGTTGGAGTCAAAGGAAAATAACTCCTTTTCCTCAAACAAAGGGGAACAAATGAAATAAAGTAGAAGCAATTAAGAAGAGATTAATAATGAGGTTAATGCATGATGAAAATCCCCAATGCAACACTGCCATTTTCAGATCTTGACTACTTTAACTATAATTAAGCAGTTTTTAACCCTTCTCTTGAAAAAAACCCAAAAAGTTGTTGAGATCCCCTTTGACCAAGTTGGAACTTTGATTTCAGTTTCCTACAACTTTTCAAATACTAAATTCCCAGGAAATAATTAATGCCAATTTCCTTTTTACAGGAAGAGTGTAAATAAGCAAGTCAGTTTGTTCTTTCTTATTTATTTCTGTGACCACCATAATTGTGTCTAAGTATGTGCATATAAGTTCTGTAAGGAACTTCTTACAACACGAACAGCTAAAAAGGAACAGGAGATTGTCCACAAGTAGGGCAGTGGATCTGAAGGCCCTGAATGCCAATTTTCTGGTTTAGACCCGAGGTTTTTCTTACTCAGAGACTCCATGGCAAGGAGAACCACAGCACAGTGAGCTTTAATATAGGGCACATTTTCAAAGGTGGGCTTAGCATCTCCTTCTGCTAAGACTGCCCCATGCTACCTATTTTTTCTCTTACAGGGTAGTAGCACGATTCTATCATCAGTAAAACGACCTTATAGGACTAAAAATTTTTTTGGCTACCTTTGAGTTGTGGTGTGCCTTGCCCCATGATCCATTTCTTTTCTCTTGCTAGGTGAATATCAGAGGAATGATAATGTAGCAGGGTCACAGATAAAAACAGATTAGCCGCTACACATTTCACAGTGTGACTTACCTAGACTTCAGTAACCAAATCACTCAATATAACTCTGTCATGGAATGGAATTAAATTCTTGGCACAGTGTCTTCATTTTTAAAAGCTGCCTCCTATTTTGTTTGTGCATGGGTTCTTCTTGGGATGCAGCATGAGATTTTTTTACTGAATATCTTGCATATGTAATACTCTGCTCTTACTTAGCTTTATTGATCAATTAATCACGGTGTCCCAATTGAAATATACAGCCTAATTTAATGTCTTTTTCTTTAAATAAGGATGGTGTACACAGCTTATGAAAAGGAATGTTGAAAAGGCAGTGTTGGTAATAATAATAACAATAAAAATAATAATTTCTAAAATGCTGCTTCTTTTCACTGGCTTCTTACTCAATTAGGAAGTGGTGTTTCCTTGATAAGATGGTGAAGCCAGTAATATGATAGGAAGTCATTAATACAATATAATCACAGCCTGAGATCAAACTCATCTCCCGTCTCTTTACGTTGTCAAGTGTTTCAATATTTTATGTTGTAATGTGATGACCAGAACTGATCACTGTAATCTAAGTGTGGATCTGACTAATGCATTGTATAATCAAAGATTTTCGTCTGACTTAAATTCATTTGCATTTTCTTGCACTTATTGTAAAAAGGCACCCCTAAGACTTAGTGTGGTTAAAGATCACATTTCATCACAGTTTCTGTTCTGAAAGGGTGTTAAATTCCTTTTTGGCCTTGAACGTCTGCATCAAATGTTTAGGTATATTTGCTTTTTTCTCTCGCTTTCTTTTTCTCACTGTCATGGACTCTCTTCCCTTATCCAGCTCATATTTTTTTTTTAATATATTCTTTAAAATTTGCCTGTCTATCTCCAGGAGGGCTAGAGGGAAATATGACCATATGCTTTTTATGTCTTTCTTTCCCCCTATTTTTCAAATACCTTCATTTTTATGAATTTCATTTGGTTTGATTGGTAACAACAAAGGTTAATTTCAGCTAATGATAAGAAGAAACAAACAAACAAAAAATTTGTGACATCTCCCTTCTCTCCATATGACATATGAGGCCTTTAGACAAACTGGTGTTCAGAGCAAGCCCAAGTAGTCCCCTTCATACTGGTGGTGCTCGGCAGATCAGCAAAGGATTCTGTCCATAACACTGAGGTTGATCTATCATACTCCAATAAATCTCTCAGACACCTAAAATCCTTTTGTAAAACCGAAGATGGCTTTTTCACCCTCTCTTGGAATAATTTTTGGCTCATACCTGAGTTTAACGTTGTTATGACACTCATTAAATTAAGTCTAATGACTTGGGCTTCTCTTTCTTTTTTTTAGGTTTTCATATGCATAAGGAATAGCTTTGCAAATATTTTGAAGCTGTCATTCCCAAATCTTTGCCATGCTGAGTTGCAAGAAAAACTGGAACTTGTGAAATTTTTCAGTGCTTTTAGAATTAATCTAAACATTTAGCAGGATCGCTTGAAAATGTTTCTTTTTATACTAAGTTTTTTTTGAGGTTTTTCCTGTTCTTATCATTTTGGGTTTTAAACATGCATCTAGAACCACACGAAAAGTATGTCCCTCTTCACTTAGAAATCAAGAAAATGTTATGGTTTCTCAGTTCCAAAGTTTTTAAAATAATTAAATAGTTCTGTTACTTCAGGTGAAGTAACTTCTAGTTGGCTCAGCAAAAGTTCCAAGGGAATCTGTCTCTGGTTTGGGGAATCTACAGTGCTATTCCTGTAATGTGTGCTTTTGAATTTTTATCGTAATACAACACATGAAAGGTTGAATATTTTTATAACTACCTTGGTGGAAGACTTAAATTTCCATAGGTGACTTTCAGAGTATTGACAAAAATTGCAGGTCAGAATTGTCAAATGACTTGAGCTGTAGCTCTGAGTTATTGGTTTAAGTGGAACAGCTAAAAGCACATAAAGTTGAACACAAGCATGAGTGCCTATGGTAGGACCTCAGCCACAAAACTTAGCAGAAGGCAGTTATCTAAATCCTCCAGGGAAATTTGAAAGTACTAACCAGGTACATTAAATCAACAATACTTTACAGTTTCCAGAGTCAACATTAAGGCCACAGTTTCATTTAAGGATTGTAAGACCTTCATGACAAGGGTATAACAATAAAGAAATAATAATAGTTTTATACAAGAGCCATAAAATACATAAATATGTAAGAAATTAACTCCAAACATTTATAACATTTAATTGAAAATTATAATTTTTCTATAGCTTTTTTTAATCCATCTTTCCAAGTTTTATAGAAAATATATAATTTTCTATTTAGTGTTCTGAAGCAGTGCAAAAAAAGCCAAATGAAATGCTTTCATCCCCTGTTATATTCTCTAGGACTTTTTGTTCTGAAGTGGCAATTTCTGTGTTTCTCAGTGCTAACCTAGTGGACTTAATAGCTGAGCTTCAACAAAATGACCAAGAACCCTGATATTTCTCTACTTAGTCACAATGGCACTTTAGGTTAAACAATCATTGGCTCAGTTGTGAAAAATGAGATAAATTAAAATAATTTTCTTCGCGAGGACCGAAGACTTGGCAAGTAATATATTGAAGAAATTTCCTGGACATAATGGGTTACATTAATTTTCAACTGCAAAACAATTCCTTCAGCATTATTTTTCAAGCAAGAAAAAAACCCAAACAACTTGCTATTTGCTGTATTTATTTCTTACTGAAAAGTGAAAACACATTCCAGAGAAGAAATTAGGAAAAGTGTATCAGGAAATACTGTAAAAAAAAAATTACTGTAAAGTATTTCGGCTAATTGGTCACCCATTTTCCTTCATCCAAATTTGGTCAGTCTTAGCTATGATGGAATACAAAAAAAAATAGTCTCTGAGTTATCTTCATCTGAATATAATTTTCTTTATTTTAAACAGACTTTTACAGAAATCCCTCTCTTCTTCATGAAACTCCTTCTTCACTCTCATTATGGTTCTCTGTAATTTGAATAAGTTGAAGAGAATGCCATTTCTGCTCAAGGCTTCAGCTCAACCTCTTCCTGCAAAACATCTGGTAACAAATGTTGTTGTTCTCTGATCTCAATGGCCTCTCGCTACCCTATTTAAAATGAGTGTAGTGATGACAGACCTGTTTCCATAACTCTGGGCTTTAATTAGTTCTGGTATAAATTGGCATTGCTGTGTTGTAGTTAATGGAGCTGTGATGATTTTGATCAGTAGAGAATTCAGCCATCAGGGAGCCCATCACTCAAATTATCCCTGAAATTGCTGTTAATTGAGACCTCTGTGGGCAGTCACAGCAGAGAGGCCAAGGTGTGAACGAGTAAAGGTCTGATCTCTGATCTCTTCAAGTAGTGAGCAGAAGAATGAGCAGAAGAGAAGCCAGAGCAGGTCACACCAAGGCATGTCTAGCCCAGTGTCCTGCTTCCAGCAATGACCAATTGCAGCTGCCTGGAGGGGCAAATAATATTAGGACAAACATTTTCCTGATATGTTCCCACACTCATCAGTGGTTCATGTGCACAGAAACTTTCCAACCCATAAGTAGCCTCTCTGTAGTACAAGACTCATTATAATTTTCTTCCTTCCGTTTCTTGTTGTCTTCATTTTCTATTTATGCATGTGCTTTTCATACACTACATTCTACAGCTTAACTCTGGACTATGGACAAAAATCATTATATTATCTATATGCATATACCTGAAGCTTACCATCTCAATATTTTGTGGCTAAACTGAAACTAAGTGTCAAATTTTGCACCTAAAAAATAAAAGTGCTCTTTTAAAATGAAAAAAAAAGCAAACAGCACCCCGATATATCAGTAATTTGTGAGGACCTTCAAAAATATTGAAGTTTGCCAATGACTAAATTAATTGTTCCAAATGAGTCCACCACCTCTGGTATACTTCAACAGTGAATAAATGTCCATACTTATTTGAACTGCTAAAATTAATCCCAAAATGCTTTGATATCTTGGGCTTCAGGAGCTGTTCTGATTCCTTAACAATTATGTAATTTAAAAAATAAAATAAAAATATTTCTCATGTCATGAGAACATGTCTATTGACAGTATTAATATTAGCATTCACGACCTACATGGTCAAGACCAAAACCAGTCCTTACTATGACAGAATATACTTCAACTGTCAATAGTTTATGTCAAGATATAAGAGGAACCCTGGTTTCCTTTATGTAACTTAGCCTCCTGACTCAACCATTTCTCGTTTACACATACCCTCCCCCCCACAAAAAACCATGAAAAAGTTGTCTTTTTTTTCTCTTATGCAAAAATGCCATCATTGAAAAATGATTCTCCATTCCAAGATATGGCACAACTTAAATATTATCACTGAAAGAATAAACATTGAATTATTCAGACAGGAATTGTAAAAGTAAAACCGTCAAAAAAATCCTTAAAATTAAACAATCCAAGGGGAATATATGTCAACGTTTTTACAACTATTTTTATTGTGTTTGAAAAATGCATGGCTTTTCTTGAAGGTCATTTTGAAATGGAAATATCTGTGTAAGTTGACTGCTTCATTTCAGTTCATCAAATAAGGGCATTATTTAAAATAAATAATATTGATCAAAACACAGGTCCATCAAGAAACACCTTCCTTCAGAATTTTTTAGTATGTAGATTGTTTTCCCTTTTTCAGTATATTTATTCATGTTAATATTTGTACAACATCACCTCTACCATTTCTTAATAGATTTTTAATACGGATATATTTATTGAATTTATTCTAAAAAATGGAGATAAAAGTGTATTGAATGGTGTTCATTTGATTTTGATTTATTTATGGAACAAAGTTGTGGACTATTATGGGATATCTCAAAGCAGACAATATCATATGGAAAAACTGTCTTTGTGGCTTTAAATACAGTTCAGTCTCAGTTACTGAATAATCCAATACAACTTAAAAAATAAACACAGAGTCAATAGAATAGTATGAGAATAGGAAACTAGAGCAGAAGATAACAAACACACAGAGTGTTAGGGGGGTTTATTTTCGTCCTGAGCTGTGCCACACATTTCTTAGTCATGTCGTCTTGGTCCAGAAAAATCTGCCCTATTGCATAATTACAACTACCATTGTAATTAGTTTGTGATGGAGGAAAGAAGACAAGTCCAGAGAGAGATCCACCCCATGTCTGAGCTACATAACTGTCTGGAAACACCTATTCTTGCTTTGTGCTGAAAACAAGAGTCCAAGGTGGCTACATCTTTTTTTAGTGTCTTGACTAAATGCATAAGCTCACGAGGATACCGAAGGGCCTCGAGGGGAAGGCGTATGAGGAGCGGCTGAGAGCACTTGGTTTGTTCTGCCTGGAAAAGAGGAGACTGAGAAGAGACTCATTGTCATTTTCAATATCTTCGTGAAGGGCAGCAGAGAGGCAGCCACTGATCTCTTCTCTATGGTGACCAGTGACAGGACTTCAGGAAACAGCCTGAGGCTGACTCAGGGGAGGTTTAGGTTGGATATCAGGGAAAGGTTTCTCAGCCAGAGGGTGATTGGGCACTGGAACAGGCTCCTCAGTGAATTGGTTGCAGCACCAAGGCTGTTGGAATTCAAGAAGTATTTGGACAATGCTCTCAAGTACATGGTGTGACTCTTGTGGTGTCCTGTGCAGGGACAGGAGTTGGACTCAATGGTCTTGATTGGTACCTTCCAAGTCAGCATATTCTACCATTCCATGATTCTATAAAATTAGGTAGAATAAATCCAGGCAACCGTTTCTTGGAGCCTCTCAGAACTGTTGTAGAGATGAATATCTAAAACTATACACTAATGGAAGCCATATAAATGCTTTAGATGATAGCTAAATGTCATCTGAATAAGTTAATTGATGTCTGTGACAAAACAAGATCTTTATTTTCTTTGACATGCTTGAGATGCAAGACAACATTGCCTTACCTAAGTTATTGAAATTCAGATATGATTAAACTTCCAGGTGCATTTTGATCCCAGAGAGTGCATGGGAAGCAGATAAATTAGAATCTGTACAATTAGAATTTGGTATACTCAAGGAGCTGTGAGATGAATGCTTTAAGGAAATACTTCACAACGCCTTCAATAATGAGCCATGCTTAAGATATTTTGGTGTAAATGTTTCAGATGCCTGAAGACACGATCAGGAAGTCCTCGTGAGACAAATGATAGAACAAAAAGGAAGTGTGGATGGTTTCAAGTATCATACCAGGTTCTGCAGCCTCAAAAAGATACATGTTCTGCAAGAACATGAAAGTTTGATTTACAGCAAGTTAATGGCTACAAATTCAGCAGAATTTTAATAAAATTTAGGAAATTTGCAAGACACAAATTAAAAGCTACTTAAGACTCTAGGAACACTGTCATGGAAAGGTTTTGCTGGCACTTTTCATCCTGACAACAGGGATTTTAAACTTGATCATTTTGGAGTTGCTCTGGCTGAGACAGCTGTCAATCTTCACTTCACTTACACAAGAGTAGGGACAGTGGCTCAAGACTACACAGAGGTAAATGGTTGAAACAAAACCAGATATTTGCACAAGAAAAGTCACAATGTACCTTTCTGTGCAAGAAAATGTTGATAGTTTCCTATTTTTTACCTCTGAAATCTGTAATTGATATAATTTGGGGATGTTTCACTGAAGCTCTTGAAAGAATAAAATTTTGTAATTAATTTGAAAAATTTTAAAGTAATTTTTTTGTATATTTTCACTAAAACTAATAGCTAATATAATAAAACACTTGGATTCTTATCAGATTTACTATCAATATTTGGAGAACCTTAATATCAGGAGAAAAAACATATTTTCAACATATTGACGTCATGCCTGAACCAAGAAAAATAAGAAATATCCAGACTGGATTGTAACTTCGTCTAAGTAAAACTGTATTTGTTATTTTATATTCATTTATTTACATTAATAATTTTTTTTCTTTTATGTTTTTTAATTTTAATTTTAATTTTTTTATACTACTTGTATAGTTTGTGCCACCTGTATAATATTTAAAGCATTTCTGGTCATATTCTCTTTTCAAATACAGTTTTTCTATGCTCGTCACATCTTTGTTTCTCTTTTTATAAGCAGATGGTGAAATTGTTATTTTTAACAATGTGTCCAACACCAAATCTCCTCAGAGAGGCAGGATTTGATGCACTTTGGGGCTGATATCTCAAGTTTCAATATTTCTAATCTCAGCTAAGGGGCTTTGATCTTTACTCGTTGATGTAAAATTAACCAACCTGAATGTGTTTTGGTTGAGCGGAAGGATCTCTTTGAGGTGTGAGATTTTCAAAGAGTTTTAAGGTCACTTCACATGCAGCTACCACTGACATACAAGTTTCTAGGTTTGGGTAAACATGGGTTTCCTTCGCTTTGTTCCCTTAAGCTTTATGGGAGTTCTGGCCTCCCTTTCTCCTGGTACTAACACAGTGTTGGATACCACTAACACTTCCCTGTCTCTCAGGTTTTGAAGTGGAGATTAAAAAGTAACTGACAACAAAGGGTTTAAAATTCTTGCTGTATTGCGCAGCAGAATCATCACCAATGGACTGACTGTGTACCCAAACTTCAGCCTCATCCCAGTACAACTGCAAGAATGGGACTTGCACAGAAAATCTGTACTCCTTCTTTCAAAGGCTCTGTGATCCAGGCACTGACCCTGCACTGCATCACCAGCAGATATTTATCTCTGAAGTCCTGAAGATGCATCCTTTCCATATTTTCCTGCTGACATAATTTTGACATTTGCTTTATTGGGTCTGACCTCGTACTAGCCTTCATTTTATTACTATGGCCCAACTTGGAGAGAGAGCCTAATTTACAGTGGGGTTTATCAACCTCTTTTGGAGCAGTTTTCATAAGCGTAGACAGCCATTGGGATTTATAGATCTAAATGGTTTGGTGAAATACAAGGATCCATGCCACAGGAGCTGAGAAAGAGTGATTCCTTATCCCTGAGCAGAGCTTGTGTTCTGTGAGACTCGAAATCCATCGCTGGAGCTGTGGCTCCAGCACAAGTTAACATCTGTGAAAGGATATGGAGTAAAGTATGGCCCCTTATGTCACTGCCACAGCTGGGCTTCCTGCAGCTTAATTTGCCCTCTCAGCATGTTGCACTGATTATAAATACAATGCTGATCTTGTTGCCAGAGGCCATGACATATCGCTTGGCACTTTGCAACCCTCAGAACAAATTTTTCCCTTTCCCTGTTCACCTCAGTCAATCACGGCTTCAGAAAGCAGCCCTCTGCCACCCAGCATAGGATTACATGTCATTTATAATTTTACTCGCTTCAAAAAGCTAATGCTTAAGTTAATAAAGTGGAAAGATAGCAAGTACGGTGTCCCAGCCAGGGAGAGGCAGATTGAAGTTGTTGTTGTTATTATTTGGGTTGTGGGGCACGGTAGGGGTCAGGAAAAGGGAGACATAAAAATAAAGAGCTAATAGCCTCTCTGGTGTCAAGAAGAAAGAGAAAAGGAAGCAGCTCTTCAGCAAGGCATAAAATATTAATAGCTCTCACTGAAAAAACCTGGTCCTCTTATTCTTTTATTCATTTAAAAATATATACGCATTTCTAAGCATAAAGTTTATGCAAGTGAAAGCTTTCTTCTGGGTGTGTTAATCACGTGAGAATTGAGAGAATTTCCTGAACTTGTAATTTACTTAATGGATGAATTATGGATGGTTGCATACAGTTTAAAAAGAATAGACACTTTTCTAACTTCGATCTGACTAAATTGAGAAATCTACAATTTGTTTGTACCTATGTTGTAGGGATCGGAAGGTTAGTAAATTTGCTGAAATATCTTTTCTTCAAAACTAAGTTTATAAGAGATATGATGCTGTAATTCAATCACTGACAATACTTCAAATTCAAAAGGGAAATTACTTTCAGTTGTGCAGGGAAAGAATTTTTTTTTCCAAACACAACTGATTTAAATATCATTGGATCAGGTTCATAATGAACTAAAAGTTAACAAAACTATTAATCATATATGTAAAAATATTGAAGCAACAAACTTTATTGGGCAAGTGAGACAGGATTTTACATACAGCAATAGAAGTTGAAATTAATATTTATAAGCAAGCAAACAAACAAACCAAAACCAAAACCTACTAATCCTTGAAAAGGAGCACTCATTTTGCCTGATAGTCAAAAGTACGTAAGAACTTACTTGCTTTTTTTGATTTTTAAAAAAGCTATTCATGTACATCCTTTAATTCACAGTGGGTCTAAAATATCTTAATGTCAATGGACTGTAAAGATGTGGTTAGAGTAATGTGTACTTCAGAGGTTTTAACTTCAAGATCTATGATTAAGTGCATTGCTCATCTTACTATCCAGATCATGTTAACATATCATTTATTTGCTGATACAGACCCAATGTGAAATAAACTGAATTTTCACTAACTTACCAAAAGAATAGAAAGCAAATTACTTCATATTTTTTCTACAGTTACTCTCCTTATTCCTACACGTTGCTTTTGACTAACAAATAAAAGATATGTGAACGTATGCTCAGAAATTTGGTTGATAAATGTTGTACAAAAGGTTGATTCAATGGCAAGATCTATCCAGATTTAAATAAATATCTTTATATGTAGTATCAGGTTGTTATTTGTACTCCACACCTACTGACAAAATACTATGTGACAAAATGGAGCAGTGTCCAGGACATTGTCTAGAAAAAACCTGAGATTCAGAATATGACTTTATGAGGCAAAAATAAGTTCATATAGCTGTTCAATGCAATTAAACATCTTCAACAGGAAGGAGAGCAGTTTATGCCAGTGACAAGAAACAGCAACAGAATTTGATCAAAAAAGTCCATGTCTTCCATGTATGCAACTGTCCTTTGTCCTGAGTTATTGGATAATTCAGAATCCCATACTTTTTCTTTTATATCTGTTTGATTCCTTTCTGGTGTTTTTTTTGTTTGTTTGTTTTTTTGTTTTGTTTTGTGGTTTGGTTTTTTTTTTTTTTTTGTTTTTTGTTGATTTTTTTGGGGGAGGGAGAGGTTAATAATAAATCAAGAAGTTTTATTTTAGAATTGAATGAAAACAAATTTCAGATTTTTTCTCTTCTTTTCAAATACTTCTATCAGTGCCAGATTATTCTCTTACTTGACCAAGTCGTATACTTGAGCAAATCTTCATCCCATTCTAATTGTGCAAGTTTTGTTGATTTTGCCTCAGGCTATCCCAAATGATTGGAAGTTGTGATGTCCTTTAAAATATCTGATATAAAAAATAAGAGCCACTTTTGTGTAAGGCTTTCATTGATATTTACTACTGTACTTTAATTTTCTGAAACAAAGGCTGTCACATTTTAAAAAGTCTTGTGTACTGTATTTTTTGTACCTCATTTATCTCATTCAATCAAAGATTAGTTTCACCTTCTTGTTCCCACTGATGAAGGATACAGAAAGTATTTTTTACTTTCTCAAACTAATGTAAAAAGCGCTGGCCTATGAATTCTAATTTAAAATTAGTAGCACTACTTTAACCTTACCTGAACTTAAGTTATACAAATAGCTACATGGCAAAAGACCAAACAATCACTTTACCTTAGTTTCCCCTCTCACTCATGTAGCCAGGTCCCAAGACCCCAACTCTATGATAAGTATATCTTTTGATACTGTGCAGAATATTCTTATCACTGAAATGACTTTTAGGAAAAAAATAAAAACAAACAAAAAACCCTACAACCAACCAAACATAAACAAAGAAACAAAAACAACCAAAAAAACCCAAACAACCCCCCCCCGACTTTCTTCCCTAGAGCTTGTTTCTTTGCATCTAACAGATTTCATTGAATTTCTCTTCCATGACCATATCCAATCATTTCTGTAATACATATAAAATTGCAATAACTGCTGCATCCTGAAGCAAGGAGTTTCACAATGTAATTATTTGGTGCACTTTCAGACTCTTAGGCATACATGCTTCAACAGAGGAAAAGAATTGCATTATGTTATTAGGAAAGCCATAATTGTTGGAGATGGCGTTGATCTTATCTAGTTTACCCTTCCAAAAATAAGAAACTGGTCCAAACTAGCTGTTTAAGTTCTGAGAAATTATGAGAATGAGGGAAATGTACAGGACGTCTCTTTTCAGACAAACTCTCATTGAGTGAATCACTGTGTATATATGCCTGTTTATCTCCATTAGCTAAAACTGGAGCCAGGACAACTAATTCTGAGACGCCAAAATTTTTTATCCAGTGAATGTGAATGATGTTAATCATTCCCCATACAGCCTTGGAGAGGATGGGTCTTCATTTGACCTCAAAAATATCTAAAACTCCAGACATTAAATGAACCTTTACTTGTGCTTCATAGTCTTTATATGCCTTCTAAAGCATGACTGTATTCTGAGGTATTTCACAATGGATCAGGAAAATATAATGTCTTTTTGCTAGAGGAGTAAACAGGAACTTCATTATTGCCAATGGACAGACTTTGTATTTGAATCTGGGTAGACGGGCATATCTTAATTTTTAATTCATCTTGAAAGAGGTAGATATTGATGTAATAAAATTAGTTTAATTAAAGATTGCCCTATGCTAGCCAAAACTGGCTTGATTAACTTGAATTGGGGAAATCTTACATTTATTGGCACAGGTTTGGAACAACCTTCTGAGATATATTTTTGAAAGCCTTTTTGCTGCCTCTTATTCTTTCAAAACACTGCTTAGGGTAATCTCATTACACAGGATAGCATTAGCAATTAATAGATTTTCTAGGATTATCAAGAGGGTTTTAAAGCAACATAAATGAGGGAAAATGATACTATGACAATCAAGTGGCACATACTTAAAAATTAAAGCCAGCCTGTAGGCTCCTTATTATGACAAATCCCTTTACAAAAAATCATGAAAGGAATACAACCTTTAGCTGTGCATCTATTAAGGGAAGCATCTGAGGATGGTATTTAGGATACCTAATTCAGGTATTTAATTTGCACCTAAATTTTCAAAATCTTAAAGTAGTCACTGTTACTATAGATCTCCTGCTCAAATATCTGAAATAACGTACAATGAAGAACCCAAGACAAAGCTGTTTTACAATAGAAGAAAAAATGTTTTACTTCCATTAATTTGATTCAGGATCCTAACAGGCTATAAAACCATAATTTGTTGATCTGAACATTAGCAGTCTTCTAAGTACTAAAGCTTATGATCTTTCTACATTGATTTTTTTCTGTAATATCTTTCTAGTTGGATGATTGGGCCCAGAGAGTGGTGGTGAACGGTGCTGCATCCAGCTGGGGGCTAGTCACTAGCGGTGTCCCTCAGGGGTCTGTGCTGGGACCAGTTCTGTTTAATATTTTTATTGATGACATGGATGAGGGCATTGAGTCTTTCATTAGTAAATTTGCAGACGACACTAAGCTGAGAGCGTGTGTTGATCTGTTGGAAGGTAGGAGAGCTCTGCAGAGAGACCTGGAAAGGTTAGATGGATGGGCAGAATCCAATAAGATGAAGTTCAATAAGTCCAAGTGCCGAGTCCTGCATTTTGGCCCCAACAACCCCCTGCAACGCTATAGGCTGGGGACAGAGTGGCTGGACAGTGCCCAGGCAGAAAGGGACCTGGAGGTACTGGTCGACAGCCGACTCCACATGAGCCAGCAGTGCTCCTTGGTGGCCAAAAAGGCCAATGGCATCCTGGCCTGTATCAGGAATAGTGTGGCCAGCAGGACCAGGGAAGTCATTCTTCCCCCGTGCTTGGCACTGGTGAGGCCGCACCTTGAGTGCTGTGTCCAGTTCTGGGCCCCTCAGTTCGGGAAGGACGTTGCGATGCTTGAACGCATCCAAAGGAGGCCAACAAGGCTGGTGAGGGGCTTGGAACACAAGCCCTATGAGGAACGATTGAGGGAGCTGGGGTTGTTTAGCCTGGAGAAAAGGAGACTCAGAAGCGACCTTATCACTCTCTACAACCGCCTGAAAGGTGGCTGTAGTGAGATGGGGGTTGGTCTCTTTCTCCAGGCACCAACTGACAGAACAAGAGGACCCAGCCTTAAGCTGCGCCAAGGAAAATATGGGTTGGCTATTAGGAAAAAGTTTTTTACAGAAAGAGTATCACCATCCCTGGACGTGTTTGAAAAGAGATTGGATGTGGCACTCAGTGTCATGGTTTAGTTTAGTTAAGGTGTTGGGACACGGGTTGGACTCGATGATCTTGAAGGTCTCTTCCAACCTGGTGATTCTGTGATTCTGTGATTCTGTGATAGTTATTTTTAGAACTACCCAGAAATTTGGAACATTTTTTAAAGAATTATTACCAAAAGTTTCAAATCTGAAATATGAATAAAAACATTGTAACTATTTAAGAATATTCCATATTGTCCATTAGTAGTCAGATTTGAAAACACAGAAAAACTGAAAAGATTTATGATGTTCTCATCTTATTTAAAACAGGTCCTGAAAGTCTGAGTTTTAAAAGTCTTTTTAGGGTTTCAATATAAAAACTATGGAAATAGGGAAATATATATATGGTAAAAAATATGGATTGCCAGTTTAGTAATATAGACATCAGATGAGAGAAGTAAAAAAATAACCCTGTTGACTAGTGGCAATTATGAAAGATAAATTTATTTTAAAATATGATATGAACAAAAAAGAAAGTCTGCTAGTTGCAGATGGAAAAAATATAATTAGGGACTTAGAAAAGGCACAAATATTCAGTATATGTTTCTGTTCTATATTTGGAATTAAGGAGGTGGATGTATCTATATCATATGATACTGCGGATAAAATACAACATTTACCATCTGTAACAAAGGGAGATGTGAGACAGCATTTAAGGGCTGAGAAACAGTTTTTCAGACTGAAGCATAAACAGTTCAGTTTGGCCATCTTGGCAAAACCAAGACAGACTTCACCTTTGTCTGAAATCTCTTATACAAAGAAAAGTATAAATTACTCAGAGACCTTTCTTACCAACCAAAACATTACACAGAAACTAACAAATAGACACAGAAATGAATATATTTCAGCACTGGAAAATAATATAACTTATAGGAAATGAGAATAATTAAACATGCAGTTGGATGATTAGTCCTTAAAAATCAAAGAATGTAATTCTAACATGAGCAGTTTAATTCTTGATGCCAGGAGAAATTCCCTGAACCATGTGCTCTGGCACAAAAGATAGATGCAATCCTGGGCTGTTCTGGTAGAACTTCCTGGTTTTGCTTCTCTCAGGTCTCTCCTTCAGTAGGCTTACTGCCCTCAGTGACTGTTATGTATAAGTTAAGAACTCCTTACTTGAAGATTTAAGTCCAATGAGGAAGAGGTGTGAGATATATTGGACACTTTATGTTGATGACCTAATGATCTCTTTTTTAACAAAATAGAGGATGCAAGTCTCATTTCTAGTTCAGAAATTTTTCAGGGGGCTGAGTATAAAACAGAGTCCCCCTTCTAGAGCAGGATGATGTACCTAGTGATGCTTCTCAAAGGATTACAGAGAAGGAGTTCTATTTTTTTCTAGATATTTCTTCACATCCAGACAAGCTACAACGTTATACAACCATATACCTCTTTAGAGAGACTCCCTAATACATATACACTCCCAAGGGTTGCTATTGAAAATATGAGTTAGGGATAAGCATTTATTGCCTATGTTAATGTTAAGAGAATTGCTGTAACGTTATAAGATATTCATCATTTTATTTCTAAAATAAGGGGGGAAAAAAAGAAATAAATGAAAATGAAAGAAAAGCAAACCACAAAGCAGTTATCAAAGTCACCGTGCTGGTTGGATTCTTTCAAATCCCTTAAGGGTTTGGATGTATTAGTCTTGTGGTGGCGTTGTTTTCTGGGCCTGCATTAATTTGATCCATTCTTTTAGAACATGTGTATAACACTACAAAAAAGTATTATTGGTTTATAAATTACACTTGTTGTTTCAGGGCGATAAACAGAATGATGAATGCAGTCTTTGTTCAATCACCTTTTTATTCATGAAAGGCAAAACCATGGATTCTAAAAACATTTATCTACATCAGTAGTAAGCCATAAACCTTTCAAAAATGCTCCCAGTAATCCAGGAAGGAGCTGCTGATTACTGTCATAACAAAGAGGATTCAATAATGCTAATGACTTTTCTTATGATAATCAATAACCTGGTGGAGGCTGCTTGAATCTTAACGAATCTTCCAGATGTAGCCCACTTGTTAAGAAAATAGAAAGGGTTAGTGTGTGTTCGTGATAATACTTGAGACTATCAGATTAATCATGGAAAGATGGACATGTTTCCACAAATGAGAGCTTCATGCGAGTGGTGGATGAGCCTGAGAGAAGTTTCTAATTTCAAAGTTGTGAAGTCAGCCTATTGTTTCCCTAAGCAGCTTTTGCTTACTGTCTCTTGCACCTCTGAAGGCAGATTCAGGAATAAATCACAGCTAGAAAAACATAAGTTTAGGTGCCCAATCTTTAGACCCTGACAGGAGTATGGTCGTATCTGTCCGTACTTCCTAGTTTTTGCTATAAATTATCAGTATGACTCGGAATTCAACCTTTTCTTAACTGAGATATCTTCCTTGGCTGCATGGCCAGAGCAAGATACATAGATACATTTTGGTTGGCTTCAGATATAGATATATATGCACACATGCACACACACACACACACAACAGGGCCGTTCAAGTCAATGAAAAGGGAGGGGAAGATTTCCCTTCCAGAGGCCATTTGTCCACCTCTTTCGGACAAATATTTTAGGAAGTACTAAGTAATCTTTTTGAGGGTCATCCCAATGAAAGGTGTAACAAATTACAAGTTTATGAGCAATACCTTTTAGATGGTGAAATTTACGCAGTACTAAGCCTTCTTATGGTGTGCTTGCTGTGGCCTCAACAGTACACAGAGATAAAAATCAATCAGTTTGGGGTAAAATATACATTGAAATATTGAAATTTCCACTGCATTTATAAACTTTCATTTTCTCTCGTATTTGGCTGATTACACAAACTAGTATCATTTGAGACATAATGTGTATCCTTATATTCATCTTCTCTCTTTTATTTGTTTCATCCAAGGTTTGTTTTTGGAGTTTTTTAATTATTATTATTTTTTATTTTTACTTTATTGTTCTTTACTATAATTGTAAATCTAAACTGCAAAATTTTAATGAAAATACACAAAATCTGAAAAAAACTATCCTTCCCTGGGTAGTATATGTGGGGTAAATAAATGTCTCTAGCCAACCTAATATATGTTACTATCATAAATGCTACCATCATGAGTGAATTTAATCAAAGTCCAAGGGCAAGATTTTTTTTTCTTTTTTTTTTCCCTCCTTCCAATCTTTCTAGACTATTACCCTCTCCTCTGCTTTTGTCTGCTTCAAAAAAGACCATTTGCATAACTGGGCAGAATTTGCCTAAATATAAGCAGATAGATCTTCAGTTTGCAAAGCATGTGTTGCAGCTAATGCCTGGAATCCTGATCCTATATGGTGATTGCCATGTTCTTAAACATTTAGTTTAATGTGCATAAATCATCGGCTGTCAAAAGGGTGCACAAAAGTTGAAGACTCAAATTCGGGTCTATTTTACACACAGGGATAAATCATTGGCATGAGGGAGACTAACCTTGAGAAATAATCCTGAGTTTAGCATTTCTCTGCAGAGTTACATCTTGACTGATTAATTGATTAATTGGTTGGTTTGTTTTGCTTTGTTTTATAAGAAAGGTGTCAGTACTGATGGTGTCTTTTCCACCTCCATGCCTCAGGTCTCCCTCTGCAAGCTTTCTGCTTGTTTTTAAATATTTGAAGAAGAGAGTAGCCTCCTCAGTTCTTGATTTAATGGTTTTATTTTTCTGATTAACTACATGGCTACTAGTTGAGTGGACAGCCAAGGATCATTACACAGTTCTTGCCCTGTCTGAAAATCTGTAATTACCTTACAACATTTGTATAAGTAGAGAACTGTTGCTCATGCTACACTACACACGTGGAACAGAACAGATATAAAGGCTTTTTCAGCGTCCACTCAGTCGTGTAGACAAAATAAAAAATATGTGACTACAAAAGCCAGCCCATTAATAAACATTCTCACATCAATCAA
Organism: Dicrurus megarhynchus; assembly: GCA_013399195.1. NCBI lineage: Eukaryota > Metazoa > Chordata > Aves > Passeriformes > Dicruridae > Dicrurus > Dicrurus megarhynchus. The sequence continues at coordinate 183,627 of VXAD01008596.1, forward strand.
ATGAAAAAAAACAACAATCAAAAGAACAAACAAAAAAACCCCACAACTGGCAGTTGGGCTTGGCTAGGATCTTGGGTTTATTTCAGTAAAATCATGATTATCTACCTTAAAAAAATATATATATAATCTTAGAAGTGACAGACTCTACAGTCTTTAGGAACTTTTAAGAAATAGTGAGATTAACATGAATGTTAATTTTGCAGAGAAACCAGAGGGGCAAATTGAGGTTCCCATTTTCAGAATAGATGTTACAGAAAGACAACCAGGATTCCTTCCAAATCCCTCTGTGGGTTTTGTTGATGTGCAAAGATGAGATATTTTATAAAAGAAAATATTTTAGGTAAATAAAACACCTTTGTCCACAACAATTTTTTTAATAAGATCATGGAGAAATTAATTCTTCTGAAATCTATGGTTAAAAGCCTAACCACTATATAAGAATTACTGAAGTCATAGAGTCCGTCTGGGTTTTCTGCATCTCTTGACAGATCTCATAATGTCCAATAAGCCAAAACCCTATGTGTGTAACCCTTTCATGTAGAGGAACAGCTGCCATGCCTTTTCTCTCTGAAGGTGGTACAGAGCTGGCACTGAGACCTTGCTTTTTATTCTCCACTCAATTTCCCATGAGACTTCTACACAAGTAGCAAACAAATAAAAAAATAAATTAAGCCTTGTAGTAGGCCATTAAACCAAGTCTGATTGGAATGCCAAACATACCTTTCCCTTCCATTTTTCTAGAAAGGTTTGCATAGCTCTAGTGTAAGCAACTTAAATGGTCTCATTACTTACTCTTTCCTGGTAAATAAATTATCAATAATATGAAACTGAATGCTAGACTGATTAGTTATTCCATCCTGTCCATCATGTATCTAATAATGCCTACTCAATGTACCTTGTGCACAAAACATTTTCTGTGCCCTTAAAGGTGAGAGTATAATAATAAATTGGATGGTTTTCTGAGCTAAGCTGTCTTTGAAATTAGCTGTTTCATCCACTTGAATATACCAAAGCAAATTTATGATGATTAATTGTATTACAATGAACACCAAAGCACGTAATAATGATTTGTTACTTATTATAAAGCTTTGCCAATATTTTGTAAACCCAAGCGACATGATATGCAAGAAATCCAATGAAACCCTCTTAAACAAACAAAGAAGAAAGGGAAGAAAGGACAGGTCTTGCAACACTAAACATTTCTAAGGACAAACAGAGGCCACAGGAACACTTTTTTCCATGTCAAAACTTTGCTAGTTTAGCTCCCTTAAAATTAAGCAAGGGGGAAGAGGAGAGCTGACAAGAATTGATATATACTTTCACTCAATAGTCAAGCTCTTATCCTAACAGAATCTTAGGAAGTTAGCACACTACTCCACTTTTTTCATATGTTATTAGTTTTAGTCTTGCATCATTATGGCTATTCTCTCTGTACCTTTTTCTGTGTTTGAATTTCCTTTCAGGAAGCCTACTTCAACATCTTTAGTAAGACTCAGTGAATCACTCTTGTATTCAACTTAATAACTACTACATAGGTGGAAAAAAACATCACCCAAATGTTTGCTGTCCTTAACTGGAGACTATTCAGCTGAATAGTTACCCAGCTTCATTTACTACTGAAAAATCTTTTATTTCTGATTTGGCAGCCATGAGACTTTTGAACTGCAGTGAAACTCCTTTCCTGTCCTTATTGAATTGTTCTAGTTTTGCCTGGGGTAGAGTTAATTTTCTTCCCAGTGGCTGGTACAAGTCTGTGTTTTGGATTTGTGCTGAACAGTGTGTTGATAACATAGAGATGGTCATCTCTGGGCAGGGCTTGCACATAGCCAAACCCTTTTCTGCTTTTTGTACTGTCAGGCTGAGGAGGGGCTAGGGGTGCTTGGAAGGCTGGGAGGACACACAGCCAGGACAGGTGTCCCAAATGATCAAAGGAATGTTCCAGACCATGTGGCATCATGTTCAGTACTTAAAGTGAGGAAGAGTGAGGAAGAAGGAACATTGGAAGTGGTGAAGTTTCTCTTCCAAGTAACCATTATTTGTGATGGGGCCCTGCTCTCCTGGAGATGGCTGAACACCTGCCTGTCCATGGGAAGAGTGAATTAATTTCTTGTCTTGTTTCACCTGTGTTTGTGCCTTTTGCTTTCCCTAATAAACTGTTTTTATCTTAAACCATGACTTTTCCAGTTTTTACCTTTCTGATTCTCTCCTGTATTCTGATGGTGGGGGAGTGAGCAAGTGGCTCTGTGGGTCTTGATGGTTGGGTAGGGTGAAACCATGGTGCAAATAAATATGTAATAGGAACCAGTTTGAGGAAATTTTAAGGCCAGGTTTTAAAAAATATTAGTTTGGAAGGCAACTTGCTAGAGATCTGCTTTTCTAGCCAAGAACCCACACCACTTCAGAAATTACTAAGTCATAGTATGTCATTAGAAAGGATGCTTTCCAATTTTTTAGGTAAGTTACAGTGGTAAGTTACCTAAAGTGGTCCAGGGAATGAAGGAAGGAAAGAAGGGAAAGAAGGGAAAGAAGGGAAATAAAGAAAGAAAGAAGGGAAATAAAGAAAGAAAGAAGGGAAATAAAGAAAGAAAGAAAGAAAGAAAGAAAGAAAGAAAGAAAGAAAGAAAGAAAGAAAGAAAGAAAGAAAGAAAGAAAGAAAGAAAGAAAGAAAGAAAGAAAGAAAGAAAGAAAGAAAGAAAGAAAGAAAGAAAGAAAGAAAGAAAGAAAGAAAGAAAGAAAGAAAGAAAGAAAGAAAGAAAGAAAGAAAGAAAGAAAGAAAGAAAGAAAGAAAGAAAGAAAGAAAGAAAGAAAGAAAGAAAGAAAGAAAGAAAGAAAGAAAGAAAGAAAGAAAGAAAGAAAGAAAGAAAGAAAGAAAGAAAGAAAGAAAGAAAGAAAGAAAGAAAGAAAGAAAGAAAGAAAGAAAGAAAGAAAGAAAGAAAGAAAGAAAGAAAGAAAGAAAGAAAGAAAGAAAGAAAGAAAGAAAGAAAGAAAGAAAGAAAGAAAGAAAGAAAGAAAGAAAGAAAGAAAGAAAGAAAGAAAGAAAGAAAGAAAGAAAGAAAGAAAGAAAGAAAGAAAGAAAGAAAGAAAGAAAGAAAGAAAGAAAGAAAGAAAGAAAGAAAGAAAGAAAGAAAGAAAGAAAGAAAGAAAGAAAGAAAGAAAGAAAGAAAGAAAGAAAGAAAGAAAGAAAGAAAGAAAGAAAGAAAGAAAGAAAGAAAGAAAGAAAGAAAGAAAGAAAGAAAGAAAGAAAGAAAGAAAGAAGAAAGAAAGAGAGAGAAGAAAGTGAGAGATTACTTTTTGTTGAAGTTCATGACCTTCCCTGGAATATTATTTCTAAGAACCATAAAACAGTCTGATAATTATGAAGAGTGTCCAGTCATGACTGGAACAACCACCTGAGGAATTTTCTAGCCTAACAATGTCTGATCCATGCCTTTGTATTATAATATTGACCTCAAAAATATCACATTGTTCTTTAGTCTGACATTTGTCAGGTTATTTCTCATTCAGGTTATTTCCATTCACAAATAAATAAAAGTGCATGTATTCTTTTAAACTGTGTACCTCTAGTTTGAATAAACATGCAAAAATGCTGAAATGAAACAACCAATATCTGTATTTTTTTGACAAATTAAATGCACAATGAAGTCTCTCATTTCAAAATAAGAAGCCTGCATTCCCCCTCTGTCTTCTCCTAGGTAAGTAATCTAGACCGTGGCTACTCTCCACCATAATAATAACGAATGAAACTTGCTAGACAGATAGATATTTTGGGTTTTATCTTCTCAAAAATTGTCTGTATTCTGTTAGACACACCATTCCTGCATGCTTCTCTTTCACTAGATATGTATTGACATTATTCAGCTTAAAAACTATATGTCAATATTAACTCTTTAATCATTGTAAACTACTTTGAGAAACCACTTGTAATGGTTTTACAATGAGGAAAAGGTTAAGACTGTGGAGGGGAAAAAAAGAAAAATAAAAGGAAAGTGCGAGAAGTTAAAAAAAATTAGAACTACAATTTAACTGAAAAAAACCCCAAAACAATAAACATAACAATAAAAAGAATATTTTACAAAAGGGGGAATGGTTTGACCAGCAAAAGCAAGGTGTCACCCTGGAACTAAGGCAAAGTGACCGCCACTCACAGGCAGTTCCTTGTGGCCCAGTGAACAAAGAAAGGACTGTGGCAAATAAACCTCTGTGGCTTAATGCTCTTTTCCAGACAGAAAATACAATGGGGAACTGGGCAAAACAAAGCTATTTCGAGGGAGGCTATTTTGTCTGAAAGGCTTCACTCTGGTGAGGTGCAGGTGTGGATCTGTGTGGCAGTGGCCACTGAAAGTTGCAAACAATGCCCTGGTGGCTGGCAAAAAGGGCAAGGGGTCCCAAGCAGCGTCTGTGGCAGCTGGTGGTGGTGGTACCACAGGCTCTCCCTGGTTTGGGATTGCTAAACAAAAGCCACCTCCTCAAGCTATGATGACCTCAGATGACAGCTCCCTCTTGTGAAGTGCAACTTCCCGGGATGTGAGTCGGGTACCTCCCTTGGGAGCTGCGGAGAGCAAAGAACACCCCTGCATTTCCATTCCCTGATTTTAAAGGGACACTCTCTCTTCCCCAAACAGGGTAAAGCAAAAGGTTCCACTTCCAATGTTAGCTGACCTTGCTGGAACCTTCCCCCACTACACACACGGCTGTGACAGAAAATAGTATTTAATGAACAGCACTAAAAACAGCTCCCCCTTGTTGCTCTACCCAAGACACCACTGAAAACTATGCCCACATATACCTAAAACTCAGAATATGCGCAGATGTTCCCAAACAATCAGTTTTCAAGGGATTAACGGCTTGTCAGCCCAGGTGCAATAACTGGATGTGCTCTCCAACTACAACACAAACATGTTTCCTTCAACTGGGTTTAGGGGAGAAAAATATAAAAAGGCAAAAGTAAAATGTAAACTCCAGCTGGTTTTGCTCTGCCGAAGGTTTTTTGGTTTTTGTCGTATTTTGAACAAGTTAATGTGGTTTTTAGCTTTCTACCCAGGGGGATCTAAGCTTTTTGCAAGGTAAATCAATTAATGCATGAAGAATGCTCAGGTAGTATAATCAACATATGAAAAGAGATCAGTTTTTCTAGTCTTGCTGGACAGAGAAAAATGTCACTCTATCTTTCTGTTGACTTTTGATTGACTTTGGAGCAGGTCGATAATCAGCTCTGTTCGAGTGATGAAAATGTTTCTCTAAAGATAATTAGAAAGTAGAACAACCCTGCAGAAATGTAGGAAAATCTCCAAATTACATTTACCTTGGCTGATTTTTTTTCTCCCACTTCTTTTTACAAATTTTTTGGTATGATGCCTCATAAATTGTGGCTAAGGCAATCAGATATGGTCTTTTCCTTCTACTCCAGATTCCTGATGGCAAATGTTATCTTCAGTTTATTCTATTTTGAGTTAATCTTCTGTTATTTAGTGCTTAACTCTTCCTCACATTTTCTAGATACCTTCCCATCTTCAGACAAATTCTTAAATATCTCTAGTTAGAATGTTAATAATTTGATTTACTGATATTTTACAGCCCACTTCCTCTAAGAGCTGGAGTCCAACAAATTTTTTATCGCAGATTCAAGGCAGGTGGTGTCTGTTTCCTGAGTAACAGCTATTACTGGCAAAAGATTGTCCTTCCCAAAGTAAGTAATGGCCTCCTTATATCACTCCCTCTATACAGTGATGTTATAAAACTCCACATTCACACTGCATCAACAGAGCCCATTCTCTCTCTATCCTGAGTCTAGATAATAACACTTTAAATTAAAGAACTGTAATTTAATCACTTAACTGTTGAAACCTTTACTGGCATCTTATTGGCTGCCATTCCTGTGATATAGGAGGGAACTTACATGGATACCCTTACAGCAAGACAAAACAAAGACGAAATTAAAGAATGTACCAAAAATTAGAAAGAAACCTCACCCCTCCCCTTCCAGAAAAGTCTACATCTACTTTTTCTAATGAAATATATTCAATGTCTTCTGTGCCAGGAAATTATTGCAAGCTATAGGCTAATAAAATTATAATTTACTATGATTTCATTTTATTTAGTATTTGTCCTCTAATATGGTCCTCATTCTGCAAGAATGAAATAGAACCAGAAAATGAGCTATGCCATGCAAAAATCATCCCAGAAGAGAGAGTTTAGTCTCTCACTGAATTACAGTTTACATTTCAAGGGTTATCATGAAGATAACAATTTAGACTACAGCCTTGGCTAGAAATATTCATCTTATCTTAAAAAAGAAATTGAGAAAATGACAGTTTTCAGCCCACAGCATGGCCTGAAAGACAATGAGAAAACTTGAGTAAGTCACCCTGTTTAATTCAGCACCAGATTCAAATCTGTGTGACTTATGTTACAACGACTTATGTTACAACTGAGAGCTTGAATGACTTATTACAACATAAGTCATTCAAGCTCTCAGTGCTGTTACTGGCCGTTTAGTTGTGAGGCTATAGTTCAAACACTCTGCATGGCTAGTGACATTTTAGGTGTTTCCCTGATACTCTAGAATAAACAAGTGTTCGAAAGGCCCCATACTTATGTTGCAACTAGTTTGGAGTTATGACACTAGATGTTTGTAAATGAACTGTAGAGCTTACACTGAAAACTGGTCACTCAATGAACTTGCTGTTCAGGAGCTTCTGTGAGGATAGTTTAGACCATATTGTGTCTTCGGGACTGGACTTAATGGCAGAGTCTGTAATGGGGTCTAGATAATGGGGTTCAGTGAGTGTGGTGGGATTCAGTCAAAGGTTGGACTTGGACACCCTTTCCAACCTTAATGACTCTTGTGATTCTCCGAAAAATAGGACAAGCATAGAAATCTATAACACAGAAATTTTTAAGTCTTTGAATCCAGATTGGAATATTACCCGAGAAATATTTTATTTTCTACCAAAGTTCAATAAGGTTGGCTAATTTAGACAAAGATTAAAAAAAAAAACCAAACTTTTTCGAAGACATATTTTTCAGGGGTTTTTTACTGTGATATATCCCTCTCTGAAGCATGGAAGATGCCTATTTCCTTCTTTGAGGGTTTCTGAATTCTTTTTATAACAAAATATTTTTTGTTAACACAAAAACCCATTAGCTGCTAATGCAGCATCTTTCTAATTCCGTAGCACAAATTACCCAATGCAGAAAAAAGAAATAATTACAGAATTACACAATAAATCATCTGTCCTTAGCCAGTCAATATTAATTCTTAAGTAAAAACATGGCTATTGCAAACACAGCTGAAAGGCTGGCCAATCTGAGCTCATTTATGCCAAGAACAAAGCAAATTCCAAATAAGTTCTTTAGATAAAAAGATTAAAGTTGTGAGAATTACTTCCTTTGAGAATCAAATAAAAGCAAGTTATCTGTCTGTAGTGGTCTGTAATGGAACCTAATCTGCATAAGTTAGGTATCTAAGATTGCCTAATTTTCAGATGTTTCATGTTTCTTTGAAGCCCTGCAGGAAAAGATGCTATCTGTCCAACAAAGATACCTAACTGTAGCCAAGTAGAATCTACTTTTGGATGGTTTCAAATACCTTTCTTCCTATACTGCTAGACAGCGAGTTTGGGAATTTTTCTTTTCTGCCCATTGGCAGAGAAGTTACTTTTTTAAAGAATTTCCAGAAATAAAATTCCTGTAAGCTTCTATAAGATGCACATGTGGACAATTGAAAAAAGGTGTCCAGCTTACAAACCATGAGTTTTAGAGCACTCAGAACAAAACCAACATTCTCAATTGACCAGCTGTTGATGATTTCCTAGATCTTTTGAACAGGCCATTTTGAACAACAACAACAAAAATAACCCACACAAAATTCAAACCAAAACAAAAACAAACACCCCCTACCTCCCCTCCCCCCAAGAAAAACCCCCAACAACTAACAAAAACATTCTCACCAACAATAAAACATCCATATACTGCCTTTAGAATTATCTGGAACAGTATCAAGCTATCTATGAAGTATCGACCTTTTCACTTGGATGGTGGATAACTTTGCCAAATCTCATAAAACTCAGTGTTAGTTTTTCAAAAAACTGCATCAGTTCTGGAGCTATAAGAATTTGGCAGCATAGTTTGTTAGCCTGTGCATTAAAACCAGTTAAAAGTCAATTACTTTTGGAACAAAATGGATGTGATGCATTCATTTCAGACTTGGAATAAGTAAACCCCTGTATTTCACTCTGGCAGCAGAGGATTAGGACTAGAGGAATAAAGGACTAGGCCACTTGGCTGAACAGCCTTGGATATACATTAAATGTATTTATTTACTTCAAGCCATTGCCAAGTGTGCTGTGGGGACACATTTATCAAATAGATCCAGATCAAATTGATCCAGACTGCTCACAGATTTCAAGAATGTCTGAATCTAGATCCTGGTCATTACTTTGTTCAATACAAAAGGCAAGTTTGGTTTAAGTCACTGAGGTCAAAGCAACAGCCTCACCCCCTGCCCTGAAGGGTTCCTTCACCACAGAGATGCACACTCCATTATCATGTAGCAAAACAGTTCAGGGATCATTTCTCAGATTAGGAAGGCAGATCCTCCACCACTCAGCTGGAACTGCCAACCAGGTGTCAGGTTGTACCAGCTGTGTGATGCTTATTTTGGTGTTGTGCTACCTGCTCTGAGACAGCCAGTTCAACTGAGGATCACTCACAAGCTCGGATCACATCAGAAAGTGAAAAGCTAGGTAAACCTAAGGACAAGATTTTATGTGAGAGGTAGTTTGCTGGTGAACCAAAAGAAAGTGAAAGTAGGGGACAGCACATCCAGGCTCCTGTTATCTCTAGTTTGTTGTAGTTCAGGAATTGGATGATTTTTTAGATCCCTTCCAACCCAAACCATCCTATGATTCTATGACTCCAAATTTCAGTGGAAGATCTGTCTCATTAAATGTTAAGGCAACAATACCTTTAATGTTTTATGTAATATCTTTGTTTAATATTTGATATGAAACCCATCATTGCTATGTCATTTTTCACACTTTTGTTTGCTAATGAAAGAGCAATAAGAGACACATAACAATAAAGGATCATTTTCTCTAGGGAATTAAACAATACTCCAAAGTTGTCCAATCCCATTAAAATCTGAGAGAGATGTGCCAGAAGAACCTAGAGGAAGCATGTTTCCTGAAAGTCAAAATGTCCCTATTTTCCAGGGTCCTTCCATCATTTCTGAAGGTTTCCAGTGTCTTTAATTAACTGGCTTGCTGATTAATGTTCTTGTTTCCTTAAGAACCTCTTCAATGACATTATATGGATGAAGGTTGAAAGGGATCAATAAAGTTACATCAGGATCAACAGAGATTTCTATAACCACTGATATTTATGCTAGAAATGGCATGAAACTGGACAGCAATGATGGGTGTTAGGGGACAGGGAGTGGGTTTGACAGGGTTAATCAGAAATGCCCATGAGTTTGCATGCCTCCCCCACGTCCCACGCCTTCACATGCACACACATGCACACATGCACACGTACACACACACACACGGGGTGATCATACAGATACTCATATCTGCTGCTTGCACGTGTGACAGTGATAAACAGGTTTCTGCTAGCAACAATTTAGCTGGTAATAAATCACTCTGTGTGAGGGGCTAGTGTGCACAGGTGAATTGCCATGATGCAAGAATATAATTGTGCATAATCAATGCAAACATGCTCTAGTGGAACGTGACAAAGACTTACTTAAGCATGCTTAGCCAGAGCCTAAAGGTTAAGGCAGAATCGAGGTGATGGGGGTCTTTCAGATAACACCAGGATATCTTTCTAATGCCATGACAAAGGGAAGCATAACACATGCTTTGCCTGAACTGGTGTTAGGAAAAATATGAAGGAATAGACTCTATGACCCTCAGGAAGCAGCCTGTCAACATTCCTCAGGATTGCCCACCATCTCAGGAGCCTGGAAAGTACAAAGTACTATACAGAGTACCTAAAGCAACCATAAATTACAATCAGTTCTTGCAGAACAGAGAATATCCTCCTGAGAAACTGTTTTGGACTTCTAGTTTGGTGTTGTCTCTCTTCCCTGCCCCCAATAGAAAACTGATTCTTTAATGAGAAAATGTTTTGATAGAGTCATAAATTTCCTACAGAGACATATTTATTTCGACTAAACCTTCATTACAACAAACTTCTCAAGTCCTCAGTGGGATTTATGGGCAAAGCTCAAATTCTAGAAAAGATGCCACTTCATAATAAAATAGTTTGGGTATTACGTTAGGAAAGATAAGGTAAAAACCAGTTCCTGATTGAATCAGATCAAGGGAATAAAACATTCATGCTGCAGATGATTATTCTAATAACCAAGGTAATGTTTTTTTACTCTTAGCTGTAAGGGTCATTTTCATGGTTTCATTCCAGTTAGCCTAGTCTGTAATCAGAGGAGAGAGGTGCTATTTCTTGAGAGGTACCTTCAACCCATCCAAAATTTGACTGACCTCTACCATTGCCTCTCTCTCGCATCTAACTCTTCAGGGATGATACAGCAACAAAGCATCCTGTACTGAGTCCTAAGAGCACATAAGACAAAATTGCACTATTCCATCTTAGGAATCTGTATCATCACATGGAGGACTGAGTGACTGATAGAGGTTCACCTGCATGAGTGACTAGAAAGATCACTTGAGAAGTGAGTGACCCAATGTCTAACATCTCTAAATAAATCAGACATTCTGATTTCTGTCTTAAAGTCACTGGATAAATCTCCTTAAAGCTGGCCTAGTGCAACATTCCTTCTTTTTCTGGTTTGGAGAGCCTTTTGGGGAGGGGTTGCTGATTTCTTCTGAGGACAGGACATGAACATTTTTGGAAATCTCAGAAAAAATAATAATTACAGTACAGGAAAACCATCTCTTCCTTGGATCTATATACAAAGAAACAGATCTATCTTTTCTCTTTCTGGTCATTAAGATAAAAAAGGTAATAAAAACACTGTTCTGGAATAAAATGTTGTATAGATTTCTTTTTTAAAAAGTGCAGACTATGATCTACAACTGGCAAATTGCCCTATTAGTGTAGGTTTAAAGAAAAGGGTTGAAAGGTGCAAATTGGAAGGAAACTTGCTCCCAGTAATCAATAGGTCCAGAAGAGTCTATTATAATAACATCATGTCCCTGAGAGGGCATCAGGGATATGTATGTTATTGCTAAATTAGGTGGTGCCATCTTTGCAAGGAAAACAGAAATGTAATGTTTGCTAATTGAACTATAAAAATAATAATTACCTTTGATGTAGGGGAAGGCAAAGTCACTCAGCAATGTCTCTGACTGTATAAATTAAAGCTGTTATCATCAGAGCCCAAACTAGATTAAAAGTGAGCTTCTCAAATTACATTTGGATGAGACCAAATGTACGCAGGAGTTTGAATGTTTTTAGTACATGAGAAACAGCTTTTCTCTTCCCTGCTCGCTTAGCAAATAGTCACATTTCCTTAACTGTAGCAACAAGTCCTTCCCAGTAGTATATATTTCTTTAATTAGCTTCATTCCAAATGCAGTTTTGTTTCCTGCAGAAAATTCAGGAAACAAAATACAAGAAAATACAAGACAGTATTAACTTAGGGGATATTTTGCTTTATTGGTTATAACTATAACCAATAACTATATTGGTTATGATTTCTTCTCAGTTCAGGATATTTTATATGCATGTTGTCATGATTTGAAATGGAGGGAGGCATGTGGAAGAGGTGTTTTTTGTCAGAATGCTAGGTACCAGCTTCACTTCTGATGCTATCAATCATTTATTAATTCTCTACTGTTTATAAAAGGGTAGAGCCAAGAACTGACTGTAACTGGATAAACTAGTTGTGAAGGGAATTTATGAGGAATCAAACAGTAGATTTTCCAAAAGATTATGATTTTTTTTTTTTTACGTTCAGTGTTATACACAGTATTATGTTGCCTTGTGGTGAGATATTAGTTGAGCAGTGAAGTTATTTATTAATTTTCTTCTCAAAAGCATGAAGAACTTTGGCACTTGAACTATGTTCAAAACAAAAGAGATTTTACACTAGAAGAGTAAAAAACAGATCTCTTTGATCAAAAACCATCAAGTGAAAAAAATTCTTGAGCAAACCAGGACTATTGTCTGTTTCTAGGAAGGAAAAAACATAAAAAACACCAAAAAAACAAACAAACAAACAAAACGAAAAAAAACCCCAAAAAACCCAGAGGACAAGGAAAACATTGGAGTGGGAGGTGGGCAGCTAGTGGGCAGCATAAACAAGACACTGAATAACAATTTCTTATGACTAGAGATGGATTTGTGGGCAGATATACTGGTAAAAAGAAAAGGACATTTCTCAGTAGATCTTCAATATGGAAAATCAGGAAAACAGTCTAAAGACACAGTTCAACAATAAACTGGAAATATGCAAATATAATATACAGTTGGTGATGATGCTACACTAGTCCCAATGAAACAAGGTCTCCATCTAAATGAGTCAGACAAAGTTTGTGAGATATTTTTATCTATGTGGATTTTTTAATCTGTTTTAACGTGCTTAATTTTTTAATATGTTTTCTGAAGTGCAAAGGGTAAGATACCTTGAAGATTTCCAAGGCCAAGGCACTAGAGTCATGGATAAAGCTTGTGGAAAATTCTAAAAATATCATTCAAAAGGTCTTTTAGCTGATGGTGTATATTCTTAATTGCAGAGTATGTAAAAGATTTTAAGGATCTCAAAAAAATGGCTAAAACAGAAAACTACCCATCTAGTTTTCTTAGAAATCATTTATATCTTGTAAAGACAGAACACATACAAGATAAATTTCAGAAAGTGACAAACAGTGAAAGTATGTTCCTCCTAAATTTAAAAGACTTTGTGAACCAATTTTGAGTGTATTCTCTGTTAAATCAAAGCTCTTAAACTTTGGATGACTTCTCTATCAGAAATTACAAAATAAAAAAAAAAAAAAGAAACTTCTGGACAAGCAAGCTGGCTAGAAAAGACCAAAGGGCAAAATTATTTCCCCATAAGACTAAATGCCCATTTAAGAAAATATCTCTATGCCATATTTTGCTTAAAACTTCATATTTGTGTGTTTGTGTGTGTGTGTGTATTTAGTTGAGGTAAGGCCATTTTTTTGATGTCTGCCAAAAAAACCCAAAAAAATTGTATTGGCTCAAATGTTCTCCTTATATCACATAGCATATTGAACCATCTTTTAAATCATTACTTAATTTGTACATCCAGAACTAAATACATATGCAAGCAAACATACCAGCCTGAAAACGCATGATAAGAAAGACTGAAAGTTGATTACTTAGGAAATAAAAAGACATTCCCGCAGATTAAAGTACTCTCATGGGAAATTGTATTCAAGACTGTACATTTGTCCTAGCTATGGCTACCCTAGACTTGATCTTCTGATCAGAAAGTATCCTGGATATGAAAGTCTTTTTAGATGAGAGTTTAATTGAAGCCTGTACATAATCCTATAAAGTTTTAGTTTTACCCAATTAGTTTACCCTGCTTAAAACTTAATTAGTACAAAGAAATAAGTTTCAGTAATTGTAGTCAGACAGGTGTTAAACTGAAAAAGAAAAGGGGTGAAAAACAGGAACAAACGTACTCAGAACAAAATCAGAATCTTGAGAACCAAATTAATCAAGACACTGAAGGACATGAGGAGAAGAAATTATTTAATTGCCTATACACCACTGCTTGGAGCCTGGATAATAAACACAGGGAATTGGAATTGCTCATTTATGAGCATAAATTTGACCTAGTTTGTATTACTGAAACCTGGTGTGAAGAGTTACATGACTGGAATATTAAAATAAGTTGATGTAACCTTTTATATATGAATACAGTGGACAAGAGAGAACGAAGAATGACAGCCTATCATTAAGGAAAAAAAAAAAGTTTTAATTGACTAATACCTAGCAATCGGTGTATATCTGCCCTGTAGTTGAAGAAAAGTTAAAAGTTGTTTACAGGTCATGGGAGATGGAACTGAAATACTTTGCTTTCAAAAACTAATTATAGAGGAAGTAAAGAAGGAAGACAAACCCCAAAATCTCAGTATTCAAGAGTTTCAAAAGAGCTGGGTGCAGTTTTGTCTGGAATGTAATGGGTAACAGAAAGTCTTGCGGCACAGAAAAATCACCAAAGATCTGGAAAAATTCAAAGTACAGAAACATTTAGAAAGGAAAATGGGATGGCCCTGATAAATGTCCTTTTGTCAGTTTAAAGTTAACCTAAGGCAAACAATAAAATAGCTAATATGAGATTTAATTAAAATAGAATTAAAGGAAGGTAATATAACTAATATCAAATAAAATTGGTTTATGAAAATAGACCTACAGTAATTTGATGCCTTTTTGTAAAGTATAAGAGAACACTGATAATGATAATTCTGATCATCTAATATTTAAACTTCCAAGGATTCAATCTGATCTCAGAAATCTTTTTTTTCAATGAATAAGAGCACTATAAAGTCAACAAGTTATCTTTAAAATAAGCTAAATCTCAAAATTAAATGAAATTGAGACATCACCTTGAAACAAGTGTGCTTTTTGAGAAAGAACATCATGCTTGAGCATGTTTTCTTAATGTAGAGTATAAAAAAAAAAGGAAAAACCTTTGGAACTGGTCAATTGACAGGTGAACAGCACACACACATAAATATGTACATCTATGTGTATCTGAATGTACGTCTATCTACCAATACTCATTATACATTATGGAATATAAAATATCTACTTAGAGAAATTAGGAATTTAAGCTATTATTAGAGAGCACGGAAACTCAACTTTTGGAATGATTGATTCTGAAAAGGACTTCATCACAGTGGTTGAGAGTCTTTTTGTGACCACACTGACTGCAAAGGGAGCTGAGTCAATAGGCTTTGGCTAAAACAACACTTAGGAGTTAACTGAGATGAGTCCTGATTTAAACGTCCTTAGAAAGAGGAGAAGTTTTTTAAAAGAAGGCTCATCATCCTATTTAGCAGATGTATGAAATCCAGATGCTGAATGTTGAGCAAACATGTTTTCCATCCAACTTAACCATTCTTGTGAAGTCTCAATATTTCTCCTCCAGCTCCTGGGGAAAACTGAGGTGATTACACCTGGGCGTATTTCGTTTCAGTACTTGAAGTTAGATCAGACTACTTTAATCTTTTTAGACTAAGAGTTATGTTTTTTTTTTTTTTTTTAATTTATGTTTCATCTATAGAAGTAGTATTCAGCTGTTCAAAAAATTTACAGTGCTCTGTTATTTGTGCTTCCTTCCTATGCACTTCCTACTGCTTGTGTTTTTCACTAAGTCTTACTATGCTGTTCCCACCTGGTTTCAGAGCTCATCTTGAGACTGTATCTGAATGCATGTACCAGGCAGTAGTGGAATGTGACACGAAAGTATCTGATACTGTGGTGATGAGGTCTGTTATGTCCACGCAGCTTAGTACCAGTGATCTTTAGTGAGCTAGCTTTAGCTCAGGAACAGAATGATCACATCAGTACAATTACAAAACAATTACAATTACAATTAAAATGTACAATTACTTTTCAATCTTCATAGGGCTCATTAGATAAGATCCCACTGATAGTCTCTCATTGTTTCACTGTTATATCCTGTGAATTGTTACATACTGTCTTAAAATCTCTCTGTGGTTAGAACAGGGAATTAAGGTCAGTTTGGAAATCTTCATGGTTCCTTTACTTCAACCCATGGACTGCACCACCCTTCTGTCCCAAGGGATACTACTAGCTGCCCCGAGTAGAAGACCTCTCCCACAAAAGAAGAGAAAATACACCTTTGCCTTTCAGGGGGACTCTTTTATTCTCTGTATAAGAACCTGGATCCTCGTCAGGGTATCTAAATTTAATACCAAAAGCCCATGAGGTGAATTTGATCTCAGTGCCAGGCCCAAACCCATTAGAGGCACTTCTCAACATCTTGATCTTGCTTCTCTCCTGTAGGAAAGACCAGCAGACCTTTCATACTGACTCACTTTTTCCTCTCTTTGGGCAATGTAACAGACTTCATAGGCCTTTCATGTTCAGTCCAAACAAAAATTAATTCCACCATCTGACCCATAAGAACTGTCTCGTCTACTACATTTATATTTCTTTTTTATGATGGGTGGTCAAAAGTATCCTTTGTGCAAATTGGTGCACAAAAACCACATTCTGTGAGCAGAAGTTTGAGGGATGGTCAGTTGTGTATGATCTTCTATCCCATAAATGTGTTTATGAGTATTAGATGAGGGGTAATGTTGAAATGAAGTTTTGGTTTTTGTTTCAGGTCTAATGGTATCAGCTTCTCCTTCCTTGTCTCTCAGATTTATATGGAGTGAATTCATACTATGTCCTTCTTTCAGTAACTAATAAGAAAAAAAAAATGCGTCTTGTCTTCCCTCATGGCATTGGTAGGATCTGGATTACCCCCAGACTTCTGTATTTTCTATCAGATTTGATTGAAATTGTCCAAAGGGTTTCAGTGATATGAGACATGAACCCACCCAGTATCACACAAGGCAGCGTGGCCATGGAAGCAGCAGTGCCTTAGGAAAAAAAGCAAGAGAGGCATTTATCTGACACAGCATGAGGAAAATCATTGGGCTAAAAACAAAACAGTAATTAGATATTCAGACTAAGGTTCACAATCTTTTATGCTCTTTTAAATCTTTTAGTGTCTGTTCCAAAATTTGTGCATATCAGCAGGAACTTTCCACTGACTTAAAAGGAGTTTGAAGAGGTCTTCTAACAAAAGGAAGTGAAGGGCTTGGAAATTCAAACCGCAAAATGTAATGATGTTGACTGACTGCACATGCTGAATAAATACCCAGGGTTAACCCATCATGTTCTTGTTTTTCTTGGACATAACAAGTTGTTAAATCACCATACAAAGTTTTCTGATAGTAACTCAAAAATTAGTAACAGCATAATTCAATAGAAGGATAATTAACATGTGGCTCTATTCAGTGAGGAAGTGGCACTCCAGTTCTCCAAGGCTGAGAGTCACTGCTGTAGATATTCTTTTTCTAGCACAAGTGACACTTTTCAGTTTCACCTGCAGAATTTTTTTCTTGGAATTACTCAAGGCCTCCCTTGCAAAAACATCTGTTTGCCCCATGTACAAAAGTACTGCTTCAGGGTCCTAGCACCTGAGAATCATTGATTAGGAGAAAAAAAAAACAAAACAAAACCAGCCTTGAATAGCTGATACTCTATTACAGGAGCAAAGAGGGAAGGAAAGTGAGATAGGGGGAGGCTATAGTAGGAAAAACACATAGCTGGTGAAAAGATTGAAATTTTAATATGAATCAAGCTGAAGATGAATGGGAAAGGATGAGTTTTGTCATCAGCTTCCAATGAAATGAAGACACCTGATCTGATCACAGTGTTTTAAAAAGTCTTAATGGCATATTAGAAAAAATTATGCATGTATTTCTAAAGCACTGATTTAAAAGTGTATGAATTTTAACTATAAATATCCTTCTGAATGAGAAATTACTAGCCTTTGTGAGACAGTTCTGTTCACTCCACAGAGATGCACAGCTTCAGCTTCAGTCCATTAGGGCATCTCCTGTTTAACAGCTCTGTCTTAATGAAGTTCAAATACCTGTCCTTGATGGCTGCTGTTCACAGAGTTTTTGGGAGTGTGGTCAGAACTTCCTTTCAGGAGTTAAGCATAACTTCTGTTGTAGCACATCTGGAGCAATTTTGGACTCAGAGTTAACTCTATTGAACACCTGTAGGTGTTCAGATGCCCATACTGTGGGCAGGGACACCATGGCTGTTTTAAAGGCTGGTGTATGCTCCTCTAACTGCAGGTTAAATATTTTTCAGCTTCGGAGAATGCTGCCAATATCACATATAGAAGCAATACAGTAAGGTGTCTTATTTTAAAGCACTGTGATATCTAGGGAGCAGATACATGTCTGACTACCTCCCTTGGTAAACAGGAAAATTAGCTTGTTTTCTTTTAGTTCTTTCTTAAATAGCTAAATATAAGTAGTCACAAGGTTTAGAACTTTTGTGTTTTTCTCTGCTGTCTGCCTAATGCTGTCCAATTTCTTCCGAAAGTGGGAAAAAAAAGGAAAAAGAAAAAGTGAATATTCTGCTGACAGAACACTGTCGAATATGAAGCAGCTTCCATGAATTTCAAGTACATTATGAAATAAAACTAAACAAAAAATCCAATCCAGCAAATGGAAAACATTTTTTGTTTGTTTGCTACCAGACATATAACATTATTACTGCAATAGTTATTTTTAAAGGGCATTTTGCATTTTTACTCCAAATTTCTCTCAGTGTCACAAGCTGTAATTAGTGCTAATCATCCTCTACTCCTGGTAAAATAACTGAACAGAATTCCATTACCTTTCCAGCCAAAAAGGTTTTCTGCTTGCCAGCTTCTTTATACTAATGTTTTAAGCCCTGTAAATGGAATGGAAGCCACGTAAATAAAGTGGAAAACTGAAGAGAGCACTTCTGGAAATTAAGGGTGGTTTGAAGCAGTTCTATAAATGTGGGGGTAGGTCTTCATGGGCAGAACCCCTACTCAAAACTTAAAAGGTAGAGAATCTGTGTAAACACATTAGCACACAGCAGTAACCAAGATAATATGTAATTTTCTAGGATCAAGCCACTGAAGTGGGGAGCTTTAGGGTCAGATTTGGCTCAGAGCCAGTCAGCTACTGTGCAAAACTTTATCCAACAAGCCATGGAGCCATGGTCTTTTGTGCTTGTTTGTTTTGATGAGAATATGCAGGAGTTAGTAATAAGAAAAACTAACAACATGTTTGAGGGTAAAACATGTAAATCATGGTAGAGAGCTGCTTGGCTTTTCAAAGATGTTTCACATCTCACATTAAGCATCCATTTAGAGAGGTATCTTACCCTTTAATAGATAGTTCTTCTAGGAAAGCAGAACTTTCTGATCTGGTTTCCATGCCTGTCTGCCAGTTCAGTTTAACACAAATTGCAGCAATTCTTTAGGCCATTAAAATGTCTGATGATCATCTCCACTGAGTGCTGTATCTTAGCTTGAATCTTTTCATTTTCTTTAAATTCCTTTATAGTCTTTTGATTTCTAGGAAATGCCATTGATTTAAAACTAAATAAAACAAGTGGAAAAGTTAAAGTACACTTCTGTAATGGTTCTTATTTTAAATTTTTTTTGTTCTCATGTTTGCATCTCTTTGAGCAACTCCCAGAACAGGGCTGGAAACTTATCAGAATAGAAGCTGCAAGATTTTGACCAGGGCAGGACTAGACAGCTCTTTTATCTAATCTGGTTTGCAGATTCCCACGTTCTGAAGAGTTTGAAAAATTCCTTAGATAAATAATTTCTATTTTCTATTCTTCCTGAGATCAAATATTAACAGCTGCAGAATCCTGAAAATCAAAATCTACATTGCCACCTCTGTGCCCTTTCATAAATTTATAATTTATAAATTTATAATTTATAAATCCCCACTTAAAACTCTACCTGCCTAAAAATCACTGCCATCTAGTAATGTTTAGGGATCAATAGAGCTGTGGCGGTTTGAGGAGTTATTACTTGTCAGCTGAGCCAAGTAACTGCTCATATATTCTTAGCCTGCTCCAAATGAGAGATGAGTTAACATAACTTTCTTTGGAGAAGAAAAAAATTAAACGACATTGCCTAAAAATTTGAGGGTAATTTTTAGGTACATATCAGAAATATCCATGTTACTTTTCATATAGCAACCCACGCTGCTGTTATAAGTGTACCTTTACTGGATTCCTAAATATGGTAGTATTTACAACCACTTAGACAAGAAAAGAATTTAAATTAGGCAAATCCTTTTTCCTATTCTAATGTATTATCCTCTCTGTGGACCTCATTTGATGCTTTATTTACTTGTCTGATAATATTGAAATCTTAATTTAAGAATTTTAACAGAGCAAGGATTGTTTTTGTGTTTGCTGCTTCATTTGGTAATTATGCTTCAAATAATTTGCAAGGAGAAAAAAATTCCAAGTAAATCACAATTAATAGGGAATGCAAAAGCAGAAAAGCCACTACTTACCATACAAAAAGAGAGCTGATCTCAGAAACTAAAGTTATACTTATTACACAGGATCAGAGGTTGCGTGATGAAGGATTACAAAAAAAAAACCTTTACAAAAAGGCAGGAATTTACTTATTTGGTAAAGTCCAAAGGAAGAGAAAGACTTCCTTTTCTTACTTGATTACAGCTTGACTTCAAAGCATCCACATGGCTATGGAAGAAGTAAATGCAGTCCTAACACATGTGAAATGAATTTTCTGTACTAGTGGTAAGGAAGAGCTAACGTTGTTACACAAGTCATTTATGTGATCTTCCCAGGAATATTGAATTCCATCTTTGTGACTGTTACCCAGAAAAAACCTCACTTGGACTCAGAAAGAGGATCACCTCTCCAATAGAAAGAGTGTTCAATTAAGGAGAGATATTTTTGAGATCAGAAACGAGACTTCTGGAGGAAACACAGAACATAATGGGCATCACTAAATGTTCCGCATCTTTATTTATTGTTTCTGGAATTGAAATTTAACAAGTCAAATCTGTCCTGGGTATTCAACACACAGGTAGGTACTTCAGCTCACAGAAGCACTTAAATCTACATGAGTATTCTGTGGTGGAGTGTGCTAAACTGATGATTCTCCAGCAGATGCTGCCCAAAAATACCTCTCCTTTAATCTGGATTCTAGCTTCTGTTCCAAAATATCATGCAGCACAGCCAACTGTTATTAAGCAGCTTAAGAAAACTTTAAGAAAACTTAGATTATTCACTAGCTGGATAAAGAGATGCACAAATAAACTAGATATTTTTTCCGTAGAAACCACTTATATTACATCAGTGCGAAATCAGGAAAGAGGCATTCTGAGGCTTTGTGCACGCTCTTTGTATGCAGTATTGCAAATATAGGCTAAAGGGAATGTGCTGCATCTGATCTTGTTGTGTAAATGTGGAAGCCAGGGCCTCTGTCATAGACTGATATTCTTTGTACCTGTATCCAGCAGACAACTCAGTGCAAGGAAAAGCTTCAGAAGTACCTCCTGAGGTGCAGGGCTCCTTTTCCCCACAGCTGTGACAGTGTTAATAGCCATGTAGCTAACTCTTTCATGGACTGCCACAGCACAGACCCTTACTTCACACTTGCCTGTTTCTTCTTTTGTCTTTTTTAATTAATAACCAACTAATTGTGTCCGGTTGGTTCTTCCCTCTCTTTGCCACTCTCACAACACTCACACTCACTCACTCAGCAAGGGGGAGGGAAGGAAGAAAAGCGAGACGGGGGTAGGGGGTGGGGGAGATGCCAGCTTGAAATTAACAGAGACAATTGCAGTTGACATAATGATACCACATAATCCTAGCAATTAAGTCACAGAGCAGCACAACGAGTTCATACTCAGTGCTCGGGGCACTGCTTCCCTCTTCCCCTCCCCACCTTACGCTGCGTGTAGGAAACAAGGGATCACAGAAGCTGCCATTCTCTTTAAGGAGCCTGTTCTTAAAGACTTTAGCCATCTTGGCTGTCATGCATGGAAGTGGGAGCTGGATGCAGCCATCCATCCATTCAGTCCATTGGCTGACAACAGATGACTTTGCACAGGAGTGACACTTGGATTTACCCTGGGGGGAGCGGGCGGGGGCTGAGACTGCACACAGCTGTGCCATCTGTTCCAATAATACCACATTACTCTCTAAACTCAGTAATGAAGGCTCTTGAGTAATCTTTCATCAGAATGACTTCACGGCATTAAAAATGCATTTCAATACATAGCTTGTTTAAATATTTAACCCTCTTTGGCTTTGAGAGATTGATTCAGATCTGTGGTGTTTATATGTGTAAGAAACATTGATTTTCATATGTAGACCTGCATTAATTCGTGAAGACATGAGTACGCACAAAGAGTTATCCGTGATAAACGGACTCTCAAACTTTAGTTTGTGAATGGGGACAATTGGTCTTCTGGCTTTGATTTTCCTTAGTGTAAACTTTCCTGCAGAAGAGTTTTAGTTTGGACTAAGTAAGATAAGCACAACATGGACTAGTATCCAATTAGCTTCAATGGAAATTGTATCAGTCTCATTTACCTTCACCCTTTTTTTGTTCTGCTCACTGTCTGTCCCCTGCCCTGATTTTCAACCTGTCCAGCACTGTCTGTTCAACCAGTGTAGTTTTATTAATACTTTTTTCTTTTTTCTTTTTTTTTTTTTT
>VXAD01008596.1:205921-286650 GCA_013399195.1 Dicrurus megarhynchus
TTTTTTTTTTGAGTGGTTTTGGCAGTTTTTTTTTTGTTTTGGTTTTTTTTTTGTTTGGTTTTTTTTTGGTTTGTTTGGTTTGGTTTGGTTTTGGGTTTTTTGTTTGTTTTTGGTTTTTTTTGTTTGTTTGGGGGTTTTTTTGGTTTTGTTTTTTGGTTTTTGGGGGTTTTTTTTGTGTTTTTTTTGTTTTGGTGGCAATTTCCTTTTAGGTTTCTGACATATTTAGCCAGCAGAAACGAACAGTGTTCTAAAACTGTCAGGCCTTATTATGGCATGGAGGGCCTGACGCACGCAGGGCTGTCAGCTCTGCTGTTGGTGTGGAATGATTGCATGCGGGGCACAACCCTTAGGCTTTCCCCACTTGTTGGTAAGTCCAGGAGGAGGACTCCATGGGAGTCACTATGAATGCACATTCTTCCAGTCATGCCTTTAGCTCTTCAGCACACAAGTTTTAGAAAGATAAAGCAGCAATATCTGTAGGGAAAACCATAACAAAGACACAGTGGGAACATGAGCTGTGACATAGATGAGATATTATTCTGGAAGGTATGTTCTTATTAAATAGTCATTATCAGGGTTGGTAAAGAGAAAGCTGGTCAAAATCATGGAAATGCTTGCCATATAGATACTTAGACTAGACAAGGGATACCTGACATAATTGTTCTTAGTACACCATCCGTGTCAGTACTCGTTCATCACTCAAGAGTTTCTTACATTCCAGGAGTGATACAATGGGCTGGTTTTGGCTGGGGCAGAGGAAACTTTCTCCATAGGAGATGTTATGGGACTGTGTTTTGGATTTGTGCAGGAAACTGTGATGATAATACAGGATTGTTTTTGTTATTGCCGAGCAGGGCTTACACAGAGCCAAGGCCTTTTCTTCTTCTCTCACAGCACCAACAAGGAAGCTCAGAGTGCACAGGGAGTTGGGAAAGGACACATTTTGCAAAATGTGAGCCAGTTCCAGAAAGGAAGATAGGAACAATGTTTAGTATGACTTTAAGTCCAAACTAAACCCTGGAGGTTAGTTAAGAAGAGTCTGAAAAAGACTAAGGGTGGACAAGTTTGGAGAATTAGACACATTCCAGTATTAGATATGTTGTAATCTTGCATAATGATTGCACAGATTTGTCATCTCATTGCTACCCCACAAATGCTCGCCAGTGTTCCGCTCCCCTGATGTGTAATTTGGATACTGTCTTCTGGTATACATGCTAGCAAGGTTCTTCAAAGCCATTGTGAATGACAGATCCCACCATCTGCCTCTTCTTCATCTAAAACATAAGTGATAAAAAGAATCAAAAATACATGAACCATTGGCCAAACAGCTCAAATGGCAGAGTGAAAAAGCAGTGGGAAATGTCAAGTAATAATGTATTATCTTAAAGTTGTTGCATGACTGTGGTTCTGATAAAAGCAGTGGGCTTGCTATTTAATAGAGTTTATTTATCTTTTAGGAAATCCAAGCACAGCTATTTTTCATATATATATATATATATATGTATGTATATATATTCCTCCTATGTGCTCACAAGCAAGCACATATATTTTATACACATATACACACACACCTATTCACTCAGAGATACATGCAGGAGATGCAGAAATATGCCATTCTTCATAAAAATCTAGATGTAGCATTATCCATGTCCATGAACTGGCTGCCACAATTGTCCTGTATCAGCGAGTGCCTGTTGACTCCAATTAAATACTGCTCAATGGCACACATGATGTAGCACCCAGCTACAAGGGGTTAAGGAGTCTTTTGTGGGAAGGCAGATTACTGCATAGTTTGGTGGACCAGAATTGATTTTTATCTGATTTTAAGGCAGAGTCTGAAACAAGTATCCAGTTGATCTGACATGCTTGTGTTTTCTTCAGCTCTTTTTTTTTTTAAATTTAGCATATGTTAGATATATCTTTACAAATATGAAACGTTAGTAGTTTATTTGCAATATTTTCTGTACTGCATTTTAATTTCAATTTTGTTCATGTGCAGTTTTTTTCTCTTCTTTTGCTCATCCATTCCCCATGTTGTACAAGTGCTAATAATAATAATTCAATTTAATAACATCAATCCTTGCAGAGCACTTGAGTCCATTCGCTCCTCAAGGGCACCTAACCCTTCATGTCCTCAACTTGCAGCTTCTTTATCACACTTGAACCACCCTCATAAACTACATCTTCTTCAGACCTTGTCAGGAAGGGCAAGTCCAACATAATGGAAATGAACTGAGAAAAATACAACCTTCAGGTATGTCATCTCTTGATATTACAATTTCTCTTCCTTTTTTTGCTGTGGGAACTGAAACAGGTATTCTTGTTTTTCTGTTGAGGCTTTTAGGATCTCAGTTTTGCTGTCACACTTCTATCACAGTCTGAGCTAGAAAAATGTCCTTTCTTTCTGGAGTTAGGGGAATTCTTTGAAAGCATTTCACTTGCCCAAACTTCTGACATGAATCTGATCAAGTTGCTGATATAACTCATGTGACTTTAGTGATAGCAGAGGGTGTTAGGACTTTTTTACTGTTGCTCTTTGGGGTTTTATCTCTATTTTGTCTTCATATGAGAGAAGATTTTGTGCAGGCAAAGACTGGGTCTCTCCATGGGAAAGCTCTCCTAAAGGAATTAAATTTTGTGCCACCCCTTACACTTTTTCAGTTCCCTCAATGAAAATTTTTAGGTACTTCATTGATATAGGTAGTATATTAATTTGCTAAGTCTGGAGAAGAGCAAAACTGAATGGATCCCAACTTGTTCCACGTTTTGGGTATGTTCTTTTTGTTTCTACTAATTTGAGAAATAACCTTACAGTGCAAAGTTAAAGACAAAGAAGATTGGTGGTGGTAGCAATTTGGACGGTCTTCATGTTGTCTGCAAGGTGGGCTACTTGAGAAGAAGCAGTTGCTCTCATGACTGTTAACCCGTCCCAGAGAGCCCTGTTTTATCCTTTAAAAAAAAAAAAAGGATCAGAGGATAATCCTGATTATATATAACCAATGGGGATCCTAAGGTAGGGAAACCATGAATCAGGGAGTATTCCACTGTTAATACTTCCTCCTGAAGCATGGTTGGATTATTTCTTAGGATGGCAAGGATGTAATACCACAGTAAATTTTGTTTAGCCTGGATAAGGATGTTGGGGAAAAAAAGGTCTGAAAGGGGGAATATTAAAAACTGTTGGAGTAGACACAGCAACTTAAAGGCAAAATATGTTGAAAAATATTTGCCACCCAGAAGTCGGTTGGCAGAACAGATTCCCCAGGGAAGTGGTCCCAACACCAACCCTGTTCAAGAAGCATTTGGACAATGCTCTCAGGCACAGGGTGTGACTCTTGGGGATGGTGTTGGCCCAGGAGTTGGACTCAATCATACTTGTGGGTCCCTTCCAACTCAGCATGTACTGTGATTGTGATTTTTAATTATATGCAGATCTACCTGTCTATTGTACAACAAGAAGGATGAGGGATGGAACAGTTCTATGACGAAAGGTTGAGAGATCCCAGGTTGTTCAGCCTGGAGAAGAGAAGGCTCCAGGGAGACCCTGCTGTGGCTTTCTAGTACTTTAAGGGGCCTTATAAAAAGGAGGGGGAAGAATTTTTTATACAGGCAGGTAGTAACACTGCAGGGGAGAATAGTTTTAAACTGAAGGAGGCCAGATTTGAATTA
Source organism: Dicrurus megarhynchus (assembly GCA_013399195.1). Taxonomy (NCBI): domain Eukaryota; kingdom Metazoa; phylum Chordata; class Aves; order Passeriformes; family Dicruridae; genus Dicrurus; species Dicrurus megarhynchus. Next base: position 209,591 of record VXAD01008596.1, read on the forward strand.
GGAAGAAATTCTTTACTCCAAAGGTAATAAGAAGAGACCAGAGAACTTGTGTATGCTCTGTACCAAGAACAGCTCAAGGCCAGGTTGGATAGAGTCCTAAACAACCTGTTCTAGTGAGAAGTGTCCCAGCCTATGGCAGGATTTTGAAATGATATTATCTTTGATGTTCCTTTCAACAAACCACTATATGATACTGTGAAAGATCAAAATTTCTCCATATCTGTTTTTGTTAATGTTATGGATTATTCATTCTATCTGATGGATGTTATTCCAGCTAGACTTCTTAACCTTAGTATTACTCTTGCTTTTTTTTTGGACTTTCATAGGGGATTTTTTCTTGGTTAATTCCTGGGGTTTTGTGTTTTCTTTTCTTTTGCTTTGTTTTTGAAATAAGACACTAGTCACACTGAAATCTTAAAAAAAAAAAAGTTATGAATTGTTGTCTCAACGCAATTTCTTTTTTGAAAGATACAGCCAGAATTATTGATCTAATTTCAGTGTTTAAAAGTTAGGTGTGTAGGTCTCAGCAGCTGGTTATGCTCCTGTTATATCCAGTGGAGAGAAACCAGCATTTTTCAAGGGTAAACTCTCTGGCTGCTCCTGCATTACAGAATAACTCAAAGTTATGCAAGTTCTCATTGTAAGAGAGTGACTTGTTAAAAAGTCATGCATTGTATTAGTGACAAAATAAAACCCAGGTTCCTTGAATTCCACATCTGTATCATAGTCATTAGGGCAGGCAGCCTAATGACTACTTAGTAGAATAGAATGCATTACCAAACAGTCTTACGCAGACAAATCTGTTGTTCAACTAAATTATTAAGATATGTTCAAGGGTAAGGATCTGGAGCATAAAATTCAAATAAAATTCATAAACACCATTTTGCTTGCCTGAATGAACTCAGGGTTCTGCTATATATAGCCAGTTTAATCAGGTGGAAGGTACTGGAGGATGTTAATTGTGTACATTTGGATTTATCTCACCTGTGAAATTTCTGAGTGTATCAGCTACTTCAGAATATGTAAATATATTATTTGTGTTTCTTGTTTGTCTGTTGCACCAGTCTGTATCCCTATAATGCATAAAACCACACATGGATAGAAAGGCATCTCTATCACAGAATTCAGTCACCTGTTGTCTTAGGAAACTAAGGTTTATAAAGTCATCAACAAAGTGGTCACAATAATTCCTAAAAAAATAAACAGCCAGCAAAATCAGCAGAGAAAGCTCAGATTACCTAAGTCATTTGCACTCATTGTTCCTGCTAGAAGGCTCTTCCAGAATAAAACTTCTCTGGTGGTTAGCAATTTCTTTAACTTCCAGCAGAAATACCTTTAGATAGTCATTTGTGTTAAGTACAGTGCCTCCATTTACCAGGACACTGGTAAAACTGAATGGACTACTATGTTAGTGTTTATTTCTTTAACAGGGAACAGTTAATACCTTCCCTGCCTTTGTTTTACTGATCTAAACCAGTCAAATTAATTTAATAAATACTCCTTTCCTAGATCATTCCTGGAGTTTTTAAATAACTTAATCCAATTTGGCATTTCTGTTTTTGGACAAGTGTGGTCACATTTATGGGCACTGCTACCAAATGCTGTATGAGTTGCACTAATGCTCTCTTTACTTTGATTTCACCTCAGTGGATACAGCTCTAGGGTGCATCAGTCTGTTCTTCATCCCTAAAAGAAATCTGGTTTAGACTATATGTGATGCAATCCAATAAAAGAAAAGCATTGAGATACCAGCGAAGAAAGTAAGTTTATTGGGAATATGGGGTCAAATTTTAGGACTAGGCAGAAAGATATAATTGAGTTTCAACAATAGGATTTGTCCGTTTTCAGAACATGAGTTGAGGGCTAGAGATTTGTGTCTGGACAGACAATTCTTCTGGTGTTGGTGGAGTAAGTAAAAAGTTCCTGAGGTCCCCTAAATTTTCATGTCTTTCACCAACATGGTTGTCTCTTCCACCTTCAGTTTAAGTGCTTGCAGCCTCATGCAAATAGAGACAACATCATGTGAGTGCAGCCAATATCCTTTTGCACTGCTTTTTGGCTGATTCTACAGTACATTAAATTTTTTGTTGTTAAGAAAGAAAAAGAAAAAGAAAAAGAAAAAGAAAAAGAAAAAGAAAAAGAAAAAGAAAAAGAAAAAGAAAGCAAACCCAAAAACAATGTAAGTTTTGATTCCCTTATTAGAAGCAAACCTCAGAGTGGGATGATGTAGAGAGGAAAAGGGATGGAGCAAGCCCTTTAAAGTTTCCTCATGCCTTAGACAAGCTTGAGATCTTGACAGGCCTCCTCCACTCCTGACTGCACAGGGATGGAACACCTAAACACTAAGTGAAACTACATTTGTTGGATTTTTGCAGGGAATATCTGCTATGTGCAGGTACCTGATTGAATTTCCAGCAGATGCCTACCAAGCCATTTCGGTTTTCAACCCTAAGCGGGTAATAAGAATTTATCAACTCTTCACATTCCCACCTGATCTTTCACCAGTGCATCTCCATATATATTGTTTTTATTTATCTGGATTTATTTTGAATTAGCAGGTTATTTTATTTTGGAATGTTTGTGTTTATTTGTAGCATTTTTTATTATTTGAAGTATTTGGGGTTTTTTTTTGTTGTTTGTTTGGTTTTTTTGGGTTTTTTTTGTAGTATTTGTATTTATTTGGTTTACACAGGCAGAATAAATAACAAGATATTGTTTATAAGTCTGTCCTCACAAGTGGCACTGTTGATGGAGACCTCAGCAGAGCCAGTGCTTGTATTGATGTCAGCAGCAATAATTGCATTGATAGCAAGACATGGCAATCTCATCAATATTTTGTCCAGGAAAGATAGCATGGGGTTGAGAGCCATTGCTTCATAAAAAATAAAGAAACCTATAATTTTATTGAAAGCAGAAGGGCACAAAAATGATATTGTTTAGAAACTACTTGAAATAATAGCCATTATGTCACCAGGCTTGTCAACCTTTATGTCAGCTCAAGAAAGCTGCAAAGAAAAAATAAATCTGTAAGTGCTCAGGCAATTATAACATTGGGCTTGAGAGGTTACACGAGGTCTTAGGAAGAATCTTAAGGTCCTGTGTTTTTGCAACACTTTTCCCAACTAAGTTTAAGTTCAGAGCTGAGGTAGGGAAGCAGTAGGAAAGTTGTTAAGTAGTACAGATTGAATGGTAAGTTTAAAATAAATAAAATTAAATTAAATACTTTACTTTGGTGTTCCATGCTAAGGAACAATTTTAATGCTCAAGTCTGTTATGCGGCCAATCTGGAACTATATTTGCTTCACTAAAAGAAGGATCATTTCCTGTGAGATGTAAATTTTTCAGCCTATTTCATAGGAAGAAAAATGGCTTCTACACAAAGAATTCTCCTAACATTTCAAAAGTCACTTTTGATTCTGTTCTTCAGAGTATGGCATAAAAGGCTTGGGATATCTAAGAGATTTTTACACTCTCCTGTATGCTGTATTGATACAGTGAATCTGGAGATCAACAGAAGCATCTACTTTCAAGTGAGTGAAGGAACAGAACAGAAGACAGGTAGGAAGAATTGGAGGCAATTCTTGGTTACAATTTAAGTTTTGCTGGAAATTAGGAAAGTATGTATTTTAGTTTTCATGCTCATTTTTTTTGCTTATTTCTTGGCATTAAATACATTCTAATTGATACTTTGGGATCCTACTGTCTGTTGACATGGATACCAGCCACAGATTTTGTCTCTATCAACACAACCTTTACGTTTTCCTTAGCTGCTGCAATGACTGGATGGGTGTTTACCTAGTGTTGGGGAAATGAAATTCATGTTTGTATTGTTTCTATCTAAGCCAAAAGATTAGGTAAAGTTCACTTCAGGTTCACTATGAGCTTGGCCTTGAATTGCATCAAAAAAGTATTTTGCTGTGACTTTCAATAAATTTGATGGATTTTATTGTTTGGGACATCAAAAAAAAAAAAGGACATAGAGAATCATCTCAATACTTCCCATCATCAAAGAAAGAGGAAATAAAGAATGAAGAGGGTCAGTTTATGACTGACCCACTTCAACAAAGCAGAAATGAAAGTGTGGCATGTCTTTCTTCTCAGAAGCACAGAGACTTGAAGAAGACTTGTAGAATCATCAAGTACTATCTTTTCCCACTATAAATATAACATTACACAATCCTTTGAAAATAGGTTTACTATTCTTTTAAAAGTGTTTAGGTATTATGTCATTCTTTTCTATTCTTGCTTCTCCTATTTGAAGGCTGATTGTCAAAAATCTTTTTCTAATGTTCAATTTCAGTCCATTATTCCCAAAATATTGCATGTCTCTCCATGATCCACCAGCACATCCCAAAGTTACCAAAGCCTTGGTAACTTTTAGAAAGCCAGAAATACTTTTCAGGAGATCAGCATAAAGCTGAGTGGTGGATGCCTGTTGCATTGACATAAATCAGCAGCAGCACCAACAGTAATTGTGACATGTCATTCTCAGCCCTTGTTATTAGAGTAGTGTCGCTGTATCTGCCAAAACCACCCCCAGGCTACTGTGGCTCCACAAATTGCTGCTAATTCCATTTTCTAATGATACTGGGACAAATTTAATCACTTCAGAGGCTGAGGATGACAAAACTTTATTTAACCTAGAGGCACAGGGATCTGTGTGTCTCAACCTCTAACTATCAGAAGCCGCACAGGTTTTTTTTTTTCCAGCTTTGAGGCATTTATCTGCCTACATGCCTTGCTTTTGTGTGCAGACAAGAATTAGCACCCAGGAGTCCCACTCTCCTATTGCCCTCTCGTCAGTGATGGTCAGTGTTTTATACTTGGGAGCAACTGATTCTGACATGCAGCCAGAAGAACCAATTGCTCAGTATCATACTTCAGGGGCAAAAGGGGTGAAAATGCCTTTCATCTTTCTTAAAATCTTTCATCTTTCTTAAAATCCATGCCCTGAAGCAGGAAGGTTGAGGTCCCCTGTTGCTTTATCCTCGCTAGTGTCACTAATTCATAGCTACTGGATTTTTCATGATGCTTCACCCAGTGAGATTGCACTTTGACTCTCTAGAACACACATCCTGTCCTGGCAGAGTCAAGTGTTTGAGCTCTCAGGCAATGGTGAGCCAGGCTCTCCGACAAGTATTGATCCAAACACACCCAAACGTTTCTCATGCAACTTAAACTGAGAAAGTTTTACTCTTTCATCCTTACTCTGAGTGTTACTTTGGTCTGGGCTTGGCTCAACTTGAATGTTAGATCTTGGAAAAATCACACATTCTTTTCTATCAGACTTGGTCTGCATGTATAATTGTTTCTTTGTGTATATTCCAGACTGGTTTTCTAAGTAAATAAACATGATAAAATAAAGTTCTGTGTTTATGACAATGAGTGCTCATTTTTTTCGTTTCTCTCTGTGTCAGTACTCCTTCTTCATCAGCTTTTAAACCTGTTACTCAGTTTTGTGCACAACCAATAAATAAGATATTTACAACTATTAAGTTCTAATATGTTCAGTGAAAATAATGTTTAAAAATACATCAAAACAGATACCTTATTAGCTCATATGATCATCTGAGGAGTAAGATCATGACATCTTTCCTTAATAGTCCCACTAGAACCCACATTGAAAAGGGGAACTATGAGATTTTTTTCCAAAATCCAAATAGTTTTCTTGCAACCTATATCAATAAACCCCAGAAACAGGAAATACTGCAATGGATGTTTTTTACTCTACAAGATTTCATAAAGTTCAGCCATCTAACATAAAGCCATGTTATTTATGCTGCCTACGATTCTTCTGTATCGACTGACACAGGATTCAAGCCCAGATCTTGGTATCCTTCCCTCGGAGACCAGGAAAGAGGAGTGTGCTCGATACTTACATAGCTGTGTAAAGGGAGAGGAGAAAGTTATCTGAGCTGTCATCTTTCTTTAGCCTGCTTGGGATCAGACCCATTATAGCAATTTTTGGTCTTTATATAGCACTTCTCACTCTTAGATTTCACAGCACTTTTCAAGCAAATAGAAGAATCTTTGACAAAACCACATTCCCATCAGCAATGAACAGTTCACTCAAAAATTAAACATTTTACAAAATTGGGTCAGATTCAATACAATATTGTACAGAAGAAAAGTGGGATAAAAACTCTCACAATTCAACACACTACATTCTGACATTGTTTGAAATAAGCTATTTCTTTCTTCTTTTGATCTTTCTTCTGAAATTACTTTCCATTTCTGTGTTTTAGTATTACGTAACACATCATACAATACCATTCCATGGCATCCCACATCACAATACAAATGATGAAATGTCAATTTAAATGTTTCAAATGTACCGTAATGATATAAACCAGATTTTTTTCTTGATGAGAAATTAACAATTTCAGTTCTCCTCTCAAACCATATACAGCTGAAATTGGCAATCCTGTCACCTTTCATTAAGTTGTAATTACATCTTCTGTATAACCAGAGCAAGTGTACTTATTCTTCTTTTACAAATGAGAAATCTGAGTCATGAAGAAGAAAAGAACTAAAGCTCAGAAAATAAATGCTGACAGATCTGGAGGTAGAAATTCTAGTTCTGAATAGAGCTAAACATCCAGGGGTTATCTTTGTAGACAGACTTTTTTTTTGTCCAAATTTCAAATATTTTTCTTTCAACACATAGCAATAAAATCAATATTTATTCATCTATCTATATATTTTTTACTCAATGCCTCACTAAACAGCTGAAATCCAGAGCCTCCAGCAGCCAAAAATTTGAAATATAGATCTAATGTGTCAAAGAATGAAAGTCTGGATAAATTCTGTCTTGAACAAAGAGAATTTGCACAAAAGAAACTAAGAAAACTACAAGGTTTTCAAATTGATGTATGAGCATTTTTAAGTGAAAACTGATTTAATCTGAATATTTCTAGCTGTGTTCCTAAGTCTTAGTGCTCTGTTTCCTGCAGGATTTTAAATCATACTTCTCTATCTTGTGGAAATAAATAAGATTATCGATTGAAAGATGCAGTAGGATTTGAGGGTGATCTGGTAATTGCAATAGCAAAATTCTGACATACACTGATCTTATATTATAAGCTTATCACATTTTAAGAAAACCGCAGAAAAGAACCTAGGAGTCTTGGTGGGTGACAGGCTGACCATGAGTCAGCGATGCGTCCCTGTAGCCAAGAAGACCAGTGGGATCCTAGGGATCTCCTTTATGAGGAGAGACTGTGGGAACTGGGCCTGTTCTGTCTGGTGAAGAGATCACTGAGATGGGACCTCATCCACGCATACAAATATCTCAAAAATGGGTGCCAAGGGGAGGGTGCCAGGCTCTTTTCAGTGGTGCTTGGTGACAGGATGAGGAGCGGTGTCCGTAAACTAAAACACAAGAAGTTCCACCTCAACACGAGGAAGAACGCCTTTATGTTGAAGGTGGCAGAGCGCTGGAACAGCTGTCCAGGGAGGGCATGGAGTCTCCCTCTCTGGAGACATCCAACCCCCACCTGAACATGTTTCTGTGTCACCTGCTCCAGGGACTTGGATTGGGTGATTTCCAGACATCCCTTCCAACTGCAGCAATTCTGTGATTCTGTGAACGACCAGGAGAGTAAATCAAGAACAATAAAGAGGGGTCCTCAACGTTCAAGAAGTGTAGCTAAGAAGACAGCTGCTTAAATTTTGGAGAAATTTTTTGAGCTCATATGCTAATAAAAGGATTCAGATTTTCAGCAGTAAACTGTACAGCCATCATTTCACTTAGGCTTCCTTGTTTCGTTGTTTCATTATTTTAAAAAAGATATTTATCATGACTTTTTCAAAGAAAAAAAATAGATTTTGTCTTTGAAATACCTATGCAAATAAAAAAATGTATTTGAACATTTCTGTTTCCAATTTTTTCTTGAGAAATGTTGAATAGCTGGATAAAAAGCCACATTTACTTCAATTAAAAAGAAGTTTTTAACATTTCACTTTGTCAAAATTTTCAAGCAAAAGCTACACCTGGGTCACTACATGTATTTTCTTCCACTCATAACTTTTGTGTAAATATGATTAAACAAAAATCCATTACTTCTATTATTTTTTTTCATTTGTTAATTCCGTCTTTCTAGTCTTACATGTCTTCTAGAACATCTAAACTGAAGAAGAACAAATCCATCAGTTCTTTAATTTTAAATTTTCTATAACCTTTACTCTTTCAGCGTGTTTCTACAATAAGAATCTATGCTGAGTGCATGCAGTGCAGTTTATATTAATGTTTTACTGCATGTCTCTGGCATGAAGAGTATGTTTACTGTGTGTGGAGTCAATGTAAGGGTTCAGATGTTAATCTGATGTAGCTTTGTCCAGTAGATATGTAGATGCAGTTTATAAAGTGGGGGCTGCTTACTCAGTGTGTGGAAAAAGACCTCTGAGAAGTTATGGGGTAAAGCCTCAACATGTGTAATTTCTCGTGAATATACCACATCTCTGCGGATCTGTATCTGAGGGGACAGATTTCATTTTGATTTCTGTGTATTCCAATAAAGGATTTTCCAGCAATTATTTTGTGCTGTGTAAAGGATGTTGCCAGAGTATTGCTTTACACCTACGTTTCCATTGCAGCACAAAAGCAAAGGAAACAAAAAATAGATTTTGTCCTTTAGATGATAATAGGCTCCCTGTGTTTAAAAAAAGCATTAAATCTGTCCATTTTAAAACCTGTCTTTACACGTGATGTAGGTGATATTTACAGTCTAAAGCGTGGTGACATTTATGAAAGAAAGACATTTTAGCCACAGATCAAACCCTTATGTTGGAAGATATTCTTCCATTCTGAGTTCCCTACAGATCATATCAAGACTACCTAAATTCAGTTTCAGTCCCAATCGTCTTCTGCACAACAGGTATACAAGCTTGAAGACAGGTGTAGACTTTTGAATACTGAAAATGTAGTGGTGTTCATAGGGAAGACTTAATTCACCATCTGGCTCCCACACACTTCCAGGCCTTGAACATCTTTCTATGCAGCATTCTGAAACCTGGATGTTCCTGCTCTCCTTTGATAACCAATGGAAAGAAGTGAATATCTCAGCCAAGAGTTCTGAATTACTTGTATGATGCCAGCATTTGGAGGCTTGCAAAGGTCTGAAATGGCTAGTAATATATTTTCCTCTCAATCATAACTTATTTTACAGACTTCCTGACAAATATAAGATTATTTTTCATGTCAAAATGTATATACGAAGTAAACTAGTCCCATATATTAAGCCTGTATTTACTTTTAACACATGGTCTAGGAGTACAATTGAAATTTCATTTTTATCATCTCTCACCTTTTTTTCTTTCTTCTGCTCAGCCCCTGGATTCAGATATGATTCCACACAGTCACTTAATTGCCAAGGTTTCTTGCAATGCCACCTCTACTCTGTCTAGCTTGTAAGAGCTGAATAATGCAAAAAAATTAGAACACAAAAATTTGAGTAGTTGAGTTCTCTGAAGTCTGAAAACCCACACTGTTCCATGTATTTGAGTCTGTTTACCACTGGATATTAAGGTTTTTAGGAGAAAGCATCTGTTTTACCTTTTTATTAAATAATTTTCTTGCATGGCTGTGCTGCTACTCAGGGGTGTGAGACATTCTGCCTATGCAATCTTGTCAAAGAAAAGGGTTGAGCTGGGGTAGGACTTCCCTCACTGAATTCTGTTCTCTTCTGAGGCAAGAAAGGTCTCACCATAGGAAAGATACTGCTGACAGGGTCCTAAATCCAAGTGCATTAAAAGAGGAGAATGGAATCAATCTGTGTCAGTCTTTAAAACACATCTAAAATGGTGTAAAGGAGGAGATGAAGCTCCGTGATCTTTCACTGAGGTAATTCCTCATGATTGCCTCATTACTTTATCATCTTTTCTTAGCTATGTGGTCTTCTTACAAAGACTTGCAGTATAAAAAAATCACAAACTGAAAGTCAAGTGAGCAGGACAAGCTAAGGGTATTTCAGTTGTTGGAGGAAAGAAATAGTAGCATCCATAAAATTATTCATCTGCTTTTAAATACATTTCTAAATTAAATAATTTTCTGAATGTATCTAATCAGCTCCATTGACCACATGAGGGAATAGTCTTCTTTTTGCTAATGCTAGATATATAACTTTGATGACTAAATTTAGGTGAGATGAAACATGCCTTCAAGAAACTCCACGATAATTCTGCAAACCGTATCCTTTTGTGCTCCCTCTCTCCCATGCTGTTTCTTTTCTTCACTTGTCACTTCTCATTTCCATGTCAGGTATCTAAACTTAGACAGTAAGGTCTTTGAAGCAGAAACCAGGACTGAATATTTGTCTCAACACTAAATAACCAGCTTAATCTACTAGTAGGACCGGCAGCTGTAGAGTGCCTAAGACATTATAAAGAAATTAACGATATATGATTAGATTTTATTAGAAAATCTACTTCCTTTTTCCAATAAATCATAAAAAAATCCAGTAGTTGGTAGAATGTACTAAGTTTTAGTTTTTTATATTGAGTAGTGTTTTAACTATTTCTTTACTATAAAACCATAGTTTTATATAGGTGACAGTATTAAGGAACAAAGAATTCCTGATCCTGACAGCTCACGAAAATACCCCACTAGAACAGAATGAAGCCAGTAAACATGGGACCATTAGGAAAAATGGGTGGGTCAACATCACACAGTGAAAAGAAGTAAAACCTAAGTGTTTTGCAGCATTATAATTAAATTGTCATTATTGTTAAAATATTTTGTACAAGAAATACTTTTTTCTCTGCAATAATTAGATCTGAACTAATAATTATAAGACTGACAACTTTTCAATTACATTAACAATAAAATCTCTGGTTTATAGGAGATGGATTTAAAGAAGGTATGACCTTTTCGGTGTTCAGTTTTTCTTTAGGTTAACTGAAAGTTTTGCTAGAATCAAAACTGTGATTTTGACATAGTTAATCACTGGAGTATTTACCTGAAAAATCTGAGAAAATTTAGCAAGTAACATCCAGAAGTACTGAAACTTGATACAATTGCAAGATCTTACAGTGAATTTAGTTCCCCTCTCCACCCTACCCCCACTTTTATTTTTACTGTGAGATTCATCAGAGACCTGTAAAGACCTGCCCTTGGTTCAGGTAACATCAGAATATGAATCTAAATGTCTGCTTTTTATCTATAAGGCACCTTTATGTCAACATCTTATACCTGGAAAATACCTTCAGGACACAGACTTTGGTTAAAGAGCAAAGGAAGAAACAGCAGTACATTTCTAAAGAAAATGTCTTGTTATTTTTCTCTCTGAATACTGAACTTTTAAATAATAAAGATTGTTATTGCTCTGAAAACAGCTGTAATATTTTTATTCGTTTAAAGGAATTTCCACACAATCCTCCATATCCATCTTCACATACCATAATCTGAGCCAAGTAATGTATTTTTTATCATGCCAGGCAACGTATTTTACAAGTAGAGTCAAGGATGATTAGCTCATGCCAACATGTGGCTTTACATGCCAACATTTAGATGAAAGGAATTCTAATTGAAGACAGAATCCTCTCCTGGATTCTCAGTTGGAATTAAGGGGCAAGGAAAACCACTTCATCCATAAACAGGTCCAGACCATGGTATCAGCTCTAGAGATCAGGAAGAATGTTTCCATCAGAGCACAGAAAGTTTGTGACCTTTGGCGAGGTTTGGATTCCAGACATACCTCAGGTAAAGTAGGTAATTTTTTTTTTTGCTTATGGGAAATAAGTACATGATTTTTCCACCACAAGTGTGCTTCTAATTTGTCTTTCAAACATTCTCCCTGCATTTCTTGCTGCCAGGAAACACAAACATGGAGTTAGGGAGGCATTTTGGTAAGGCTCAGAAAGCCCATAATAAGCACACACTCTGATCCCCTATGTAACACAAGCCAACAAATTTTACCAAGTAATTCTTGCATGACGCCTTATCCTGGGTGTTATAGAGGCAGTCTTTTAGAAAGACATCCAGGTCACATTGTCACCAGTCTTCCCTGAGGCTCCTCAGAGATTTTCATGTATCTGACCCCCCACAACATCAGCAGGGGCTTTGGAAAATTATCAGAGAGTGCTTTCAAACCTAGATGCTTGCAGTATGATTATAGGTTCCAAAAACAGTGACACAGACAGCAAGCAAGGGGAGCAGATCCACCCTTATTGTCTGAAAGTCTTGCAACAGAAATATCCCTACAGGGTCTCTTCGCTGAAGAACAAGAGATATAATTTAGAATGTAGCACTCCCAGGAAGGCAAATGACTAAAAACTAGTTGTTTTTCCCATTACAGAGAATACTCATGATTGTACCAGTGTCAGTCTCTCTCAGGAAACATTCTAGACAAACATTCTTTATTATGTGCAGCAATAATAATAGTAATGATACATTTTGTCTTTACAATGACATCCATCCTGATGAACCAAAGTGCTCTCAAATCTTGGTGATCTGTTTCTTTCAATGATTGACCTAGACCTTGGATAACAAATTGTGGTCATAGCTGGCAAAGAATTGAGAAAACATCCCTAGCTTTGCTGACTTTTACCCAAAAAACTTCTTGTCAAGGCTTACTTTTTTGTCTTCTTCTGTCAAATATTTCCCCTGGGGAACATGAATACTTAAAAATATTTAAGATCCAAATCACCTAGGATTGGAGAAGAGACAGTTTGTTCAGTACCACCTTGGTTCAGCTTTTAGTTTTAGTACAGTATGACTATTTTAATTACTACTGTCAGTGGTTATTCACAGCTTTGCTACTATGATATACAACGATCATTGTTATTAATCTGGCAATGAATATCGCTCTTATTCAACTTAGTGTTTTAATTCTTGTTTCTGCAGTGTGAATGTTAAAATTAAATTTTTTATAAAACTAATGGCAACATGAAATATAATCAAAATACTAATGATGTTCTATGGAGGAACACAGTTCATTACAGAATTCTAATACAGTCTCTTTCAATAAGGGTTCCTAGCAATCCAAGAAGTAAGCATGCCCTCAGTTTATGATAAAGAAATAACAAGATTTAGGCAGTAACATAATATGTTTTCAAATGCCAGTGACAAACTCTCCTTAAATTTAACTATGCAATATTATTCTTTAATAATGTAAATTATCAATTATAGTTGGAAAAAAAAAGGAATAAAAATTAAATTTATAAGCAAGGTGGAATATACTTTCTGTAGGTGAACAAAGCTAGTCAATTTTGTGTTTTGCCTCATCTACTCAGCTTTGTAAATACTAGATGTGTAGTCCAAGTTGGTCATAGAGGCTCTGTCTATTTGTCATGGAAACATCCCCCCCTAAGAAAGTTCTTTGTCAGCTGAAGAGTCTCTGAAGGCTTCTTGCTCTACTGATTTACTAATGGCAGAGACTAACTATGCACACCTCAATTCTGCAGAAGACAAGTTATAGAAAACAACTTGAAAGTGTTGTCCTGAGTGATTATGTGCTTTCAAGGGGATTTAGCTAGTGTGTCTGTATAATTCTTATTTTTTATCCCATATTTGGTTAACTATCTAGAGGTAAATTAATACAAAAATTATGTGTTGCTTGTGTGTCGCAGGGGTCTGAAACACTTTATGGGATTGAGGCAATGGAATGAAGGGTTTCAGCTAAAGTCAATAAAGTCAGAAAGGAAGAGACCTCTCAGGGTGACTACCATCTGAAATATCCATCTCCTATACCACCTTGGTCCTTTATTTTTTTCCATTAAAGTACTGCACCAGCCTACATCTGAGAGTTGAAAGACCAGGAAATCTAGCAATGTGACCTCAGTTCAAGGAATAAGAACCTTTCAGATGTTGTAACATTTGATCTGAGAGGGTGCGATCAAGGCAAGAACTCCTCTAAAATAAATTTTCTAGGTGCACATTCATACACAGACAAGGTGAAACTGAACAGAAATTGTTGAGATAGAACTCAGTCTCTCAGGCCGCTTGGTCCATCGAGTTTCATCGGTTTGGGTGCAGACGCAAACCTGCTGTTTTCATTTGATACTGTAGTCTTCTTTACAAATTAGTTTCGTTAAAAACTATACCTAGTTTTAGTTTAAGGAATAGTTATACCTCAATCTGCAGTTTTGAAGTACAGTGCATGTTTGAACCTATCCTACCACGATCACCAAGCAACATGAACCAGCACATGCCAACCACCCTACCAGCACTCAATCTCCTGTTTCTCTTATTCCATGTGCTTAAGTTAGTGTCACAATAGAAATCACTTTTTCCCGGATAGTCAAGAAGTCTGTACTTGTAATGGGGGCGGAATTTTGCCCTAGGTGTCATTTCAGCCTCAGACCTTCTACCATACATTAGAGGAAAATAGGCAAGGAGAAAGACACAAGCTGCAAAATGGGCAAAGGAGAAGGAATAATTACTTTTTTCAGTCTTAAGAATTTCCAAAATATGAAAAGGTTTGTCAAGAAATGCTGTCAGTTTATACCCATACTAGCTGGGATTAAGAAAAAATGGATGAAACCTCTTCTCCCCAAAAAATTATAAGAAAATAATTTTATTAGACAATCTTTGTTTTTCTGCTAACATTTCTGGATTCTAAATTTTAGTTAAATACCTCATTGTTTTAGTTCGAGTGTAGAATGTGAAATGTACAATTTAGGTTAGTTGAATGCAGCAAAGCCTCCAAAACATCCCTGGCAGAGCTTTGAATGGAATTAACATGTACAAATTACATCTTATTATTCAGCAGATGAATTTTTGCAAGGTTGAATTTTCAGTTATCAAGGTTATCTATCTTTCTGCGTAGACTATGTCTGAGGGAGATATAGAGCTCCTATTCTCCCGAGATTAAAACTTTTCTGATGAAAGAGACATTACCTCTAAACTCAACTAACATGAGAAAGTCGTGGTCTTAGGTTATCTTCATGCACAGATGTGTCTGAGATTGCAAAACAGAATATGATTAAGAAAACCTCTTTTTATGGTTGTATATGACCACAAGGAATAAACCAATGCTATCTGGAACCCACAACACAATTTGGGAAGAAAATATGAGCTAAAAGAAAGAAAAATCAGACAAAAACCACTATATATGTTGGTTTGAAGGCATAGCATTTTATCACTTCCTGCAGAAAGGACTGTTTTACTTTAGCAATCAATAGACTCCCCTTCTTAGGAAGATAGCTTAAAACTAGGTTCCTAAAGCTTTTAGAACTCCAGTTTGATTTGGGGGCTCCCAGACACAGTTACCCTATAGAAAGTCTTGAAAAACTGAAAAGCTATCCTAAAATGGCAGTGAGAAACAATCGCAGTATCCTACACTTAATTTAGTTTCCTCTTATATTTGTGTGCCATGAATTGTAAAGGAGAATTTTAATAGGGTGGCACTACTGTAATTTTATGTAATTGTCTTTAAAGAACATAGTTGGTGTGATTAGACAAGCTGAACCATGAATTGTCTAAGGATGCACCAGAGAGAGGGGACAAACCTAGCCTTTGGATTATAGTCTAAGAGTCAAAAAATAGCCCAAACTACAGTATTTGCAGATGCACTGAGTTCTGTGGGTGGCAGGTCCCTTGGATTTCTTAAATGATTATCTTTAATTAATGAAGTTTGAAATCCAGATGTTGCGAGTTTCACTGAAGTTATGAGTGGAATAGAAAGTATAGGGTCATTTTTTGGTTGCTTCATCCTGAAAGGAAAGAAAGTCAAGTGTTAGAAAGTCCTACTTAGAGTTTTGATACGTAAAAACAGAACTCTGAGGGGTGTAGTGAATAATATGCACTGCAGAAAAGCATGGTTCTGGCTGTAGATGGTAGCACTGTTATCAAATTTAATGGATGAGACAGACTTTTAAGGCTCAGGCTCAGCTGTGAGCTTCCCAACACAAGTCTGTCCTCTGCAGCACATCAAGAGTATTTGGGGAGGCTTTGTGAACAGAGCTTTTGCCCTGTGCTGGGTGCCAGCCCACTGAACAAGCTGGTCTCCAGCAAAAGCATTATGCAGGTAATTGAGTCATTCCTCAGTGACAAGGGTCTCAAAGACATTGGTGACAACAGGCCTCACTTATGTCATGCAATCTAGTGTAATTATCAGATTTGTTTTTGCAGCTATGTCGCTAAACGTCAAAATATTCCTTTAAACTTTACTGGAGTCAGAATAAAATTAATTAATTAGGTTTTTTACCATGTCCAGTGATAAACACGAACTTATAGAAAATGGCAAGTGAGAAAAATTAAGTATTAGACAGTCTGATAGCCTTCATTCATGTTTTCCACACAGCAAAGATCACTAGGACTAGGCAGATATTTTAGATACCATGGAAATTTTGGGGGAGTAGTCACACAAGAATATCTGTACAAGCTGATCTTCATGACTGAATCATCTAGCACACCTTTCAGTGGACACCAAGAGTATGAAGTGAGCTATAAGTACAAAATTTTTTCTTCTCATACCCATGCTCTTTGCTCCTGGGAACCCTACTTATGATCGTAGTCAACAAAACAGATATAAATGTAGTTAAAGTTTACTGAGGAGGGATGTTCCCATAAAAAAACACTCTAGAATTCTTTGATTTCAGAAACTGGTGCCCAACATATGGATAGAGCTAAGACTGTAGCTTTAAATATTCTCTAGAAGCTGGAGATTATCCAGACCAGCTTTACTCTGAATTATCTCACAAACATGCAGTAACATAGACAACTTCAAAAACTAAGGTCCTCAACAAAATGGATTTGCTCAGAAAGATCCAGAGCTGCTTATGACTTGGCTAAAAGAAAAAGCAAAATTTACATAATATGGTGAGGACACAGCTCAGGGAAAGGTATTAACAGAGGAAACTTTTGCATTTTTAATGTAGGAATCCTGCACATCAGAAGTTAACTTGAGAAAATAATCTTAGCCTTTCCTCTGAAAGAGGATTCAAATGCATACCCATTTTGTCTAGATTCATTTTTAGGCTTATAATTTATGTGTTTAGAGAAATGCAATCATTCAAGTTCCTTTACAAAAGAGATATTTAAAAGAAATGGTGTTTAAAGTTCTTTTCCTTTCAGTCTCTGTTGAAAAAGCTTAGATGACTTATTTCAATTAGACATCACCAGATAGATCTCATTCAGACTTGACTAAAGTCATCAGTCTACAGCATTAAACACAGATGAAGGCCAGAGTAACAATGTGTCTCTGTTAAACACTTAAATTCAAACTCTGAACTTCATGTTGATTGAAAAAGTCAGCTTGGGGAACAAGGTAAAAACAGTTATCCCCTAACTGGTGCAATATACTCATCAAAAATGCAGGGCAGGTTCCAGCACACAGGTCATTCCTGCATATTAATCTGCTTATACAGATATAGGTTCTTAGATATGAGGCTTACAAGGATGGGATATAATCTTACTCAGCTGCACTTATAAGACTATTCCTCCGCCTAGATAGTGAGCATACTTACTGGTCAGAAATGCACCTTTTGATTTTCCACTAAATTTATAATCTTTTTCCCTGTATTTAGACAAAATAATGTCTCTCTAGGAGCTATAGTGAGTGTAGAAGAGTGTGTGAAAAGACTAAGTATGTTGCATTGTGAGCCTGCCCATGTCAACCACATCAATGCTTGTGCAGCAGAGAAAGTTCCTGTGTGTCAGCGTAGGAGAGGGACAGGTAGTTTTGTATGTGCGAGGAAGTCTGTGATGAATTTTTGGGTAAAGCCTGAGGGGGTAAGTTGTTTGCGTATGACAGTTTGCTCGTGCACAAACACCTCTTTTTATCTGTATTAGTCTGTGAGCACAAGAGAGTGGGATGGTGCGCATGCGCTCTGCAGGAAAAGGAAGAAACAGCACATGTGACAGAGGGAGATTCTGTGTATACATGTGTGCACAGGCACACACTTTGCCCTAGGAAAGTTCAGCTCTTAGTTGGAAACTTGAGAAATTGACTTTACTGGGATTTGAAAGAGATCTCAGGTGAACTAAATTTGTCTGCTTTCTTTCCCCACTAGTGCAGGTAAAACAGATTCTCTGTCTAATAAGGTTTGACAAGACCTGGCACTGGAGGCAGGTGCCAAGGAATCCAACTAGTCAAAAGCATTAGAGACACCATGGGCACCAGAGGATAGAGGTGTTGCCATGGGAACAGAATGAAAGATGCTCCATGGTGGCTGGTTAGGAGGTTTGTTTAAGAGGGAGCCAAGCAGCTGCAGCCTTGCTATCACCCTATGCTTGAACAACAAGGTAAACTCCATCCTCCTCCATTCTCTGCCAGGAAGTGAGGAATTTAATTCTTCCTCCTTACGTGAACCAGGTTGAAATCACTGACATCCCTGGAGACTGCCAAATGGTTTGTGCTGCAAAAGAAGATGGTTTGGTATTCAATGCTGCAAATGCCTGATCTTCAATGGGTGCTTGAGAGCATGGAAGATATTTTTTTAAAGAATAAGAGGACATAGTTTTTAGTTATGAAACTATGAATCTCCCTTTCTCTGTCTTCCTCTTCCTTTCTCTGCTGGAAATTCTTCCCCTACTCCTTAAAAAATATGCAGCCCCTTCCAAGGAGCCAGAGAAAGGAAAACTTATTATGAAATCAAGGTCTGCTTCAAGGGGAATTAATGAAAATATTGTCCCTTCCAGAAGACACATACAAGGGCTTTTTATTGTTACTTTCTTTTGTTTTTTACATCCCGAAATCTATAAAGATGGAAATAGTGTGTGAGGAAAGGAGAACAGAACTTTTCTGGCTCAAAACTAAAATACCAGCTGAGCAGCTGCAATATTGTAATTATAATAATTTGCATTTCAGTGATGTCTAGAATCCTCTGATAATACCACAAGTCCATGATGCTAGGTGCAGTACATAATGCAGCTGGAGACAATGGGTGGCCTGCAGTGCTTGAAAAGAAGATTAGAAAAGAAAATATAAAGCAACATAAAGCTAAAACCTAAATCTGAAAAAAATTCATTTTTGTATCACATCAGAAAAAGGAGGGGGAAGATTAATAAGGAAGTGATTCCAATTATTTATTAAACAGCACTTAAGGATAATTTAGCAACGTTAAGCAAACAACAGCCTCTGGATACAACCTCTCATTCAAGTTATCTGTTTGTCAGCAACCAGAGTCTCAGATTAATGACCGCGATACACAAACATACACATCCATACCTCTATCCCTCTCTGAATGTGTGTGTATTTCAATCTACCCATTCAGTTTCTGAAAAATGTTACCTCAGAACCAACCACAGCCATAGACAAGGTAGCTTTGGTTTAAACCAGTGCAAATATTCTAAATTAAATGTTTGCATCTTCTGTTTATGAAGCCCTGCTCAGTACATCATGTTGATGCCCTCATTTAAGCAGATGTTTGTAATTGGTTATAATACCTAGAAAGACATGCGTTCAGTAACAAGTAGATCAAAACAGAAACATGATGCTGAATTATCTATATATTTAAACTTAAAACTGATGGATTGCTTTGAAAAAGGTATATGCGCTCATAAATGAAAAGCATTTACCTCTTTATGCAGTTTATCTGTTAGGCATGCTTAAGAACGTTTCTGGCTTTTTTCAACCAGTTTTAGGTCCTGAGGACTTATGTGATTGCTCTGTCCTGCTGCTCTTTAAGTCTGCTTTTAATGGACTTTGCAAACTTAGGTCTCTCATGGGCTTCAATTGTCTGACCATTGGATTAATGTTATCTTTGGGATTAATATTATCCTTATGGATGACATTTACAATGGTGTTTAAGGCAGGCAAGTGTCAAGGATCTCTTAAATGTCAAAGAAAACATTTTATTTTTTTATAGCCTGAATGATAAACTGTAAATTAAGCTCTATTATTGCAGGCAGCCAAGCTTGCATATGTTGGCCAGATCAAGTAAGTTGCTGCTGTAATGCCAGTACATGCAAGACAGATTAAACATAACCATGGGTGGCATGAAGAAGGTGAATAATTCTCATAGTTTTTTCCAACTTATAACATCTTAAATTAAATTTTAATTATATTTTACGCAAAAGAAAATGGATGATTTTTCGTTACATAATATGCATGCTTATGAATGCTAAAATGGTTTCAAAAGAGAAAGAAATTATTAAAGAGTAATAGTTTTTCAGGGTATCATGTACAAAGATATCACCTCTCCCAAAAAAAATCCCTTAGTCACAAAGTTTTGGAGGCCAGAAGAGTACTGGGGTCAAGGGCCACTCAATGACTGACATGTTTTTTATCAGATATCTTCTGTGGACTGTGCTGGAGATGGCGTAATTGGATGGTCTGAATTGGTAGACCTTATGTTCATTTTTTTTTTGGATGAACCACAGTTTCACATCCATTCTGAGATTAAATATAGTTAACTGAAATTATGCAAGAAAGTGATAGGTGACTGCAGACTCAAGTTTAGGAGCTTGTAAGTAGATAGCAATTTCAGAATGTTCTAAAAATTGGTTCTTCCACAGGAAATGCAGTCAAATTCAGTCCCTTTTCTTGGAAAGAGTCCAAATCTCTTTTTAATTTTTGTTGCAGACACCTGAGTGTAATCCGTTTGCTGACCTAGAATTGGGTCATTTTTGATCTTTGATATTCTCTCCATAAACATGAGGAGACATCTTTTCTGAAGTGAAAAATGTCTCAGGTTCCTCTCTTATATCTCTGATAAACATGTTTAATTAAATTCAATGCTGGCAAAATAAATGAAACCTCCCCAGGATTAAAACTTGTAAAACAGCACTAAAGTAAAAGCTGCCTCTATGCAAGTCATTTCCTATATGAGTTTGAGGAGAAAGGATGGAAGAAGTGATTAGAATTAGATTTATAATGAGCCACTAGTTGCCCTTTGGTTGTGCAGTCACCACTTCATCTCCATCCTAATTTGGTGACTCACTGTCTGGGTTGCACTATTTGTTGTTAAATAATGAATATGCCTGTATCTATGATAACATGGAAAGGCTTCGATTTCCATTTGGGATTTTTTTTCTGGTTTTGGAAGTCTGATTCATTAATATTTTATATGCCCTTTATGTAGTCAGGATTCCATAAATAACGGAGAACTCATATCCAAAAAAAACCCCAACCAAAAAACTAATGCAAAAAAAAAAAAAACCCGAACCAAAACAAATCAAACACGCCCCCCGCCCCCGCCAATGTTCTAAAATAACAATTTAAATCTACTTTTGTTCCAAAACAAATTCCACCTCTTCATACTCCACTCTCAACCTTTTCTTGATATTTGTCACTAAGGCTCAGTGCAGGATGCATTCAAGCTCTGAAATTCAGTGAGGGATGCTTCTTAATCACCTGATGAGAAAATAAAAGGTATGTAAACACATCATTGACAGCAATAAAACACAGGTAACATTGCCTAGTAATAGTTCAAATATCTTGCCAGTAACCTCCACCTATTAGAAAATAGTCTAATGGAGGAGTCTAGGAATTTTAATTAAGTTCTTGGTCAAAGAGAGAGATAATTGTACAGTTACAGTTATTTTTCCATTGAAATAAGTGAAATATAAACATTGGTATGAATATATATTCTTTTTTATCCAGTCTATTGAGGTTAGTGAGGGTGGTGAGGCACTGGCCCATAGGTTTTTCAGAGAAGCTGTGGATGTTCCATCCTTGGAAATGTACAAGGCCAGATTGGATAAGACTTGGAGCAGCCTGGGATAGTGGAAGGTGTCCCTGCCTATGGCAAGGGTTTGAAACAAGATGATCTTTAAGGTCCCTTCACATCCAACCCATTCTGAGATTCTACGATTCTATTTTTTTCATAGAAGTAAATGAAGAGCTCATTTGAGTTGACCCACTTCAAATATTTTTTCAAAATCCCACTTCCAATTTGTTTTTTTTTCCCTGTTTAAAGGACCTATAATTTCTTATCTGTAAACCAGTATTGATAATCCTGCTTTGCACATCTAGATGCAATTATGAATACATAAAACAGCCTATTTTCAGGCTGTGTTTGCAGTTATAATATTTGTCACTATTTCATCTCTCCTGGCTCTTCTACAGCTTCACTCATGACTAAACTGGACATCCTCTCAGATGCTATTTCATCATTTTTCAGCGTTTTATGGTCTGAAAAAACAGGGAATTTGTATTATTTTAAGAAGCTGAGGTATGAAAAGATAAAAGATACCTGATGAAGGATGCACAAAGTTCAGGAAGATCTGGAAATGGAATTCTCATTGTTCATGGCCACTTTTATTCTTTTATCCTCCAAATGATTCGTCACTAGATCACAGAATAATATGGCGCAGAGATTTCAAGAGGTCGGACAGGCTGACTCTATGGCCCATGCATGTGCCAAATCTAGTCTAAACTATTCAAAAAGTCTTCCAAACTTGGAAACCCCAAGATTTTTTTGTGGAACTGTACTCTGGCCCCTAGCTAGCCTCACGATTGGAAAAGCTCCTTATCTCAAAGCTGGTATCTCCCCTGCAGAAATTTAAATGAGCAACTTCTTGTTCTGTCTGTCATAACAGGAAGGGATTATTTCCAACTTCTGTAGGACTTGACAGTGTTATCGCACCCCAAAGACAGATTTCTAAGCTCTCCAATAATTTCTTCTTCCAAAATCTCTACAGATGGTGTATCTATTTCTTGAAGTATGTTACTGAAAACAAGGTGAAAGATTCAGCTAAACTGCAAACTTTTGTGTTACAGAGAGAAAATCACCTACCTTTCTGATGTTTTCTTGACACATTGCATTATGAGCAGGTGTGGAAATCATGACATTCATATATTTCTTTTTTTCATTGACATAAACTTCTAATATATTTCCTATTTTTTATAGCTTCAATTTTCATATTTTATACAATTTCTTGCCAAAGTACTAATTACAAATTGGGTGTATTTTCCTACAGAAAGCTCAGCAACTCTTTTAACTTTTAATATTAAATTAATATAAAGAAAAAATATAGATGGAAAACATGGAAACATCCTTAATTTTCTTTCACTTGTTTTTCTTTTTTTTTCCTGCTAACAGGTGTATTTGACTAAAAATATTATTGCAAATCTAAACCATAAAAGACCTACTTCATAATAGACAAAATGCTTAAAAACAGCGTTCAATTTTTTAATATTTATAGTATTTCACCTTTCCATAAATGTATTCTCTGGGTGAAAAAGTTTATCACTTCAAATTATATTTGAAAATGTGATGAAAATATTTTTTTTAAAGATAGAGATATCTGAGAACAGGCCTTACAAACAGCTTTTTCTTTTTTACATTCTACTTGACCATGCTTGTTTCTGGTTGAAAAAGAAAAAAGAAAAAGAAAAAGAAAAAGAAAAAGGAAAAGAAAAAGAAAAAGAAAAAGAAAAAGAAAAAGAAAAAAGAAAAAGAAAAAGAAAAAGAAGAAGAAGAAGAAGAAGAAGAAAAAGAAAAAGAAAAAGAAAAAGAAAAAGAAAAAAGAAAAAGAAAAAGAAGAAGAAGAAGAAGAAGAAGAAGAAGAAGAAGAAAAAGAAAAAGACCCCAAAAAACAACAAAATCAAAACAAACCAAACAAAAATAACCAAAACAAAACAACCAAAACCAAACAAACAGAAAAAACCCCACCAACAAATACAAGGTTTTCTGATTTTCATTTTTATGGGCTTTAACAAAACCCTGGCAGCCAACTGTGTATTCGAGAAACTTCTTTGCAGTTGTTCAGGGTCACAGCAGATCAATTAATTTGAAATTAAATCCCAGTCATCCATTCACAGCAACACTCTAAAATGTACACAAGATTTCCTAGCCTTGTCTGTCAGTCACCATTTCATTGCAGAGCTGGTCAGTCGAACCCTGGAAGGTTGTCTGCAGAGGGAGCTGCACTCTGGGGACGAATTGTAGAGGTAATTTTGGGAGCTATGCTCTGCATTTTCTCCTTGTTTTCATCATTCTCCACAAAGAACAGCTGAAGTGCTCCAGAGAAAGTGCACATTGGAGGAAGGCTCCCAGTTGTGTGGTTATCAGATGAGGGCAGGAGAGAGGGAGAGACTAGGATTCTTTTCTTGCAAGAAGTCTGACACAGATACTGCTATTGCCATGGATTTGGGCTTGGATTCATCCTAGCTAGCCAAGGGAACCCAACAGATCCCAAAGTTAAAAGTCCAGGCACAGTAAGCTCCTTCCCTAATCGATGAAAAAAAATAGATGCCTCTCAAGGGTGGGCTGTCACACTGGGAAGCATTTATGCCTTTCCAGTGACAGTGGGAAAAACTTAAAATAATTCTATATATTGCAGATATTTTTTGTTATATCGGTGGAGTGTAATCTGGGTCTTCATATGCCACTTGCTCAGACAGCAAAATGTTGATGAATTAAACAAGACTCCAGAAGAAATTAGAAGCATATTTAACACAGAAATGCAGAGTTTTGAGCTGCAGTTTTGATTTTAATTTTTTGTTTGTTTGTCTGCATGATGCATTTATCTCCCAGATATGACAAATATTTTCCTGTTGCCTTATAGTTTTAATAAAAGATTGGACAACTTGTTAAACTGTATTTGTATGTCAAATGAAATTAAAGGCTATAGAACCAACATGGTCACTTTCTTCAGCCTGCTGGGCTTGAGTTGCCTACTGCAGCATTTTTTTAGGAGAAAAATGAGTTCCAAAGAAGCTCTCTGCATTCACCCTACCCACTTAAACACCCAAAACAAATGAAACCAAGTTTTTAATTTTCAATAGGGATTTTCAAACTCCAAGTGCTCTCCTTGGGTGTCTGCTGGCCAAGCACATGATGAAATCAGAACCTCCCACTTAACGTTTTACTTTTCTGGTTTTATGCTCATCATCATGCAGTCCCAGTATTCTTCAGGCTTTTGAATATTGATGGAAAACTGTCACAAATTACTGAAAAAAAGGGTCATAAATCTTTTCTTCAGAATTCCAGGGAGGAAAAAATCAACTGAAAAAAATCCCAGACAAAACGTAACCTTTATTTGTCCTTCTGAATATTTTATACTTTTATAAAATTTGGAGAATATTCATTGTGGTTTTTTGCTTGTTCCAAAAAAAAAAAAAAAAAAAAGCTCATTGGAAATTATGTTTTAAGAGATTTTTGGGTTCTATATAAAAATCCATAATGAAAAAAATATTTACTCCTTTTGCAAGTCTGTCTTTAAATAAAGAAAAACCACTGAGGAATTCTGTGTCTTGAAACTTCTTCAAACTTCTTTGGATACTTTGCAAGTATATTCCAGTGGAAATTCAACAGGATTTTCTCCTTGACCCTGATACATTGGGAAATTGTAGATAAATATGCACAAAATCAAAGCCTGAAAAGTCACTCCCCATCAGTAATTGCAAGAAACAAGAACCAGAGAGCTGGAAAGGTTACTTCTTTTCTCTCGAACACTCTGACAAGAAGCAGAGCATTCCAAATACCTGATTTCTTTGTGGAGATCTGAGTCTCTGTGCAAACCACACTGCACCTGAGCTGCGTTCCTGTACTGTAATGATGTCGCAAGGATGGCTTAGTGCAGACTGAACAGAAAAAGGAAAGTGAAGGGAGAGAGAAGATCTAAAGGTGGAAGGGGGGAGACTTTATCATTTGTTTCACATATCCTAGGCTCAATTAACACATCTTGAGGATTCTTATGACACTGCCAACAAAAATTAATGCAGAAGTTATGCGTTTTACCTTTTATCTCAATTGTGTTGCATGAGTCTGGCAAAGTTGAAAAGCTGCTAATTTAGTAGTCAGCAGTGTCAAATAAAATTTCTAAACTGTATGTCTATAAAAGAACATCTTTGCAATAAGGCATAGCAAATATGCTTGCAAAACAGTTCAGTCAGCAAACCTGTTTTAGGTTTTGAAATATTTGGCAATGACATTTATTAGAACAAAACTATAATATATCAGTGATATAAAGAGCTGTTTCTTCATCACTGGTGCTTTATTATAGGTACTAATTTTGTGCAAAATCCTTTAGAATCTTTGCAAAACACCTGCTGAACTTAAAGAAATATGGTTACTGCTTGTGCTGAGACAGATGTAGCTTAATCACATAATACTGAATTTGACTTTTCAGTGCCTCACAATAAATGAACTGAACATACCAGTGCAGGAGATTTAAATCTTGTTCCAATTTGAATATCACGTTTGCTGACTGGAGGGTCTAAGCTACAGCCAGCTTCCCCAGGTGTCCAACATTACACAGAACACTTCTGTTTAAGCCACTGCATCTCTAGTTTAATTAAGAAAAAAAAAAGGAAAAAAAAAGAAAAAAAGCCTTGAGAGTATACTCAAAGAATGTTGAAATTCTTTGCAGATTATTTTTGTTTCTGTTACGTCCTTGTTTGTTTGAATCTAGCCAGGTATTGAGCTTTCCTCTAGCTGTATTGTTTCCTTTAGGCACTCTTTGTCAGCTTTTTTTTTTTTCTTTAGTGGGATGTTTGAAGGCTCTGTGTTTAAAAGGAATTTTGCTCTGGAGGCAGCTATTATGAACGTCTTGAGCTGAGGATGGAATAAGACAGGTCGTTTTCTTACTGTGTCATCAGCTGCACATGTCTAGTTTTATATATTGACTAATTTTTGGTGGTAGAATATGTCAATTTTTATGAATTTCAGTCCCCAGGTAGTGCCCAGATTGAGATTCAAACTTGTTTAGTCTTTTCTCTGTTGTATTTATGGGCAAGGGAGATTCTGAGAATATGTGCACATATGCTTTTGAGTGCAACAATAAGTTGTGACTGTATATGCTTGCAAAAGAATGTATAATAATCCAACTCTACAGTCATATATATAATCATAGAATGGTTTGAGTTGGAAGAGACCCTAAAAATCATCTAGTTCTGACCCCTAAAGTCTGCTCACAGTATAGAGAAGTACATATCCCAGCACAGAGCACACAAATTTGAACGCACAAATACCCATAAACATATTTATAGAATATGTATGTTATGTTTTACAGTGCATATATTTTTGTCTCCCTCTATTGAGTCTTATTTACACTGTAATGTTAAATAATAGTACTTTAATTTTACTTCTTCAGATAAGCTCTGTGCTTCATAAAAAAGCGTAAAACAATGAAAGCTCATGAATATTTATATCAATGGCTACACAGCATTATAGTCATAATCTCTGGAACTGGTTCTCACCGGTTCAGAATTAATTATCAAGTTCAGTTTTAATTGCATTCTTCTAAATTATAACCAAAAAAAAAAAAAATAAAAGGAGGAAACACCCATAATGAATTAGCTCACGAGTGCTCTGCTGGGCCTGGTGTCTGAGACTGCTTTCTGCAACCCCATCCTTTATGTGTAATGATGAGCCAAAGACATGTGATTCAGAGGCTCCTCTTGAAACCAACTTGCTTAAATGTTAATGCCTCTCCCACTTTAAAGATAAAATAAAAATTCTATTTCTAGTTGCTTCAGCAGACATGTTGAACTGGATAATCCTTAAAATAGCCTTTTTTTTTTTCCTCTTTAGCTAGTTTTGATATATGATTGCGTGCCACATTACATACTAAATATATTCCAGTAGTGTTGGCTGAAAAAAATCTGGGGGAAAAGTATCTTTCTGGAGAGAAAAACTTTCTCCTTTTGAGCTCTGTCCATCAATAGTTTTCTGCATTAAACTCAAAATTATCTCTGATTGTATTTAAATCTAATTCATAATGACATAGAGAGCAAAAGTCTCTATCAAATCCTTCGGTATAAAAGGCAAAATATACAGACTCACAAGATTTTAAGGGGTTCTTAGATGGAGTGGGAATCTAAAACATGTTTCGTCCCAGATCCTGGTCACTCCTCCAGGACATAATCTATCTGATAAACCCAGGAGTTGTGTGTTGTCAGCACTCCCTTTTCTGTCCCTCTTCCCATCCACACACAACCACAGCTAGGGTCAGTGATTACCCCATCCTCAAACAACACTTCTAAGCAGCTTAGAGTAGTGCCACACACCTAATGAGCTGAGTTTCAGCCCTGAACTTTTATCTTCTCATCTTCCTCCCATCTAGAGAAGGCATACAGAGTCCTTCTTCCTTTAATTCATCAGCTCTGGTTTGCACACATGTAAAAAAGAGCAAAAAGCAAACGATTTTTTTAGTTCTCTCTGGTTCAGTCATCCGAAGATCCTATGGCCTGTTTCCCAGCTGTGTAATCACAAAAAGTTTGCTACTCTCATCATTCCTTGCAGATGAAGGTCCTGACAGCACCTCAAGCTATTACCCTGTTCAGGCCGAGTGTGAAATGGAAGATTCAAAATTCATACTCCCTGTGTATAGTTGCTGATCTGTATCCAAAAGTCTTGCAAATGATCTGAGCTCAAGTCCATCTTTTAAAGAAAAGAAGAGGGGAAAAAAAAAAAAAAAAACCCAAACAAAAAGAAAGAACAAAAAAAGCGACCAAAATAACATCAAATAAAAGCAGGGAAAATTCTGGATCTTTCCTCTCAAGTGCCTATTTATTTCCTAAAGACAAATCCTACTCAAGAGGAGTCACATTCCTTCCTGCCTGAATAGAGAGAAATTATATCATTTAAGCATTAGCAACTGGTTTTGGAGATAAATCTGGAGATTTGTTCTCAGGATGTTCACGAGACATTTCACTCACTCAGCTGCTCACTAGGCAAACAGTGTAACCAGGTGCCTTACTCTAAGCATATGAGTAACACGTTGATTTAATCAGAATTGCTCTGGCTTACACGATACCTGTTCAATCCTTGAATGGAAAAGGATGTAAATTATAAACAGTGGAGGAAGCACTAGTCAGTTTTTAATTTTAAGATAATTTGAAGGAAGCTGAACATGAGAATATCTATTAAAATTCAGGTCTGTATAGAAATACCCAAAAAAAACCACTAATGCTGAAAGCAGCATTATCTCTGAGTTTGTCAGAGAGAAGGAAGGACAAAACAAAATAAAAAAAAATTAACCTTATTGGCAAATTCCACTGATCAGAAAAAGAAACTGGAGAAAAGCCCCAAACCGCCCACCTAAATGTCTCAGTTAAGTAGCGTGAGAGATAGTCAAAAGACTTGCTATCCTGGAAGTAGTCTGGTAAAAGAGGGTTAGAAACAGCATCAATATCTACTTGGTACTGCAGCCTAATGATCTGAAGAAAAACAGTCTATGACACTTACTTATTCCTATCAAAAAAGCACAGCTACTTGTTTCAAACTACCCTCCAATACATTCACTTTTCCTCACTAGAATAATTTCTATTTCCCCCTAATTTTAGATTACTCAGGCTGCTTATTTTTATTGGATTTACTGGCTGTTATTACAATGTAAGGTGCCTTTCAGAGAAAGAAGGAGACATTCTTTATATTCATGCAGAAGCACTTGTTGCATAAATAGCTTAACAGGATTTTTTCTAACTGCCTGAAATTCCCAGGCACTACCACAGCAAAAAGAACAACTATAAATATGGAAGGATGGGAAAAGAAAGTATTAAAGAGTGAAAGAAAAGTCCAGACTGAAACTATACCTGAAGTTGGATACAGGTAAGTTTTGTCCCAGGAAGAATCAATAAAGGCAATCATGTACAATCAACACTTAGTGGATTTAAGCCACGTGGCTCTAAAGCTTAAAATAGAGATGCATTACAGCAGATGGCAGCTTGTGGAGAAAAAAACATAGGTGCAAGAAACGCTGTCCTTTGAGGACATTTCACAGAGGTGTTATTGGCAAGGAGAATATATTTTTTTTTTCTCTCTTCCAAAAGTATGAGAGGTAAGTTTTTGAGAAAATCATAGTCCAAGACAGTTGTAAGGGGTTGTATGAGCAAGGAATTTCAGAGATGTTTAAGTGCATTTATATGCAGTATGGCTGAATGAGGAAGAAAAAAAAAAGGGAGTTGAAGGCCTTCTGTCAAGCAGTTCTCCTTCCTTTCTTTTTCTTTCTTCTTTTTTTTCTGCCTTCCTTTCACAGTCAATTTGCTGCAAGTTGGATCTTGCAAAGAATGCTCTGACATCCTAGCAGTGTGGCTAACCTGCTAGGGAGCTTTTCAATATTTATATATTGTAACCCCTGATAAGACTGTCTTTTTCTAAATAAAGTCCTGCATCCTTCCTTGGGGACCTTTTAGAACATTTTCGTAACTTAAAATCTGCATTTATCCTTACATTTTTGCTTCTCTTCAATAATTACTTTCTCTTGCTTTCTTTCTCATTTTCTTAATTCTTGAAATTTCATCCCCTTCATGGAGTTACATCTGCCTGTTGTTCTCTTGCATTTTTAATTTGAAGAAAATAACCACATAGCTTCATTATGGTGGGGGAGTGGCTGTGACCAGCAGCCACCTCCTCTTGGAGATAATGAGGGAACAATTAAATGGCCCTTTGCTTGGAAGCAGCTGAAACAATAGGAGCTACAACAGGTCACACACAGGATAAATCAGAGATGTGGATCATGTGGGAGGAAAAGTTCATAGTGGTCTGAATTAGAATACAGCAGTGGTGGGGAAGAAGAAAGGGGGAATTTGTCTGCAGCTGTTCAGAAAAGGGGTGGGAATAAAAGGTTGAAAGGGCAGAAGCAGAAATAGAAGTAATAAAAAAGGGCTAGTCAGCAGGAAAAGGCCTGGATATGTGGCTAAGAAAAAAAGGGAAACAAAGGCAGAAGGGAGGGAAAAGGAATACAACCATGCCCTGGTAAAAGAGAACTATCAAAGGTTTTTTCTGTGACTCAGGTCTTTCTGTGTTCAGAAGTCAAGCTTCTGCATATGTTCAAGTCAAATCACAGGGAAAAACTAACACCTTATTCCCTATATTCTTTGGAGCTAAGCAAGGTTCAGACCTGCTCTGTTGCTTTCCATGCCTATCCCTATGACATGTTTGGGTGAGAGAAATTATAATCTTCATATCTTTGTAGAGGATGGATATATGAGTTTCCAGCTGTAGTGAAGTTCAATACTTTGCAGAGATCCATTCTGTGTGGACAAGTTGGTCTCTCATCCCTGAGATGAGAGGAAGGAAAACCAAACATCAGAATTCACATGGTAACATTCTCATCCTAGGTAGGTCTCTCTGAGTTTGCTTGTTAACAGTGGACGTTGAAAGATTTGACACAAACTTCTTTTAAAATATGCAGGGTTTTTATTTATTAGAGATGTAAAACTAGAGAGGACCTTCTTGGTCACTAAGGTTAACTCCTTAGTTTCCCTTGTTGTTGTCTTAATCAAATTGATAAAAATCCTCATGACCTGATAAATATGTTTGTCTGTGCTTGTTAGATGCCCTGGTCTGATTGTGACAGAATTTCTCTGCTTTGGTGGTTTGGAACTGTTCAGTCTTGTATCTTGCTAGTTTTTCAAGTTTTATCAATAAACTGAATGGAAGCATTGCCTGTTTTATTCACCCCATGAATTTTCCAGAGATGAACAGAAACAGAAATTTTCATTTTGAGTCTGAATGTAATTTTGCCATTTTATGTATATTACATTTCATTTTTCTCTCCTTAGATCAGATAGCTTCTTTTTCCTTCTTTGTTATGTTAAATGAGAAATCGCTCAATTTTGTCACTGGGAAAGTAACAGTCCCTGTGTTAATTGCTGACAACCAGCTGGTATTTAGTTTTGGCTGATATGCACTATATTTCTTTGGCTACACTGAAATTCAAAATACGTTAGAAACTAGAAGAAAAGAAAAAAAATCAAACAGATCAAAACAAAACAAAAACTTTCCAGCAAATAATAAAGTTATTTACTTTCCAGCAAATAAAAATAATTATTTCCAGCAAATACTATTACATGGTATCAATGACAGTATATGAAAGTTATTTGTAGTTTCTTAAGCCATTAGATTTTCCTCTCAAAAAGGGAAAGTCAACCTAAAATATTAAGAACTAAGCAACAGCTCCTATTCATCCAACCTTCAAGTTTTGTTTGGTTTTTTCTGTGATATTTTTAATTTAGTTTTTTTACTTGTCAAATGGAAAAAAACATCTCAATGCTTTCTCTGAGTTTTTTCTTTCAGGATTTTTTTTCTTCCTGTTTCTCACTTCTGTCTTATCTGTATTGATATTGGGAATGGAAAGCGTGGAATAGTAAATATTAGGAGAGCACCAGTGGAAGGAAAATGGAAAGTCACTCATATTCTCATTACTTTGTTTTTCAGCAACACCTTGGAGGTATCACACTCTTCACATCACTGATACCAAAACCAGAAGCAAGCCCAAGAACATTATTTTAATCACAAAAGACACATCAAAGGTGAAGAAAAAGAAAATACAGTATTTAATTTAATCACCACAAATGCCCAAATGCTGGAAAGCTATAGGTTAACAGCTGTATGAATGACAGAAGAGACACCACACACTGAACACCAGTTCAGGACACTCTGGCTGGGGTTTTCAGTGCAAAACCCTTACAGAAGGATTGTTTCCTTTGCATTTAAAAAGCTATTTGTTAGTAGCCCCCTCTGTGTAATGTGGAATCAATGTCTCCATCATCTTTGAACCTTTGGACAAGCACTGGTTTTGACACGCTGGACATCATCTCCCTCACAGGAAGAGGAGCCAGGTGTGCAAGGAGTGCCTAGGGATAGGCTTTTGCTTCAAATGAAGCATTTTCCACATCTATCCCTCTGCAACAAGAAGGAGATGTGTTTCTATTTCACCGCTGTTTGAACAGACTCTAATTCATAGCCCATTCCCCCTCCCCACTCACCCCTTTATCAAGAGAGTGATAGATTTATTGAGCCAGGTCTTCATCTGGTGTAAATTGGCATTGCTGCAGTGATTCCTGTGGGCCTGCCTTGATTTATGCCAGTTGAGGATCTGGTCCATTTTCATGATATTTGAACATCAATCCTTGCATCTCCTTTTCCCATCCGTAGGCTTTCTCTGTCATGCTTCTGAGAAGAAAACGCAAATGAGTTAAGGGGCTGTCACCAGCCCAGGGAAGAATTTGCTATTCTTTCTTTGTGACTAGGGTCTCTCCTGTTAATTTCCATGGCAGGTCCCTCTCAAGTTTCTCCAAAACTTGTTACCATGTCCTCCTGAGGATGTCAGCTCCTGTTGCAGACTGAAACATTAACAGGGGAAGTTATTAGCTATTCTCTTTACATACTGCCTTTCTTTATATCTGAATTAATAGAAGTATGAATGCTGGTCATCAAAAGAAATAATGAGTTTTAGAAAGTGAAAATGACACTGACAAAAACAAAAGAAATCTGATCTCAGCAGAAGGGCCCACAGAGAAGAGGAACAAAGAGGTAGAAGATAAAAAAGAAGAATTGAGAACCTAAAAGGGAAAGAAAAGGAAGAAAGGGGAAAAGAGAAGAAAAGAGAAGAAAAGGGATGTTTCGAATGAGAAAGAGCAAACTAGTTCTTCAGCTGAATTGAAAGCAGTCATGGTGCAGACAGAAGGAAGAGAATTTATCAGTTCTTAAAAGACCTTTTTTCTCCCTCCCATTTAACTGAATAGTGTAAATACATGTCATTAAACCTCCATACTGGATGGTTTGTTTGCAAATGTGTCTTTTATGGTTCCAGGCTGGACAGAAGACCCCACGTCCTACAATGTCCTACAACCACACAGAGCCTGAACAGCCCCCTTCCATCCTTCCTCTCACAGCCCAAAAATTCTGCCCACAGTAGCTGTCAAAGCCAGTGCTGGACATCAGGTGTGCATTTGCTGTGGCAGAACTGCTTCTGGTTGAGAAAGAATCACAATAGAAAAGAGAGCAAAGGAAGAATGAAGGGAAGGAAAAGAAAAAAAACCCAAAACCACAGAAAACAAACTTGCCACGCAATCTTCTTGCCCCTGTCTTTCTTTGCTTATAATTGACTAAGTCTTGTTACAGCTTTTCTTAGGATAAAGGTCTTTTTGATCACTTCTAATACAGACACATATGTTGTCTTTTTTTTTTTTAATCGCTTTTCCACCATTCTGCTGATAAATTAAAAAGCTGACAGGAGTAAATAATTGATGTGAATATTTTAACTATACTTATGCATCTGCTTTCAACAGTTTAAGTAATTGATTTCCTCAGCTTGAGGCCATACAGACTCCTCTTAATACACTGTATCTCTAGTTTACTTGATACCTGTGTGTCTGCTGTTTCAGGAAGGGGAGGCAGTTAGATTAGCAGTGCTGCAATCACACAAGTGTTAAGGTGGAAAAGACCTCTACGATCATTGAGTCCAACCATTAACCCAACACTGCCCTGTTACCATTAAACTATGTCTCCAAGTGCCATATCCACACATTTTCTAAACACTTCCAGGGATGGTGATTCCACCACTTCCATGGGCAGCCTGTTCCGATGCCTGATTATCCTTTCAGTAAAGAAATGTTTCCTAATATCGCTCAAGTTCCTGCTTTGCCACATCTTCTGAATAGTCATAACTATGCCCTTACTCTCTCTGGTCTGAGTTTCTTTTTATCACAAATATCATGGTACTTTGCTGCCTTCTAGGGAAGAAGTATGAATATAGTCTAGAAGTGCAAACGTACCACAGGGACCCTTGACTTAAGGTTGTTTTACAGAACCAGCAATGACCATTGCACTTCTGAATAATGGGTGTAGTTTGATATTCCTCTGGCAGACTTTGCCTTTCTCCTTCTTTTCTGCAGTATTCGGAGTGGACATCTCTAACCCATATTGCATAATATGATTAATAACATTTGAGTCATTTATGTGAAGACCAAATATTATAATGGAAGATTCTCATGAAAATAACAAGCTATTATTTTTGTACTACCTTGAGGTACTATACTCCCTGTCTTAATATTTTACACTCTTACCTACTTTAGATTGATGCTGGGGACATTTCAAGCAGTGCAGAATGAAATTTCTGGTTCTTCCCTACTGAGGAATGACAGAAATTCCTCCTGGATGGCTTTCCATGTGTAGCTATCTCTGTCTCAGTCTATGCCACCTCTGACTGCCTCTAAAGTCTTCAGCTTAAAATGTCTCATGCTGTTAAACTGTGAAACAGAGTCTGAGAGTTTTTAAATCTTGGGTGGATTGTTTGTCATGGAGAAATAAGAATATATCTATGCACTGTATCTAAATATTTGAACCTTGAATCAAATTTATGGAAATATACCAGTGTGGCATCAGAGACACTCAGAGACACTCAGCACTGCCTTTTCCATGGCCATGGTTCCTTTTTAGTCCTGCTGGGTAATTCAGAGAGGACATTAATGAATCCTGAGGAGGGGTTATCCTGCTTTTTTTTTTTTTTTTTTCTTTAAACTCTTCTTCACATGCTACCAGATATTTCTGGTTTCTGAACCTACTAATTGATGTAAATTTGTGTGATATCCTCCTGGGAGTCACTTACCTTGTATTACAGATGGTCTCCTGGGAGATATGGATCTCAGCTGCAGTCCTGTGAAGAAAAGCTAAGTGAACCTCTACCGTAGAAGAACTGTGATCAAGACACTCTATAATACAAAAAGAAAGAATCTCAGGACACCTGATACAAGCTGCATAGAATAATGAAATATGGAACGGCAAAGTAACTAATGTAAATTATAAAAAATACGCTCTTAAGACTGTTTGATACTTCCCTTTGAAGGTTTCAAATGAATAGAGATAAAAGCTTGTTGGGAAAGTCTGCTTTTCAGTATGACTGATTTTGAAAAAATAGCTATTTTATTGTACTCTTCATCAAAAGTCCTCTTCAGAATTGTTGTCTGCAGTATGTTAAAAAAAATTAAAAGTCCATAGACCTGCAGTCATTTGATATGATCAGGAATTAACAGGGTTTTAGCAATCATAAACAATTATACTGATTAAAAAAAAGAAACAAAAAACAAAAACTTATTTTCCTCCTAATAAGTGAATTTCTAAATAACATTTCAAAATTTTATATTTTAGATGAAATATTTATGACATGGAGAGAATTTTCTTCAATAAATACATCTTATTATTATAAATAACCATAAGAAATATTTTTAATAAAGATAAAATACCAGTTTCTATCTTTTTTTTAGTCTATTTCAAATCATAGCAAAAAAAATTTGCATAATCACAAATTAATTTAGCAATCTCTGTCCCATGATAAGGCAATGACCAGGAGCCATTGGGAATTCAGACCTTTTGACCATGTGTTGGCCTCTTTCATCCCCAATATAAATTACATTTATGAAAAACCCATCATTTCATCTCAGAGCAATGTGTACTGCATAAACAAGAATTATGTTGATGGCTATGTAGCTCTTCCTTGACTTCCTTGAAAGGATTATTTTCATTTCATTTTAGTTACTACTGAAGAAGCCTTTCACAGGATGTCTTAGTGAGATGTTGGCTCTCAGCTTGCAAAAAATGTTTTGTTTTTTTTCACATTTGGTTCAAGTTGAGATTGTCAAATGAAGCAGCACTGACTTCTGACTTACTTTGAGATATATGATAAGTTATTATGATGTGTCACTTACTTAATCATACTCAAGGGTGTTAATATTTTGTGACATGTCAAGAATGAGGAGGTGCTGTAACTCAGAAGTTGCCTTCTGTGACAGCTGTCAAGCAGGACATGAAATCTGGTCCCTCCAGTAAAATTTACTTTTCTACCTACATAATTTAGGACCAACACTTCAACATTCTTGTACTGCCCCAGAGAAGTATTGTGTTAATGAAGAAGAAGTTAAGGAAAATATTTTTTCAGTTTCTACACACATCACCTGTAAATTTGGCCACTGAATTAGTGTGTGCTGTTGTATGCACTAGATCTTTTCCCTCCATCATTTAGAGGAAAAATCCATTTATCAGAGCGAAAAACAGTCAGCTCTCATATACTCCTCTTGAAACCAATGCATTACAGATTTCACTGACACCAAGATTGTCAACATGGCAGAGAAGTACAGCCAAATTCAATAGTATTACACCTCCACAGATAATGAAGAAAAGGCAAAGGTCTTTAAAATATAACTGCTACAAAGGGTTATAAATAAAGTTATTGTTCTTCCCCTCAATACAAGACCTATGAAGCAAACAGTGTAATTATTAGGCACTTGAGTAAATATATATTTATTTTTTTCCAATCTTGTGTAACTCTTTGGCACAGCCTGTAGTAGAAAACAAAAGTATACTTTAGCTACAAAGTAATTATATTCATTTCCAAAAAAAAAATTTCTTAAAAAGCTAAATTGTTGATGAATATTTCTACAAGCCCTATTAGCAAGACCTAATTTCAATAACCTTTCAAGTCAAATTTAGGCAATGCCAATGGCTGATCCAACCATTAGGTGCTAATGCAGTAAAGGGAATGCAGAGGCTCCTTTTCCTGGAAAATCACATTTGATGGATGGGAGGACTGCAGGTACATGACATACTAATGCTCTTTATTAAAAGATTACCAAAGTTTCTCTGGTAAGCTCTGTTCAGTTCAGCAGACTCTTTTCGTGTGGTTAGTATGGAAAATTTGGTCAACCTAAACAGCAACTCTAGTATAAGGGATCTTCTCAGAAATCGTGGAAAACTTTGGGTTGGAAGGCACCTTAAAGGTCATCTGGTCACAATGTCCCTGTCATGGGCAGGGTCTCCTTCCACTAGACCAGGTTGTTCCTAGTCCCCTCCAACCCGGCCTCGGACAGGGATTTGGCATTCACAGTTTCTCTGGGCAGCCAATGCCAGCACTCACCTCACAGGAAAGAATTTTTTCCTAATATCTGATCTAAACCACTCTCTTTGAGTTTGAAACCATTCCCCCTTGTCCTGTTACTCCATGTCCTTGTAAAAAGTTCCTCACCATCACTCCTGTAACCCTTCCAGGTACTGGAAGGTTCTAGAAGTTCTTCACAGAGACTTCTCTAGGCTGAACAAGAAAATGCTCCCAGCCTGTCTTCATGGCAGAGGTTCTCTAGCCCACAGATCATCTTGGTGGCCTTTTCTGCACTCATTCCAGCAAGTCCATGTCTCTCTTATGGTGGAACACTGTCTAGTGAAGACTGAGGCAAAAAAAGTTGTTGAGCACCTCAGCAACCTCAACCTACCCAGTCCCAGGCAAGCAGGTCACCAGTTTCCTTCCAGAAGTGGCCCGTATTTCCCCTGGTCTTTCTTTTATCACCAACATACCTAGAGAAGCTTTTCTTGTTGCCCTTGACAGAATGCTGTTGTAAATTTTACACATGGCTTTTAATCTTACTGTAGGTCAAAGAAAATCCCAAAGCTGTATGTTTTCCTGAGGCTGTCAGGGCATTAGGATATGGTTCCACATTTTCTGGTCTACACCCATCTCTCTTCCAAATACATAAAAAATAATAGAAGGAGGTCAGGGGCCAATTATTATAATTAGTCACCAAGGTCAGAAAAAGAAGTAATGGGATGAAGCTGCAACAAAGGGGAAATTTTAGTTAATGACTAAGACAAACTTTATAACTATTAGGATAGCTAGATCCATGGAACAAACTTCCAGGGGAGGTCACATCACTTTCACTGAGAAGCATTCAAGGGCAGACTTATAATCAGTCTCACCGTAATGTCTTAAGGAAAATTAATTGAGTCTTGCTGTGAAGCACAAGCACAAGATATGCCACTCACTAGGGTCCCTATTCCAACCCTTATGTTTCAGTGCTGAATCTACGCAAAAAACCAATAATTCTCAGTTCCTATAGAAAATAAGTTTGAGGACAGAAAGCTGGCTATGTATATACTGACCAATGCTTTGCTAATGTTTCTAGCATGTCTGAGTGACACTATACATAAGATATTTTAAAGAATATTAACAGTGATTCCACCCAATATTTATTATTTTTATCCAAGCATCTCAAACCTTGTTGCAAGCTTTGTGAAGCTCGATTAACCTATCAAGCTTCACCACAGGAACATGTTGTGCCCAGGTGGTTATTGTGACAAAAGCAGCTGTGTCATGAGAATTGAGGATTTATTTCTAAATCATAATAAATAGCTTGAAGCAGTGCCAAATTCAGGATTGAGTTGAAAAGGTTGAGTGTATCAGAGAAAATAGGTGCTGCTTTAAAGGCAGATAGACAATTAATAGTGCACCCTTGATCCTCTGGGCCATGTCCTGAGAGCTAACTGAATTGGACTTGGAGAAAAAAATCCATGTGGGTGAATGCCTCATGGTCACTTTTCTACTTGGTTAAATCTTGGGCCAAACAAAGTGTTGTTGACAATGTAATTTCTTTAGCTCTCTGGATAAAGGAAAACAGCTCTCCACAAAGAAAGCCCTGGGATTTCCTTATATTAATTCCCCCATTGAGTCCAAAATCTCTGTTTGAAGTAGGAAAAGAACAGCAAACCCATTTAAAGAACACCCAGAGATGGAAAATCTATCATCATCTTTGGTAAATAGCTCCCATGGTTAATGGTTTTACTGTTTAAATCTGTACTTTATTTTCAGTTTGAATTTCTATAGCTTTAACAACTAGCCATTAAACACTGCTGCAACCCTGT
Source organism: Dicrurus megarhynchus (assembly GCA_013399195.1). Classification (NCBI taxonomy): domain Eukaryota; kingdom Metazoa; phylum Chordata; class Aves; order Passeriformes; family Dicruridae; genus Dicrurus; species Dicrurus megarhynchus. The sequence continues at coordinate 248,834 of VXAD01008596.1, forward strand.
CCACAATGTTCTTTACGCAGATATTTACAGACTAATCAAATCTCCACATGTGTTTTACCTCTTCCAAGTCAAATCAAATGAAATACCAGATTTGTATGGGGATGAGTAAGGAAAGATTGTCTGAACCCTGATGGGAAAAGATTGTACAAAGGGAACATGAATGAGCAGCAGTTATAGTCACGTTTAAAAATTATTAATTCCTTGCATTAACCTTCTGTTTGTATAGTCAGCTTCAATTCTTGTGCTTCCCTGGATTTGTAATGGCACATTTGGTCCCAACTGTTTGCTTACACCCAGCTTACCAAGCAATCCAGAGAGCTCCAAGTCAGTCATCCATTCTGCTCATTATTTACTGCTGCACCCAAATCTATGTCATCTGAAAATACTCTCACTAAATGATTTTCTGTTTACTTTTTTTCCCCAGGTCCTTGTTAAAACTGTTTAATCATGATAGGTATGAACCATGACCTCACTGTAATTCCAGCAAAAGGAGTTTTTGAGGGCTGATTGCACATTTTATGTGATATTTTGGGATCCAATACTCAGTATTTCTTTCATCTGTGCAAAGTAATCTATATTAATTATTCAAACTAAGAGTACCGACTACCTCTTCCACTTATTCTTAGAAGTGTTCTAACTTATGCTTGCAAAAATGTTCGTATAATCAGCCAACCCTTGTCTGGGACTTTGAAGCTTTTGTCTGAATATCAGTCTTTCCAAGTTATAATGACTAATGCATTAAAAATGAATTTAGTCTACTTCACAATGTCTGGTCAGAAAAAAATCATTTACTAAAATTTTTGGGGGTGTTTTTGGTTGGTTTTTTTTATATGGGTTTTTTTTTTTTTTTTTGGTTTTTTGTTTGTTTGGGGTTTTTTTTATGGGGGGAAGTTATGTGACAAATACCTTTTTTCAGCATTCTTTAAATGACTTTAGTTTCCCAGAACAAGTGCACATGGGAAGCATGAAAAGTGTCAAAGGACACTTTTATCCTGGCTGTTTCACAACAGCAGTAAAAGCCAAGGAGGCAGTAACCAGAAACAACAGTTTTGGTAAGCACCAAGGTGAGACCATAAAAACAGAAGGTGTGGAAAATATCGACCCATTTATGTCACCTATCCTTAGACCAGAATAGGGAGAAGTTAATTCCTTCCCTGTCATTGTAAAAGTTCTTACTACTTTCTAGCCTGGAACAGAGGACTTGGAGAGGGGATGTTACCACTGTGTGTGTCTGGAGGGAGGATGGATCCAGGCTCTACTCAGTAGTGCCAAGCAATGGGGTGGCAGAAACTGGCAGATGGGAAGTTCCATGTGAACTTGAGAAGGAATTTCTTTAATGTGTGGATGACTGAGCACTGGAACAGATTGCCCAGAAAGGTTGTGGAGTCCCCTTCCCTGTAGATACTCCAAAGCCATCTGGTCACAATCCTGAGCAATGTGCTGTAGGGGACCCTGCTGGAGCAGGGAGGCTGGAGTAGATGAGTTCCAGGCACTCCCAACTTTATCTGTATTCTGTGATTCTGTGATTCTGTGGTTCTTACAATTAGTTCAGTTACACCAAAAAAAAAAGCTGCAGCTTCAGGTCTTAAAAATGTAGGTACAGCAACACTTTGAACAGAGCAATTATGCCAAAATTGAGAGACTGGACAACAATCATCAATGTGACAATTGAATCCATTGTTGCAGACAAAATGCTGTTGTAAACGTTCAAAAGACAGTGAAAGGAGAGGGGAGGAGGAAAAGAAAGAGGGGATATTCATTTTTATCACATTAGGATTGATTTAAAGATTGTTTGGGAGCTACTTTCATTTTCATTTTAATATTATTAGGAGATAGCAGCATGTAACAGGCTTTGACACTGAATGCTATGCTTTGCATCAGTTGCAGAAGATGCCTGGGGAAGCAGGGGGGAGCAGGGAGGAATTGATCAGATTCTTTCTTTTTTCATATGGGAGGGAAAAGTTGTGTGACATTTACAAAGTCAACCTGAACAACAGGCTGGAAGACAAGTTCCTACATTTCATGTTTTATGTCTTATTTTAACCCATACACAACCATTTTTCTTGGCCTAAAGTTAAAGGGAACATTAATTCAAATGATGAAAATAAGATACTTCTACTTATTCATCCATTATCTCTCCCCTCATTCTTTCATTCAATGCTCTACTGTATTGTTCTCTCCAGATCAAACCTGTTGTCATCACATTTTCAGATGAAAACAAGCGTTCATACCTGGACTTTCACTAACCTACCAGCCTCTAATAAAACCTTGCCAATAGTTGTTAATGCATTTTACAAATAATTCTAGTAATGAGATTTGAGATTTATGGCGTGTCATGTTTTGAGGGTTAGATTTTTTTTTTTTTGACAGGGCATCAGACAAAGAAAGACATGGAATCTATTGACAGGTGTTAAGTGGTGAAATAGCAATCAAACAGGAACTGCTGTATGCCCCCCAAAAAAAGCCCAAGTTTGGGCTTTGCAGCACAGTTTATCAACATACAGCAAACCATTTATGTTAGTAGTATGGTTTCACTGCATGCTTTTAAGGACACTGCTTTTAAATTATCTTTTTTTTTTTTTTTTCCCCCAGTTGCAGATGTTTCTTCATTCATTTCATCCCAAATCCCTGAAAAACCTGTTCAGTGATAGGTCATTAAAGACTGATCAGGGTTACACTGCTTGAGGAAGAAAGGAAGTGACTATGGATCATAGAATCGTAGGACTGTTTAGCTTGGAAAAGACCTCTAAGGTCATCGAGTTAACCCAGCACCACCAAGTCACCACTAAACCACGTTCCCAAATGATGTATCCATATTTTTAAAAAAAATTTACAGGGATGGTGACTCCACCACTTCACTGAGCAGCCTGTTCCAATACCTGACTACCCTTCAGGGAAGAAAAATATTCTAATATACAATCTAAATTTCCCCTGGCAAAATCTGGGGTTGTTTCCTCTCATCTTGTCTCTTTTTACCTGGGAAAAGAGACTGACCCTTACCCAGCTACAACCTCCTCTCAGGTTTGATCTCTGAGATGGGTCTGTCAGAGCAGAGGACTAAGGAACAGCCTAAACCACTGAAGGACCAGCCCAGATGTGAGGTATGTGTCACTGTGCAATGCTTCATGTTCTGTAGGTTTTACATTCCTGCTCTTCATGTCTTCTTAATGCAGAGGATTGTCAAGCTGTCCCTGATGCTTCACCTGGACATCACCTTGGGCTTAACTGTTTAAATTGAGTAGTGAAAATGTTTTTTCTTCTTCCATTTGGAGTCTACAGAGTAGACAGGATGGAGGAGAGAATCTGGGATCTCTGACTTACCGTCATGGCCAATTAAAAGCTGGGAGAGGACATAGGATTGATGGACCCAACAAATATGTTGCAATGAGTACAGCATAAGCAGCTGGAAGGTTCTGAAAGGCATTAATCTTCTCTCCTTTCCTGAAAAATGGCATCTAGAATAACAGATACACTCATGACCCCCCACCAGAGTTGATCTGCCGTTGCTTCTTGCTTTAAATGCGGAACAGCTTCTTCGGTGATAACATTGTGCATGGCAAGCAGAATAAGAAATCAGTCAGTTTACGGATCGATGGTACATTTCCAGTTGCATCCCAGCCTGGGGGAACATGCATGTTTCTGCTAAAGTCAAACACCTTCCCAGAGGGAGCCTACATGTCTCATTTTCTCGTGGAAATCATAGGTCTCATCAGTGCAGTAATTCAGTATGTCTCAAATATTTCAGATTAGACAGGACAGCTATAATCTTTTTCTTTTTCTTCTTCCCCAGAGGAGGGAAATTGCTTTATTTGCTGAGCTGCGTCTATGTCTGTTTCTCTACTGGTACTTATGTGAAGAAATTATTGAGGTAGAGTTGAGTTTTGCACTTGGATTTGAATGTGGTTTCTCTGAAAGCATGGCCAGGCTAGAAAACAGAATATTTTGAAGGAACTCACTGATCAGACAAGATAGAAATAGAGGGAACATTCACATTATTATTGCAATGACTGGTGGATAGAAGGCCAACTTCTTATCTTAATTATTTCTACATAACCCAGATGTCTGGGAATCATGGAGACCAGAAACAATCCACTGCTTTCAGTTGCTGGTGAGATTTATTTTTCCTGGGGGGATGACGTTGTTACCAGGTTGAATATTCATAGTTAGGTTTAATGTGCCTCCCATTTGTCTTGGTTTAACTAAGAATACTCAACTATTACAGTGAACTCCTTCATATAGGCAGGATTTGATTGTAGGTATCATCTGAAGAGGAATGTCTGGTTGGAGCCATGCAAGTCTAACCCCTGCAATAGAAGGGATCACAGCCCACTCTGGTTGACTTCTGAATAAATAAGTTTTCCATGTTCCGACTTTGAAATAAAAGTGTTGGTGTCTTATCTGCCTGCCTATATCAAAGACTAAGGCATTTAATTCCTGTGTGGATGGATCCCTGTCCTTAGCAGATTTCAGGTAGTTAACGTGTTTTATTATTCCAGGTACTTAGTTATCTTTGCATATAATCGCTGGGATCATAGCTCTGGGCTGTACTTCCACTGCAGAGGGCAGACACCTAATCATAATTCCAGTGGATCAGCTAGGATACAGTGTTTTACCAGGCCAGCAACTGCATACTGCACTAGCTTCAAAACTCTGACCTAGGTACCTTGAGTAATTTGTTTTTAATTACAATACCTGAAGAACATCTCTGTGATCAGTATTAAACTGAGGGAGTGGTAAGAATCATATCCTGATCTTGAATGAGATTTAGCATCTAGTTGAGCAACAATGAGCTCTTGATTCAAGCTTCACCAGTGCAAAAATAGTTATGTCCAGTTTATGCTCTTGTAACCTAAACTGCAGTCTATCCATCTGACTTTACTCTTGTAAGAGTCAATCCTCTTTACATTTACAGTTTAGATGACATCCTTCCCTTCGGATGACTTTTGTTCTGCACTGAATTATTGCCTTTCAATGGAGCAGAATTAGCTCAGAATTAGCTCAGACTCTCTCCGTCAAAGTTCATTACAATTGTGTTACAAACCTCATCTGCAGACACATCCAAGCAAATGTAATCGTTTGTGCTCCCAGCACTCTGAATTTGAAACCACTATAAATAATTATGATTGTACTAAGTAACTAGAGCAAAGGCTGTTCAAGATAAGTTTTTACAGCTCTGGGTCAAATCTGTTGTAGGTGTAAATTGAGGAAGAGAGTAAGACTTACACTAGCTAAATAGTGTAGCAAATCTTGACAATGAGTCTGGTTCCTAAGAGCAGGCACAAAAGCCTCAAGCCAGCTGTTCTGTCTGGTTTATCATGAACCACTGCCTTTGATCAGAGAAGAGGGGCTGAGATGTGCTGAGATGTGCTGCGGTTTATTAACTGCAGGTGTAACATTCAAGCGTGTTGCCCCCAGAGGAACTCCACAGTCTGTGGTGACACCAGTGGGAATACAGCAGCAATACATGTGGCCCACCACCTTTCAGATCCATCATGTAAATACCAAATTTCATTTCCAGTAATGACACTGCAGGTAGATTGCTAAAATGGTTCGCCACATGGGAGGACCAGAAGATGTTTATAGCTTCACGTCTCTGTTTCTTGCCCATGCTTTTCATGCTCTTTCCTCAGGACTATGCACTTTCCATTTGCTGCTTTTCCCTGTAGTACAAATCTCTTCCCTCAATTTGCTCCCTTGAACCTCATTTTCTGCTATTTTAACTTCTACTCTTAGCACTATCTATGCTTCATCAATAAATCTCTCCTACTCATTTATCTCCCTGAGAATCTCACTTCCTATTTCTATCACTTTTGCTCTCTACCAAGAAGACCTTTTCTAGTGTGACATCCCAGCACACTTAATCATAACATAGGCTACCGAGATGGCTTCCTTCAGTGTGGTTGGCACAGCACAGAGAAAAATTTGTGGCCAACAATGGCAGTGAGTAAACCATTCCAATGATCATTATAGTGATGGAATGACACATTTAGCACATCCCAGAGGTTTTAACCCACTTCAGAATAGTATTGGGGAATTGGTGAAGTTCAAGGTGGCACCTGGGTTTTCAGACTCAGGTTCTAGCTGCTCTGGAGGGATTTTTTTAGAAAATTAAAGAGCTAAACCTGAAGATCTCTACAAAGTGCTGAACCTGTCTCCTTCCTTTTCCAGATATCGCTTTCTGTTTGGGCCAATAGGGGCACAAAAAGACAGCTATAGATTGAATAGTTCTGGAATTTAACATGCCATTATATTCAGTACTTTTTTTGGGTTTCCTTCTTTTAAATGATATGGCTGTATCTAGCTCAGTTGCAAAGGTGTTCTGTTTTACACACCTTCAGAAACTCACTATAAATTGTTTTGCAAGAAAAAAGGTAGCAAAGAGCTGGCCCTTTTCTTTATACACACACAAAGAAAATATTTATAGATCTGCATGCATGTGTGTATGAGTGCATCTTATCATCAGTGCTCTGGGCTGAAAAGGCTTCACTTTGTCTTGGTTTATGACAACTTTTACTCCATTCAGTAAAAATATGTTAGGTATTGTCTTTTCAGTCAAAATCTCCAGCTGCAGGAGATTTTCAATGTGTGACGCATACTCACCTGAATTTGGCCACCATATCATTCTCAACTCTCTGTTGCACATGCATGAAAAATATATAGACATTTTCAGTGAAAACAGCTAGTATTTATTAAAAACATTTTGTTCATTATCTGGCATATTTGCAAATAAATAATGTGCTGTATACAGTGCTGTATTCTATCAAACTGAAATAATAGAGGCCACGTGGATTCTTATCCATGTATTAATTTACTAAAGAATAAAAAAAGAATAAAAATTAAAAAAATACTTATTTGCACAATCTGGAATTCACAAGTAGAAGAAACACCTGGATATTTTCTGATCAGAGGAAGTTTGCGTATACGAAAAGATTATATTTCTGTAATATACAGGATCATTTTTAAAGGAGGATGTTTATCTAAAACAACAAATATAAGTCAGGATCTACATCAAATGACTTCCACACCTCTTTAGATCCACTTTTGTCTCCTTTGTTTACCAGGGACTGAATTGTGCTGGAACTGTATGCAATAATCAGAGACATCTAGTGGCTGCCTGATAGACTGCAAATAAACATCATCACATCCCTCTCCTCACAAGCCTCCAGACAGAAAAACAGCCGTAGCTGTCCTTGTGTTTTAAGGATCCCTTTTCCCAGTCCTTTCAAATGGGATTCATATCATTTCCCCACTGATGGAACAAGAGTTCTCTCCAGTGAAAGTGTTTAGGGATGCTCTTTCACCTCCTTAGTCTGTGCTTTGCTTAATGTATTCCTGTCTAATCACTTACAATGCACTTCTGCAAACAAACAATTAAAAATGAAAAGGGCTACACTGAAGCAATGGATGTTTATTTTATCTGACCCAGAAAAAAAACAAAAAACCAGTGGAAGTATACACTGTGTAGAAATTATAGGGCTAAGGTTACTTCCAGAACAATAAAAATATCTCTTGTTTCCAATTTTGTTTTACTTTGAAACTTCCATGACTTAATGCTGCTCATGAGAAGAGCAAACACAAACTGAGATTTTTCCTACTTTTTCTTCTCCTCTTTCTTGCCCTGCCCTCTCTGGAAAACTTGCCAGCTTTTTTTGCCCAGGTTTTGTTGGGTTCTGAGGGGGTTTGTTGTTGTTGTTTATTTGTCTATATTTTTTTGCTTGGGGGCTTTACTAAAGAAATTTTCTTCTTTAAAACTGCGGTCTTCCCTACCCTGACAGACCAGATGCTGATACAAACCTTTAGACTGTATATAACTAACCCTAAATATCATGTTTGTCAATTCAAATTTCCACATTTCTCACAGAAATTTGTGGCCGTCTGTTTAGTTTTACAGATGTTTATGTTGAAAAATAACAGAATAATTGAACCAGTTTGTTTTTTTGGAAAAAAATAAAAAACAACAACCAAAAAAACCCCAAAACACATGGAGGAATTGTTTAGACATTATCTTACAGGGAATTTTCTTCTTTCTTCCTAAAGAATTATTATGCAGTGGACCTGTAACAGGGAAATAAGTGGTGACCCCTTTCTGCATGAGATACCCCTGTCTTTATAGAGAAAAAAAACAGACAAAGCTCCAGAGAAAGTGGTGTCTGGAGAGCAGAGACACTCCTTGTTTGAAGCAGCTGGCGCAGTCACACCATAAGTTTCCATCTAGTTAAATCCCTGCCTTCCCTTAAAGCAAACAAACTCCAAAATCACTCAGAACAAACACACTCCAGTCCAAACCAAGTCAAGACAACAAGCAAATACACAATAGAAAACACCAAGCAATTAGACTCCTGAAGTCAGTTTAAACACAGGCACAGCAGATCGGCAAACACTTCCTTTCCCTTATGGAAAACAAACACAGAAGGCAACCGCGCTGCTTGGGCTGGCAGCCCTGGACCCCAACTCCCCAGAGGAAGGAGGACCTTGTCTCTCCCATGGCATATTGTTTTGTCTCTGTCTGGTTTCCTGACAGGGAAAGAAAATATTGATATAATTTTGCTAATTAGAGTTGCCTATATGCTTTTCTTATTATTGTTGCATTATGTAATTATATTTTATTGGGCAGTTGGGGGTAGGAAACAGCTTGGCAAAATAGGATGTGGGGTAGGTATGATCAACAAAACCATATGAGACAAAATGGTATGAAACAAAAATTTGCCCTTGCAGCAAAGAAGGTCAACGTTATCCCAGGTTACATTAGACAGAGCACTGCCAGTGGATAGAGGAAGGAGATCCTTCTCTGCTCAGCACTTGTTGACACATCTCTAGAAAGTTCTGCTCCCCAGTACACAAGAGACATGGGTACATCAGAGTGTGGCAAAACACCATCCAAATGGTCAAGGATCTGCAGAATTGCATGAACATAAAGAGTCTGATGAAGATGATGTCTGTTCACCCTGGAAAGAAGACAAATGAGGGGTTTGGCATTTTATTATGCCTTTGATTACTTAATAGACACTTAAAAAAATGTGAATTCAGATATTCCTGGAGATGACCAATGAAAAAATGAGAGATAACACACAGAAGATAAATATTGCTCTCTCAATTTCTTCATCAGGGTAAAGTAGAGTATTCATCTTTAGTTTCAGACTTAGCTTGAGAGAGTCATCCCTGCTCTCTACAATTACCTAGAAGGATGTAGTAGGTGGCAGTAAATCTCTCTGCCCACATAATAAACAATAGGACAAGAGGGGATCTTCTCAAGTTGCACCAAGGAAGAATTAGATTGGATATTAGGAAAAGCTTCACTGAAAGGGCAGACAGGCATTGGAACAGGCTGGCCAGGGAAGTGGTGGAATCACCATCCCCTGGAAGTGTTAAAAAAATATGTGGATGTGGTGCTGAGAGTCACAATTGGTGGTGAACCTGGCACTGCTGAGTAAATGATTGAATTCAATGGTGTTAGAGGTCTTTCCCAACCTTAATTATTTCATGATTCTGATAAAAAATTTGTCATGCACAGTGCTAAGAATAAGAGCTTCTGTAGTAGATGTAACAGGCTTCACTTTTTAACAGCATGCCATGCACAACACTACCACTTATTTACAATGGAAGATTCAAAAACCCTTGCACCTAAAACCCTTTTCAGCTATCTGAAATATTCCTACAGTCCTATAAGATGCAGGCAGGACAGGGCTCTAATTTACTTAATGCCTTACAGTCCCAAACTTCTACTAAAGTTTCTAACACCCCTTTTTCTAAAATGAGCACTGCAGGGTCAGCTACTAAGGCTGAGGAATCACAGAATTATAGAATGGTTTGGAAGGGACCTTAAAGATCATCCCATTCCAACCCCCTCCCATGGCCTGGGTCACCTTCCACTAGATCAGGTTGCTCCAAGCCCCATCCAAGAATCCATGTGGCTGTTTTCCAAATTTTGGGGGTTTTCCAACTTTTTTTACAAGCATCTAAAAATCTGTGCTGTAACAGAACTAAATTAAGGGAACATTCACAGAGCTTTTATACTGGAGTTAGGCCATACTTGTCTCATCTAAAGCTATTTGGAGGAATAATGTTGCTGATGTGAGTAAACATATACCAGGAGTTTGCATTTACAGGACTACCTCTACAGATATTTCTTCATTACACTTTGGAAATCATTCTCGAGCCAGAAGGCTCAAGTCATTTCTAAACCAGAAGAAAAAAACCCATTTTGGGTGTTGCATTCCTATAAAGGCCTTATAAACCTGAGCTCAGAAGTGTGCCTGCTTATACAGCCTCCTGCCATCTCTCCTTGCTTTTCAGTAACTTCCAGCAGACAATTGTGTGAATAAACTAGTGACGCATTTATGTCTCAATCCAACTGGACAAGGTGCTTCACTTCAGCATCTGGCATTGAAGCAGACTCTGCCTGAATGTCTTTTTTTCGTTCGACATTGCAAAATCCTGTTTTCAGCAGGCAAAAATTCACAAGCCAAATTTTGTATATGAGGTAAAATACCTGTCTGAATGAGAGCTTCCTTTATGTGTCCTGGGTGGTCACAGACAGCAAATACACAGGGTCATATTGCAATGTAGATAGTCCAGTTTCCTTAGAGGCCACACAAATACCAGCAATGAATTTACAAGTTACTTCTTGTTCTTTTTTCTAGCAGATAAATGAATTTCTCCAACCAAAAAATATGTAAGAAACTTTTTTAAATGTATATTCTGGTATGCTTTATGCAAGAGCAAGCTTTTGATACTTGCCAGCTACAGAGGGGAAAACCAATTTGTGAGTTGCAGTTATGATGAACATTAATTCTTTAAACAAATTCAGATGACTTGTGTGTACTAATTGCTTTCAGGTATTAGCCTGATAACACTGGCCTTTTACCTGCCATTTAAATCACGTAATGTGGAAGGTGCTGGAAAAAAAGAAAGGTAACTTAACAGTCCTTGCCTCAAAGAATAGACTATTGGACCTCTAGGACACCTCAGCTGTTCTGTACGATGAAATAAAAGTATAAGGCACCTCAAAGAGTGTTTTCACAAAGAAAAGTCAGGGGATGACAAAGGAGAAAAAAACCCTACGCTGAACACTGAGGTTTGTCAGAAAATCTTGGTCATATGTCAAACTCAAGCTCCTGATCAAGACTGCAGGTAGCTGCTTCAATCATCTCGTATCTGGTAGCCAGGACCCCGCATAAGGGGCAGTCTCATACATCTCTTCTTTGAATTAAATGCATATGGCTCACTTCTTTTAAGGGAGGAGAGAGGTGTTCTACCACACACCTCTCTCCTGATCTCTCACTGGCTACAATATTCTCCACGAGCCCAAAATCTCCATTCCTGTACCCTGACAGAGTGCAACTTCCCTGCTCCTTGGGCTGTGCTGGGTGGACTGAGAGGGTCCCCAGGTGGGAGATTCCACACTCCCTGTTTCCTGCCCAAGTGCACATGGGGAGCATGGGATAATACCCAGGGGAAGAGCTCGAATGGCAGGGGCTGCACATGTATTTTGCAATTTGAATAAGAAACTGAGACAATTCTGGAGTAGATACCAGAGCCAGAAACCACTGCATGGATTTATGCAAGGTGAGCATCCTAGGGGAGGAGCAGCACTACAGCCATGTCTGTGCAGGAGACTGGGATGCAGGAGAGGAGTAATTTATTTCAAACATTACTTCAGGATGATGAGCAATCTGTGTACCTAATGTCTTGGAGATGTCTCTTTGTAGCAGAGGAGAGCACAGGGTGGGTGAGCCTTCTGGTAAGAGAGGAAGGCTCAGTGATTTTGTGCAATTGAAGACCATCTTTCACCACTGGATAACAGCACCAGAACTCGTCCATCCCATCTGCACAAGTTTCTCTATTTTTAAGAAGCTTCTTCGCTTTAATGTAAGACCAGAAACTGCAGACCCAGAGGCCGAGGGTAACATCAGAATTTCCAACTATTTCATGGATGTCAGGGACAGAAACCAAGTCTAGAGCCCCTTCTCTCTTCTTCATCCTGTTCTAGGGACCAATCCAGCAGGCAAGCCAATAACAGGAGTTTCATTAATTTCAGTAGGGAGAATTTAAGCTCCACATTTTGCAAGAACATCAGTTAGATACATCAACCAATGAAGCAAATGGGGTTGGTTTAATATTATCTGAAAGGCTATTTGCACAGAAAACTTTCCATTTGACTGAAAAGGTTCACTTTGATATGACTTTCCTGGTTTTCCTTTCTGGGAAAGGAGAGACAAATAAAAATTATATTTTCAAAAAACAAGAAATTGTTTTTGAAATTTAATGAAATTTAAACCCAAAAATAATACACAACAAATTACCCCACTTGCTTTGCTGTTCCAAATATTTATTTATTTTTTCTTTTGAAAACTGTGTATTATATTTATTTTAGGTTTAGATTAAAGTAAAATAGAATTTTATTATGGGAAATATTTTCACAAAAATCCAAAGGCACAAAGAAAAAGGTCTTTATGTATCTTGGTTTAGAAAGGTATGCCTATGTCAGGAATTTAGAGGAAAATTTTAAATAAAATCCCAAGATAATCACTGCTGGTTTGGATTACCCTTAGCAATGAGACAGATGTGTAGATTTATTATTTATTTTATGTGTTTTGATAATGAACGGCGGTTTTTGTCTTTACTACACAGGGGAGATTTTGCTTAATGTTTCACTTTTTTTTTTCTACCTAATGTGTCTGGGGTCTGCAATGGCAGTGATTTCCTTGGTTTGTTTGCAGGTTTTACTGCAGATAATGTAACACTCCCAGTGATGTATAAGAACCTCACTGTGGTACGATATACAGCTACTGAGTCAAAATATGGCACCTGAAATATGAGGCAGGAGAATACAGAGAAAGGAAGAAAGGAAGAAAGGAAGAAAGGAAGAAAGGAAGAAAGGAAGAAAGGAAGAAAGGAAGAGAAAGAAAGAAAGAAAGAAAGAAAGAAAGAAAGAAAGAAAGAAAGAAAGAAAGAAAAAAAGAAAGAAAGAAAGAAAGAAAGAAAGAAAGAAAGAAAGAGGAGAGGAGGAAAGGAGGAAAGGAGGAAAGGAGGAAAAAAAGAAAGAAGGANAGGAGGAAAGGAGGAAAGGAGGAAAGGAGAAAAGGAGGAAAAAACGAAGGAAAGGAGGAAAAGAGGAAAGGAGGAAAAAAGGAAAGAAGGAAAGAAAGAAAAAGAGAAAGAAAAAGAAAGAAAGAAAAAGGAGGAGAGGAGGAAAGGAGGAAAGGAGGAAAGGAGGAAAAAAGAAAGAAGGAAAGAAGGAAAGAAGGAAAGAAGGAAAGAAGGAAAGAAAGAAAGAGAAAGAAAGAAAGAAAGAAAGAGAAAGAAACAAAGAAGGAAAGAAGGAAAGAAGGAAAGAAAAAGAAAGAAAGAAAGAAAAAGAAAGAAAGAAAGAAAGAGAAAGAGAGAAAGAAAGAAAGACAAAACCCAGACAAAAAGGGCAACATATAACTTTAGTTGGTTGATGTAGGCTGCAATCTCTTTTGGCTCTCATAGCAATTCATTCCCAGTATTAAAAATATAATGTTAATGTTCTAGGAGAAATGATGCACAGTCTGATAAAAAGTGAATCAAAATGCTTATTGTGATTAACAAGCTTTTTTTACATTTCACGGGCTACATTCCTGCAAAGAATGGAATGGTGGCACTAATGGGACAACACCCTTTTATACCTCTGCAGTCAGATGTATCTATTAGAACACAGATTAGCCCTGTGGCACTGTATGTAACTCAAATTTGGTGTTTGGAAAATGGAATTGCATGGCCAAAGAATCACACAAATTCTAATCTCAGAGAGTACAAACAGTTCAGGCAGCACTATCATAGAGAGCTCCAAGATATATTTACACCAAAGTAAATGTAGTTCAACTTGCCTTCCTTTGGAGAAGATTGTAGTTAACTCTTCATGTCAAATTCATGGGTTTGTTCTTACCCTTCTTTCTGGTTTGGATATCCAAATGGATTCAGAGAAGCTAAGCCTAGAAAACGGAAGAATGGCTTACAATGCATTCTGTGCTGATGTTTTATTTCTTACAAAAGAAGAAAGGTGAGGGAAATAAAGGGAAAAAAAAAATTCTTGGCCTCTTCTGATTTCATTTTTTTTTTCCTTTCTCTTCTTTTGTTTTAAGTACCAACCCAAACCACTGAAAGCGCTTTGCTTCCAGGGGCCAGAAGGGTTAAATTCCTTCCACTTCACCCAGTCTCTCTTGAAGCTGGAGTTACACTCATCAAGGATCTAGCATGGGGAGGGATGGATTTCTTAAGACAGCCTGAGGGCTCCAACAGCAGCCTTCGCTTTCAATCAATGTCGAGAGGCACAAGTGGAAATTCATTCAGCGAACAGTCGGAGGTCTTCGCCTGTCCATACAGCCGCCTGGCACACAATCCCAAGCACAAACTGGTGGCGTCTCAGCTGGAGATCTGACATTTTGCCGAACCACTGTTTGCTTGAGAACTGATAATTAAACACTCCTTCTCCTTTAAAAAAAATAATAAAAAGGTAGATAAAAAAAATTAAGTCAACTCTGGTGGTAACCTTGGAGGCTTCCTTTTGTCAAGGTCTCAATATATGCCAAAATATATTTTGTTCAGGATTGGTCCTGGCGGTACAATTGCCTTTTCTGTTACCTGAGTGTATTATTCTGACTGTTTTCATTTGACTTGCCTCTAGGATGCTGTGCTGCTCTGGCAGAGAAATCTGTGCGCTGGCAGAGTTCATGAACTCACGTTTGCGAGCTGATCTTTGCCCTGTGTACTTCTAAATATTTTGGTGTGTATGTAACATGACAGAATGTGACTTTGCACTGAAAAGCCAGATAGACACAAAGAGGAAGTAACATCTCACATCCCCTCCTTCCTCCACATCTCCCCCCTCCTCCAATCCTGTCAAGTTTTATTATGTTCAGAAGGCAACCAGGTGAGTCATAATATTTAACCAATATTGGGGGAAGGGAGGGGTTTTAATTAATTTCATTACACATTAACAACGTCCAGCTCATGACTCAGTGGGAGTCTATACAGTCTTTTGCAGACAGATGGGTGCTTACCCTCTCTGTCCTCTGAGTTCCCTGGATGAGGTGAAGGTGTATTAACACAGTTTATTAGCTGCTCTGCAGTGCTGTTTTAAGTCCAATGCCACTGTAAGACAAGCCAAGCAACCCATTGTTTGAAGCTGGCTTGATCAACTTATACTGAAAGGCACTGGCTTGGGTTTTTTTTCAACTCCACCCACAGAGAAAAACCCTGAAAATTGTAAGTGTGTCTGGAGGTGTCATTTAAAGCCTCAGACAAACAACCCTGGTGTTCTGTATGATCAGATGTCACCTGGTTCCAATCAGCTACGGTCAGAGGTGGCTTGAAGCCTGGTTCTGATGCAGGAAAGTAATCAAGCCTAGATACTAAGGGCAGAGGCTACCAATATACTCCATAGTTTCACATCAGGAAAGGAATATGGTCAGAGAGGACTGGAGAAAGGAAAACATTTCTCGTTTGTGCTGTCTTTGACATCACTACCTGAAGGTGGTCTTGGTCCACTGTTTCTAGTCTTGGTTCTAGACTGGTTTTGAATCTTTCTTTCTTTTCTTTTCTCTTTCTTTCTTTCTTTCATTCTTTTTCTCTTTCTTTCTTTCTCTCTTTCTCTTTCTCTCTCTTTTCTCTCTCTCTTTCTCTCTCTCTTTTCTCTCTCTCTTTTCTCTCTCTCTTTTCTCTCTCTTTTTTTAATTTTTGCTTATATATTTTTTGATTTTTTTTCTTCTTTTTTCTTTTATTTTGAAACTTGGGCAAAAAGAAAATTAAAAAAGGCCTATTTCCAAGAAGGTCACCTCATAAAGAACAAGCCTTATACCTGTGCTTCAGGTTTCTTACAGGTGCCAGGCAAGAGTTAGCTCAGTTTTCATTTCTCAGGTTAGGAAATTTTTACACAGTGCATATGCATCTGAGTCTGCAAGAAGGAACAACACTGATGTTGTACCAGGATGTAAACAGAAGCAAGAAAGGCTCAGAATTCCTTGTGACTAGGTAGAGAAGCTGGCCTAAAATTTTTGACAGAAAAGTCTTAAGGTGTATGCTGTGCTTCTCCCCTTTTATTTAAGAAAATGTTTGTAGGCAAAATGAGCATTGAGCCATTACTGTCCATATCTCACCTAATTTTTCTCTGTACTTCAATGTCTTTTTTTGCATGAACTAGCCCAAAGCCAGGGTAGGCATTTCTGGATCTCTGCACTTCCTCACTTAAACTCAGAGTACAGACCTCTCCAAGGTCAAGCAATGGAGTTCAGCTTCATGCTAGGAGTCATATTAAAATAAATAAATTAATTATTAATTAATAAAAAATTTTAAAAGTGGACCAAAAAATAATAAAAATCAAATTAAATTAAATTCTGCTTAAATTTTCCTTTCTGAATGTCTTTATTCTGGACTAGCAGAGAAAGCAGGAACTCTCCCAGCCTTCATCCCCAGGCTGTTGCAAAACCTTTCCTTTGCCTCTCTGGGTAATCCAGAGGCAGCAATCAGACTGAGGGAGCAGAAGAAGGAGTATTCATCTGCACTGCCAGTTTGGGGCTGAACCAGTTGGGCAGTGGACTTCCCTTTTCCAGACAGGAATTTTCTCCTCTTCTGTTTGCTCCTCCACATGTCAGATCGAGCAAGAAACATTAGAGAGACAATGCTTCAGGGAAACGTAACCTAGGGTTGTGCCTGCTGGGTCAGGAAAGCTTCTGCACACAGTATTTTTCAAGGCAGTGCTCTAAGATATTGCAGAGACAGCAGCCAAGTCTGCGTGCCCATAGCCCTCCAAGACTCTAATCTACTCCTTAACCCATTAATTGGGAAACCTAGATGTCTGAGCAAATAAATCAGAGGCACGTCATCAAAGAGCACAAAAATGAATGGTAATTATGAGAGATACACTCAGAAGTGACTGTCTCTATTTTTATTGTTTTTTAAACAAATTTTCATTGAGTACCTTCAGTATGTCACAAAGCACAGAGAGCAACTGAGTCCTTCTCCACCTCACGACCCTGTTGCAGACCCTGCTCTCTCCGTCCTTTGTGCATATCAGCCAGCTCCTCTGCCTGGTTTTCTCACACATCACATCCCTCTGTGACGCTGCGCACAGAACAAATAGCAGCAGTGCACTAAGCCAAACACACCTTGTCAAGTGAGTTCTGTTACAATATAAGGATTGATTTGCTGGTGGAGGTCTTGCATATAAGCAGACATGGAAGCCACAGCCTGGGTTAAAAAGTTTCCACATGGAGAATTTATTAAGACCACAATAACAAAAGGACAATCCCTGTTGTTGCCTCTTAGATCCCAGCTATTGCAGATTTGGGTTGGCCTCAAAACTTCCTGGGATGAGACGAAGAGAGGGTTATATTCACACAGTCCCTGCACCTCTTCCAGGCAAGTGCTTCCAGCAGGTAGCTGTCTCTTTGGATATTAATGTTCACATACCCTCATTTTTGTTGTCAGCTGCAGCCTCTAGCAACCTGCCTCTGGTGATAACCTTGTCAGTTCTCCCTGGACAAGCTGGAAGAGTTGTTTTCTGAATAAGAGCTGCAGTGACATCCCCCAACTTTGTGGGAAATGCTGCTGGTGATGCACAAGTGGCATCCGCTTCTCCCCTGCCAGTTATGTCTGGCACCAGTGCCAGAATAATGAGCTTTGAAGGAACACCATGTTCTAGATAAGACACTGAATAATGACTCATTTTATTAACAGGTCTTCTATCTCTGGCAAAAGCAGAATGGAGTCAGGTGCTCAACCAGCCTCTTGGAATGCCATCAGGATGAGAAGATCTTGAGATCTTTACCACACACTCCATAATATCCAAGCATGGAGACTGCCTTTGTTTCTCCCTCTCCAGAAGGACATGAAAGTTTGCATGAGTATTTGACCAAGTTTGCATCAGGTTTTGTGCAATGAATGGGCTCATATTGGATATTGAGTATACATTTCCAGGGAAGTGGATTGGATTGACAAGAGCCATCATTTCCACCCTTAATATCTATGATTCTAGAAGACCCTTATGGTTAAGTGGAAGGTGAATTAACTCAACAATGAGATAACCTCCAAAATCTATAATTATATTTTTGTTTTTATTATTTTTGGAAAAATTGGATTTGGAATTATTCTTTTCTTCTTTTTTGAAGAAGATGCATGACCTTTAAATACCACAGAGCCCCACACACCTTGGGGAACTAAAGTATTAATTTAGTTTTAAATCAAAACCACAGAATAAAAATATTGTTTGATATTGTCAGAGATTCGCCTTGTTAGGAAACTGCAGCATTCATAAAGTGTTTATTTGCCATTTGGATCCTTTAGAGAGGAAGACTTCATATTAATGTCTATGTGGTAAGAAAGTAGGGTTCATGTGATTTTGACTCTTGAGGCTGTAAAACATCTACGAGTTTGTTGTACATTTTAGTGTAAGGCTTGGTCTGGAGCAACAGGCACATTTTGCCATTGGTGGTAAAAGCAAAAATTACAGGGTTTCATGTAAAATCACAACGTTAATTTTCTTGTCATGGCTACACTTATTTCTTTTATAATTCGGTATATATTAGATAGAAATGTCACGTGTCTGCAACACTCTTCCCCCACCTGCACACAATCACACTACAAAGCCATGCCCTGGGCTCTGTGGATCAAAATTTGTCACCGTCCATCTTATAGAAACATTCAAATCAGAGCTGGATTTAACAGCTGTGGTCCAGTTCTGCAAAACACTCAAGAAAGGATAAACATCCCTATTCAACAAAGTCTTTAAAGCTGCCTTACATTTTTTAAGCTACTCAAAACTCTTGAAGCTGAATGTACACCAGCATTTTTTTAAGGCTTAAGCACATCATTTATTAGGCAGTGAAGAAGAATTGCCATCATAGTGCAAGGCTTTGTGGAAAAATTAAACAATTGACAACCATTACTTTGTGAAGAAATTGTAGGTCATTCATGGGGATTAAAGGCTATTTCAGAGATTGTTACTTTTCCCTGTATTTATGTATTTTGATTATTTTTCTGAAATCTCAAACAAACTAGAGATGGTTGAGCCTTTCAAGCCAAGGGAGGAATGTTTGCAGGAAATCCCTTTCAAAATATTAACAGCAAAATTGGATGAAACCATTTTAATGCAATGGAAAAATAATAATTTTTAAGAGGAAACAATGTTCGATGTTGAAAATTATAACAATGTTCATTATTCTGTTGGGTTTCAGAATGGGCAGCCCCTTTGCACATATTTGCCATTAAGAATGATATAGTCATGTTGTTTGTTCTTTAATTAGTTTTCTAAACACATAAGAAACTGAACTGAATAAATCAAAATGACCTTTAAATTCCCAGAATTACAGCCTATTTAAATGGCCTTAATAAGGTAATAATAACCCAAGCTAATGGTAGTTCTACTTCTCTACCCTGTGTCTTGCCATGTGATATGCAACATTACTAATTTTAGTGTGATTACAAATTATTTCCATAGTTCAGGTTTAATACAGTATTGATGTTGTTACTAATATAGATTTGTCAGTAAAAATACAAAGAAAAGTCAGTCCCACTTAATGTTGGCTGACAAGTCAAAACAACTAAAAGGAAAAAAAAATCCACAAGGAAAAAACAAGTTTAAAACGACTACCACCTCACAGATTAATGCACAGGGGGAGAAAGAAGTACAAGTGCAAAATAATGATTCAATTTCATTAAAAGTGTACTTAACCTGAAGCAGAGAATATAAAGGGAGAGAAATGTTACATGTAGCAAGTATCAGCTATTACTGCGTTTCTAGAAAGAGAGCAAGTATTTACCGCTCCAGCTGTGTCCTTGTGGTTGATGTTACAAGTCAACCATTTTGCTGGTGTGAATCCAGTAAAAATTAGTGGTTTATTCTTGATTTATATCATGTAACTTAAATAAGAATTTGATGCAGATGCATATCTGACATGATATGGTTACTTGTTCTACTACTTATCTGGAAAATCATACCAGTTCTGCATGTGTTTGTTTATTTTTTTGTCCTGAGCTTACCTGGCCCTTGGTCTAACCAGTTTTGTTATGTGTTTTACCTACAGCACATGTATCTATCTCTGAGCTGAAATATAGCACGTACCATAATCTCTGGAAAATGATGTTGTTGCTTGCTAGATCCCAGTTGAGTGCTGTAGCTGGATGTGAAAGCTCATCTCTCCTGTTCCACTCTAATTTGAAGACAAACAAGTTAATGCAAAACACAGATGGTCTGAAATAACCTGTTTGACCATGCCCTGCACCAGATGATAAATGAACATGTATCTATTTACCAGTTCACAAAAAGGAGTCATTGTACTGATTGTCACTTCTTAGTTTCCCAAATTTCTGTCTATTCAGTTGACATTTAATTGATCAGGGAGCAAAAACTCCTCTGGAGAACTGAGTTTCCTGCAATTTCTTTACTTGTGGAGTATTCCAGGAGCAATAGCAGACATTGCCTAAACAAGAGGTTTGAGTTATCTTCCAAAGTTGAGTCCAGTACAACTAATATCCCTTACTTTATTAGAAAGCATTTAAAGTCATGTATGTAAAGGCTCAAGCATGTGAATATGAAGGAGTAAAAAATGATCCTGTGTCAGCTCAGCTGGGACAACTCACATATATTTACCCTGTAGCAAATGTGAGGTAATATGCATTAAGCTTTTAAAAGAAAGAATTTACCCTACTTACCTTATATTCATCCAGGACTAAGAGTGTCTACATGGATTTGTTATCACAGTTTAGCTCATGTTTTTAACTAATTACATAAATAAATGATTTGTGCACCTGGCACACCAGGCCAGATGTTGTTCATATGCATAATAAAGAATCCTATCTTGCCTGCAGAACTTGCTTTTTAATCAAACAAGGCAAAGGGTGGATGTTATTCCCTATTTTGCATAAGGGGGAACAGACATATGACTGGGAAGCTAACTTGGCCTAGGTAGCACTACTAATCTGAGGGAAGACACAGGACTGAACTCAGATATCTAATGGGTTAGCTGTGAAATCATCTTTCTGATCAGTAGGCTTTCCCATCAGAGTAACTCCCTGTTTTTCTCTCACAAATACATGAGAAAAATGAGAGAAATATCTGAGTATAGAGAAGTATCTAAGCCTGAGAAATATTTTACTCCTGGTGGCTCACAGGAGTCCTCTCTCAAATGCATAATTCCAATGATATTATATAGGGATAAGAGATTATAGGGATAAGGCATTCAGTGAGGTTTATGGACCCTCTCTCGCAAATCATGGACTTGTGTTAAACAGGAAGAAAGCTCTTTGCTAGCATAACTCTCTTTACAGGTGTGCTCAGCACCTGCTAGGAAAATGACTTAAGAACAATGCTCTGAAGTTGCTTTTGTTGCATTCAGGCTTCTGCTTACCCAAAATTCAGAAGAGATCCGGGAAAATATCACAAAAGGATCATAGGTTTATCATAGGCATTAAGACTGCCACCCTAAACATCCTCTGCGAAAGTCACCAACAAAGCCTTTTCCAGCGAAGAGAATCCAAGAACCCTGGTTTGCAGCACTGTGTGCCCACTACTTTACAAGATCCACAATTTATAGAACAAACTGGGCATGAATGTGGTATTTATTTGCACTACTATATATCACAAAACAGGCAGAAAAGGCATGGGAATTATGAGGAATGCCCAGTAGTCAAGCATGTGTTTTATGACCTGGCAATTTTACTTAATGCTGTTTGGATCTCACCTTTTTTGAAATAAATAAATAAATAAATAAATAAATAAATAAATAAAAATATTCTACAATAGAGATTAAGAGCAATTCCAGGAGACATCTGGAGATACTACAGCAATTAGGTTTGCACTTAAGGAAAATTCTTCACACTGATGTTGGTCATGCCCTGAAATTAAAAGGAATAGCAAAAAATATTGAAAGACATTTATTTTTCTCCTCCTTTCATCCCAATACAACTTTTTTCCTTTATCCCTGAGATGACAAGTACCTAGTAAACATGCATGTATACACATCCCATACAGGTCAAGCTGCATGACATCTTAAGCTTGCTACTCCTTCAAAGAAGATGAGCAAAAATACATTCAAATTCCCTGTACAAATATGCTAAAGACAAAGTCATGAATGCTGCTTCGCTTTTGAATATTTGCTGTATTCAAAGAGGACTGTAACAAATATTTAGAAGGGGTGTTTTTTCCAGAAGGCTGATTTTGTGGGGTCTTTTTCCCACTTAAATGAATGTTTATTTGCATGTGAGAACCTGTGCTGGCAAATTTTATCCAGTAGAATAAAGAAAAGGAGAAGGGAATTAAATGGAGGGAGACAACATGGCCTAGTAAATAAAGCAACAGACTTGGGGGAATCAGGAGACCTAGATACTATTCCCAGCTCTTCCCTGCAGTGTGATTTTGGCAAGTCTCTGAGCAAGCTTTCCTTCACCACTCTGTTGTCTATTTATATTGTAAACTCTTCATAGCAAGCACCGTCCTTTGCTGCATGTTTCTACAACCCCAGCTGCAAAGGACTTCTGTTCTGCATCGAAACATCCTACAAATAGTAATTGAAGTAAGCCTCCGTGATCCACTTGTCAGTGAAAATGTTAATCTACCTTTCTGCAGCCAGTCTGGCTGTAGACAGTTCTTGGTAGTATGCAGTATCCAGACCATAGAAATAAACAAAACTATCCCAGGAATAAATACAGGAAATTAGTGGCATCAGCAGTTCCAGTGCAGTGTCCCACTGCAAAAAAATCTGAGTTCTGAAAAAATGTCAATATAGGGTTTAATAAGAGTACAAGCACATGGCCTCTCATCAAGAGATAAAGCACATGAGTTGCAAGAAAAAAAAATTAAATGGAGTGTCCTGGTTACGAAAAGCACAGTATGTCTGAAAGAGAGGAATTATTTTCTTCTTGGGAAAAGAGTTTGAGGGAGTAAGGGGACCAAAGTCCCTTCTGTTAACACCTCCCTATGTACTATGCATGCTTTGCCTCAGATAATGCAGCAGAAGCTGTGCTCACCCTAGTACTTCATCCTTCCCTAAAGGAAATTACTATAGCCAGAGAGTGTGAAATTGTGTATTTTGTCCTCACAGAAAAGTATTAAAATAAAAAAAAGTGGAGCCTGCCAAGAGAGGGTTATCTATATAACTCTAACATCCACTACAAGGACAGGAGGTTAGATTCTTCTGGCACAGAATGTTAAGTTGAAATGTGGGAGCTTTCCTGCATAGGACACAGCTGTAGGTGTTCTTTGCTGAATTTTTGGAGAAGTGTTCAGGGCTTGAACTTCATGCTGCAGCAGCACGGACAAAAAGTTAAGTAATCCTGAAATACTGTCTTAATGTTTCTTTCTTTATTGTGGTCATTTCTGACATCTACCTGTTTTAAGCATTCCTAGTTTTAAGTAAAAGGTTAAGACCACTTTGTAATTTAAGCACAAATCTGAGCTTACTCTTTACTCAGAGTTCAGTCACCATTGACATAGTTATTTTTCGTACTTCAGTGAGGGTGGGGCACAGTTCAAATTTTGAACTTCAATGGAATGAGTCCTAGGTTACCTCAAACCCTAAAATGAGAGCCATGCACCATGAACTCTGATCAGAGGAGGCGTGCACAGAGCACAACATACAACAGCTTAGTCCTGCACCAAACATAACCACACTAGCCCTTCCTAGTAGCAATTTGGCTTTATCAAGCCCAGTCTGCAGATTGCAACAGCCAGCACGTATCAGATAACAAAAGGGCCTTGCAACTCAATATGTATAACTCAACATTAATGCTGCCGGTACATACAGCCCAGTGGACTCAGGTAGTTATATTACACTTGCAGTAGCTTTGATCTCAGGCCTGACTAATCATCAAACACTGACTCCCTTCCCAGAGGGATTTTGCAGCCCTTGCTGCAACTGATGAACATCTGTGGTGGGTGAACCAGTGCCAGCACCTAAGCACCCACCCAAATTCTCACTCACACCTGTCCCTAGCAGGATGGTGGAGAAAATAGGAGTAGTAAAACCAAGAAAACTCATTCAAGGTTCTAGAGAAGGCAAGAGGGGAGAACCCAAGTGATAAAAAAGCAATTGCCATCTCCCACAGCCAGAATGATGCCCTGCCAGTCTCTGAGGAACAGCTGACTTGGAAGACAACCCACACACTCTCTCCAGCTTTTATTGTTGAGCATGGGTAAGGAATATCCCTTTGGTTAGTTTGGGTCAGCTGTCCCAGCTGTGTCCCTCCCAACTTCTGGCCCACTCCCAGGCTGGTCATTGCAAGGGGGTAGAGTAAGAAAAACCTTGACACAGCAAACACTATTCAGCAAGAGCTGAAACACTGGTGTGTTACCGACATTTTTTCAGCCAAAAATCCAAAACACAGCAATATACAGTCTGGTGTGAAGAAAGTTATTTCACACCAGACAGATGCAGTACAACAGAGGAAGTTAAATTCAGTTTGATATAGTTGCCCTCATCACCCATTCTCAGCCTGACCCTTCAGATACCTTGTGTTTGAAAGAGGGTCAAACACAATTCTCGGATAAACTCAAAATGAGTTTATTATAACTGTTGAATTTCCTTGAGATTCCTTTAAGAAAAGTGTCATTCAGGACACTATGTAAACCAGTGACTTCCAATCTAGGATTTAATAGTGTATTTCAGAGGAGTCAGCTAACTATGAGGTATACAAAAGTCTGCCCATGCATCAAAAATTTTTAAGTGTCTGAAAGCAGGGACTGGAGAGGGAGAGAAAAACTGACTTTAGGAAAATTTGAAGATATATTGATAATAAAATTTATTTTTGATTAGTTTAACACTTTAATGTCAGAGACCAAACAATTGAGGACATTAACAATGGAGATACACAAAAAGTTTTGAGTGCAGAGAAGATTCTTGTCAGCTTTATTTAAAATTATTTCTTTCTATCCTTTGACATATTTATTTGTGTTTGTAATTTTTTTTAATTTACTTGTTTAAAAGTTTTCTGCGTTCAATAGCAGCTGGAATCCTAAAATGAAATTAAAACCATGTAGGTGCCAATATATATATTCAATAGATATGAGACTAAATTAAACTAATTGACATTTTATTAATACTCTGCTGTTTGTTCCCGCAGAGTTAAAACCGTACTCAAGATCCCATTATATGAAGATATACTCTGGACCATCTGGTGGCCAAACATTTCTGATTATAAATAAGTCATTTTTTGTTAATTATTTATTTGGGACCTTTTGTTTATTACACAGAAATCTGTAAAGGGAGAATAAATAGCTAAATATGCTGGGTTTTATAATACATCTTTCATAAACAGAACTATTTTTTGCAGAAAAATCTGGTTGAGGCAGGAGAGAACACTGAATATTCATTTGAATTAGAAAACTCTTTCTGATATGATTCTTGTTTGCAGCCGTTTTGGCTTCACTTTGTACGGACATACAGGCAGTTAGAGAAGACACTCAGAAGTAGTAAACACTTAGATGAACGTTAAACTCTAAAAAGGAAAGAAACTATTTCTTTATCACAGAGAATAAAAGGGGACAAATACTTTATGAAAAAGAAAAGAAAGTGAATCCCTTTGATAATGATAATGAAGTTTTGGGAGTATTAGTAAAGAAAAGTTGAAGGCTTTTAATCACTCGAGGTTTTCAAGAACTTATCAACTACTATCAGGAATAGTTTGGATAGAATTGATCTTTTCTTGAAGAAGTACGCTTGAGTTTTTGATAATGGACTACTCAGTTCCTCAACATAAGTGCCAGCTGTGTTTTCAGCATTCACAAATATATATCACTGTATATTTTTGATAACTGGCATAGTTTTGAACTTTAACCTTCAATCAAACTCCTTAATATTGTGAGACACAAGAAATCATGAGATTTGGCTATGCATTGGTTTCAAAAGAAACTTGAAATAAAGACCAGATTTCATTTGGTTCATTTAAAACCTGGAATTTCTTGCTTTGTCTCATATCCTCTATTCCAAACAAACTTCCAGATATCCACACTAGAGAAATACAAAAGACTAAAATGTCCAAGAAGACTTAATAAATTGAACAGTGACTTATCATTCATATCTGAAACAAAGGCAATACCCATTTCTGAGCATTAGACAAAACCTAGATCAACCATAACCACCCAGAAATGGTTGCCTTTGGTCTACGGCTTTGGGAGCTAGGGAAATTCCTGTCTGACTGCAAATAAATAAATATGTTACAGTTATAAATATGCCTAGTCACTGAAACCAAGTCACTGAAGACACTTTTGAAGGAAAAGCAGAAGCTGCAATGATAAAACTGAAGAGGACATTTGTAGGCAGAGGCAGAGAGCTTAGCAGGAGTGCTGTAAGAGTGACAAAGTTTGAAAGATAATATTTGTTATTGAGTAGGAATGACAAGAAAAGGGTTTTTTTTTAATTCACAGCTTGCAAAAGAGACAATTTTCTGTTATCCCTGACAATCCTTAACCACATAGGCAAGAGGAAAGGAGTATCTGCCTTGTTGATCTCAGTCCCTCATCAGAGTGGAGTTCTTGCCCTAACCTCTTCTGCTGGGCTGGTTCCATCTCAGTTTTGACCTCCCTTGTTAGGGGTAATTTCTTAATGTTGTTTGTCCAAATATTTTTAATCCTAACAGAGCTTACTATCAAGTAATTACCCTTCTTACTCTAAATTAAAATATTTTCTTACACTTATTTCTCACATTGCTTATAATTATGAATGTGGCTTCTTTCGCTTCAGGGGGAGTAGCATGCAAAAAGTAAGAGTTGGAGTGAACAGTGTACTGTCCTCTAGATGTACATACATATGATCCTGACACACAGCTGAGGTCCTCAAGCAATATTGATACATACCTCTAATCTCTAATCTGTTAACATTGATGAAGCATTCATAAATTCAGAGGTGAATGGAAGTTTAAATATTGGTTCCCCACTAATACGTGGGTTGTCCCAAAAATCAAGATACCATTATCAATAGAAAAGGTAAAGAGAATGAATCTA
The DNA here is from genome assembly GCA_013399195.1 of Dicrurus megarhynchus. Classification (NCBI taxonomy): domain Eukaryota; kingdom Metazoa; phylum Chordata; class Aves; order Passeriformes; family Dicruridae; genus Dicrurus; species Dicrurus megarhynchus. Next base: position 275,787 of record VXAD01008596.1, read on the forward strand.
CCTAATTTTATTATTTTGTTTGTTTGTTTGCTTTTTTATTTGTTTATTTGGTTGGTTGGTTTGGTTTGCTGGCTTGAGGTTTTTTCCCACTTGATTAGGCCTGTTTTGGGGAAAAGTTTTGGGGTTTAGGTTTTGGTGAAAAGCACTATTTTGGATGAGGGAGACACAGAACCTCACATCACGTCAGTAGCCCTCCAGCCTGAAATGCCTTGTAATAGTCAAAGAAACCATTACTGCAGCCATTAAAATCACCCTCTGTTGTAAAACTTTACATGGTTTATAATGTAAACAGTCTTTGTAGTCATTCAGCACAATTTTCTGTGGAACAAAGAATTAGTTCATGAGGCTTTGAGTTAACTCTTCATGGAATTAGAATGGGTGTTAAATAAACAAGAAGGTTAAGGAGACCGTGGAGGAGGAGAAGAAGGAGGTGGAGTAAAGGAAACAGTGAAGGAAAAAAAGTGCCAGCACTACAGAGTTTACTAGTGCAAATATAATTTTTGTTTTAATGTTTTTGGTTTGTGGAGTTTCGATGGAGCTTTTCTATTCTTTGGTGTTGTTGTGGGGTTTTTATTTGTTTTGTTTTTTGTTTTTTTTTTCTGGGGGCAGGGGGGTGGGTTATTGTTCAAGTGCTATCCACTGGATATTGCCAGTCCTGTGTTTGTTAGAAGAATAATCTATTTCCATTTTTCCTGTGAACACTTACAGTCTCTGTTTTAGTCTTCTTCCCAGCATAGTCTAATGTAGTTCATTATTTCCTATGGACTAGGAAAATAAATAAAAATTGTGGTGGGAACTAGAACAAAAATGGGCCTGCAAACATGGAGCACTTTATGTGCAATATGGATAGGTACCATGAGAATTGAGAAACTTGACAGAAAGAAGTATTTGCCATCCCTAGGAAAGTGAAGAGGACATGACTGATATGTACATTTTCACTGGGAAGAAGGAAAGAATAAGGGAGGAAAGCATGAATAAGGGAAAAGGGATTTGAAATCATCAGAGGGGCACACACTGAGTGTATTCCCCTGCTTGAGGGGCAAAACAGAAGAGAATGAGAGCAGGTAATAGAGAGGGACACAGAGACCCTGATGCAAGGAAGCAAGAGTTCCATGTCCTAAAAGAGAAGGAGGCTGTGGTGCAGGGCAGTGGACTAACCTGACAGGAGCTGTGCCAGGTGCAATGGGTCTGGTGGCAGAAGCATCCCAGTGGGTGAGAGTAAGTGCTACGAACCATGAAAAGAGAAAAGAAACCTTAGCCATAGGAAAGCCTGTGGAAATTCTCTTTGTTTCGCACCACTGCATGTTCCCAAAGTATTTTAGAGCAGTCTGGCATCCCAGCTAACCCATTTCAAAATCTGTGTAAATAAGCTGCTAGGTCTTCACTTTGGGGGCACTGGTATTCATAGTGAAATGTACTACAGAACTGGAGATCTCCCCCAGACAACTCTGGAAAAAGTGACCAGCTCTTTTTCCACCAATCTAGGAGCTTTTTTAGATAACACTTTCATCTACTTTCTCTCAGATTTTTTTCAAATTCTGAACTAGATCTACCAGCCCAGCCAATATCACAGGGAGGTATTGTTTAGTATTTAGGGGAATTATTCTTCTCCTGCAAAATGCGGGGCTGGTTCTGCTTCCTCCCTACAGAGCTAAGAAACTAATTTGCATGATGTTGAAAAAGAGAAATCTTTTCTGATGTTTTTTTCTTTGAATGCTTTATGTGTAGAGCTGTGTTCATTCCCTCCATGGTGGTGATTATTCAGAAAATCTTAGTGAATAACTGTGCCTAAGTATTTACATTTCAATATTTTATTAAATGATCACACATATTATCCACTCAGTACAACAGGAGCCAGCTATGTGGTTCCTTCAAGACCAGGAGAGGCAAAACCATGGGAGGCTGCATTTCTTTCTTTAGGACAAAGTCTAACCATGAAAGTGCATGACCAGTCATGAGCCACTTATGTTATACCAGCCTTGGAGTGAAAACAAAGCTAACCTTTCTGCATTAGCACAGTTGAAGGATAAAGCTGCTGGCTTTAGGGTCTGGCACAATTTTGAGCCATGCTGTTGCTAATCCACAGAAAGCAGAAATAGCAGAGAGGAATCTGGAACCATTTTTGTTTCCCCATATTAATTTTTTGCTCTTCTGTTGACAGCTTACTGTGCTGCTGTTGTGTTTTGCTGTGGTCACCTCTACAATCAAGAGGGACCACATGTCTCAGTTTTCTAAACCCTATATGAGGCCCAACACACTCCAATTGCCTGCCTTCAGACACCTAAGAGTTCAGCTCATGGATTTCCCGATATTTGAGGGAAGTACAATATCAGAAATACTATGGGGCTAGTGTTTGGCTGTAATATACATTTTAGAATCCCTAATTGTTCATTTCTCCTAATCTCATCCAGGTCAACAGGAAGAACTGTGCCTGTCCTTATCAGGGCTGGACTGGTTTGGTGAGTTATTTCAGGCTTTCAAAGAGCTGTGTGCATTGTGAATGTCATTACATAGACTGTATGCTTGATCATACAAAATAGGAAGTAGTGACCAGAGCTAAACTGAAAAGCTGGCCCTATAACTTCAAAGGAAAGAAGAAAAGGAAAATAAAGTTACCTTCAGAGCAGCTTTTGTACCTGCACACACTAAGGTTAATCAAATCTTATGCTTCAGAGTATATGGCTGATTAGCTTGTGTCTGGAAGCACTTCCCCTTATTTGCCATTCTACTCTTAGCTGCAGAAAGAACAAAGTTCATGTTAGTTCTAGGATATTTTTTGTCATTTTTTCCCTCATTCACTTGCCAAAGAAACTTTGAAAACTACTGGTTGTACAGAGAAGTGCCCTATGCAGAGCAGCTCTATTCTGACAGGGAGATTGGGAAGCCTGCAAGCTTTGATATATATTAGAAAACAAAATTATTTTGCCCTTATTACTGTTAAGTGCCTTCCTTCTTTATGGAGCTTTACATCTGAGAATGAATTATACTTCTATGAACCCTTGAGGAAAAGAAGTCTTCTCCCTCCTGCAACCTATCTTTGAATTGTGATTTAAATCATAGAGAGACTAAATGGAGGCTAGTGTTGCGGTTTTTGATTTGTTTTGTTTTGGTTTTCAACCTTCATAGTTAAGTAGGAATGTCCAGAACGAAATCTCAGTACTCTCCTTCTTTCTCTCTCTTTCATTCTCATTTCCATGTGAGATCTTCTTCATCCTGTTAATCTTCAAAGTCCTGTGTCAACCTCCCTATTAATTTTGGCATTCAGTTCTTTTTTTTTTTTTTTAAGATATTTTGACTTGCAGATTTGAAGAGGCACTAACTCTGTCCATTCAGTACAGCTCTATCAACTTCATTACCGTTCTGGCAATTTACTCTTGGTGAAGAGTTGGCCATGGGGCCTGTAAGAATTTATGATGTCAAGGTCATGTAATTACAGGCATTTATAATTTCATGAAGAGTTTAAGTCGCAGGTAATTTGCAGTGTAATTATTAGGGATTTAAGCACCTGTGTGCATGCCTGGCCTCACCGACTGTCACAGGGGTGAAGCACGTACCTGAGCTATCCATCACATCAAAAAGCACCATTGGCAAGGCACGATCTGTTGAGAGCACTTCTTCCACTCTCCTTCGTGTGCTGTGACCTGGGTCCAGCCTGTTTCGTGTGATGCAGGTTTTGAATGACTTTGCAAAGTGGATTTTTTACTAAAAAAAAAATTATGTCAAGCAGAAGACTGGATTGTTACATAACCTTAAAAATGAAGTGGGCAAAACTCTAACCTCCAATTGAGGGTATGGGGAAAGTGGGGTTCACATGTCAGAGATGAAATTAGGCTGTGTGTATTTCTTGGCTGTAGATATCAAGCAATCTTGAGATGTACTATGGATTAATTATTGTGCCCTGGTAGTCTTGGGAAGGCAAACATATTTTGGCTTCTGAAGACCTCTGTGGGAAATAGAACCAGAAGGTTTAGGCAAGATATCTTTTTCCTACCTCAGATAAAGTTCCTTATTAAGCATCTTGAAGAAAGAAAGTTTGCATAACGCCTGATCCTTGTCATTTGCTTCCTATCTGTTTACCAAAAGCAGCAACTGAATTTCTCCTTGGAAAGGCCAAATATGACTGAATTGACAGGGAATTTTGGTCAAGGGATTTTTGGATATGTACCCTACACTACTTTCTCCAAAGTGTCTAAATGATCTACAGCCAAAAGGGACTTTCCATAATAATTACAGAGGTCTGGTACATGATAACATGATAACACGTGATGTGTTATCATCACACACAACTAAAATAATAGTAATTAGCTACATATTTCTTGATGATGTAGCCAGTAAGAAGACAAACAAACAAACAAACAAAACCAAACCAAAACCAAAAAATAACCCTCCCCTGCCAATAAAAAAAAGAAAACCTTGAAATTATGCAGAGAGGTGAATGAAAGGTAACTACTCAGATCACAATATATCTGACCTTCTTGGGCTGACCTTAATACTTTGATAAAAAATATTTAAGGATCAGAGTTGTTTTTTTTTTCTAGTCATAGATTGCTGTGTTTTCACAGGTTTACTCTTATACCTTGTGGAAGAGAAAACAACTATTTCTTCTAACTTGTGTAAAGCAGTTCAGAAAATATTTTTAGTTCATTTCCCTTAGTAAAAATATCACTTGTAATTCTCTCTTTTATGAACTATAGGTTTATTTGGAATAAAGAATAGTCCTTAATTAAATTACATTTCTAGGGTTTAATATGTTTATATTTTTATTGCAGGGAAGAGAGCAGCAGTTCGCTCTCAACTTATGTGTCTGCTTGCAACACTTTCTCAGCCACCAGAAATAAGATGAAATTTGGTGGAGCATAAACATTTATTTTTATATTATACCAGATTTTCAGAATATCTTTATGTATTTATTTATAATGTTTATCAGCACTCTAATGCTAATTTAATCTCTTTGAGAAAAATGTGTCATCAGGCTTGTAATGAATGATAGATTGGGAAATAGGGAATTGATAATGTTTTGCCATTTCAATGTGGCCTGAAATTCTAGTTTAGATCTACACTTAGGAATTATTTATATCCTCTTATGTCATATCAATTTAAATAATATTCCACTCATCGAGGCATAAAGAATAATGTTAATATTAAAGTTTCTATTTAAAATTTGCTAATTGCACATGAAGGGGTTATATCTGCTGCATTCAGGGTTTTTAAATTTAATTTTATTGTATTAGAAAATCTATGAGGTTAAATCTGCAGAAATTATTGCTTTTAAATGTTGTATAATAAGAATCTTGCTGCTGTTATGAGCACTGAAAAATGTGCCTTCATCTCAAATAAGCCTTGTTAAAGCTACAGTTCTGGAACTGCCAGAATTTAATACTAAACTTGAGCCTGATCCAGATCATCTTTACTCGTGTGAGTAGCTCTGTCTCCTCTGAAGAAATCTGTGCCTGAGAAAGAGTTTCTGGAGATCCCTCTGCAAAGTTATTGTTCTGGGGAAAGGCAGGGAGTGGAGAAGAAATAAGGATGAGTATATAATTTCCAGACATTTAGGCATTGGCCTCCAAAATTAATATATCTCCAAGAAGTCCTTTTTAGAAGCAGGGGGTCAAAAAACAAACTGAAGCCTGTGACAAGGTATTAAAGGACACTGAAGACTTTTTTTGACCCATCTCCACACACCTGAAACAGGTGGAAATTGTCACAGGCTTGCAAGAAGTGTGAGGACTCTGCAGCTCCATGCAGACAGACGATTCCTCTGCCCTCCAACCACTCTCAGCTCCTACTCATTGCTGCTGAGGGCCAAAATCAGGAAAGCACATTGTCAATAGCTGTTTGCTTGATTAGACCCCTCAGGGGAAGTCACCAGAAGTAGTTTTATCCCCACAGAAAGGAAATTATTAAAGTAAATATGAGTCTATTGACTACTGAAGTCATGTGGAAAACAGTCATTGACTTCACCCTCCACAGGAAACAGCCCAATATGACTGTAAAAGTTATGGACTTAAGTGAGTGACACTTTGCTTGTTCTAATGCCAAAAAACAAATCAAATTATCTTGCTTTCTGCTCTAAGCACAGATACTAAGTTTGATTCTCTTCCCACTTTCATACTGTGACATCATTCTGGAGGAAAATTGTTGATGACAACAGGATTAGATCATGAGCAAACTGATGAGAGAGCAGAACCAGTCTCATTTGTCTATGACTGACAATTTGAAATTGCTGAAGTTCTAAAATTTCAGATTCACATTGGACAGGTCTCTGTCTTCTGATAATATATGTTTTTAATTTTTAGCCCTAGATGAATCTGAAAGGTTTAATATTTCATTTTAATTAATCATCAAAATATTAGGATTCTTATCCTAATTTGAAGCTCCTGAGTTTGAGCTATTTGTCTTGGAATCTTCCCAGGACAACCTACCACCACATTAGATCAGTTTCATGTCCTAATTGGTACCATGAAGAAAAGCAGTAATCAATTAAGTTGTCAATTAACAAACAAACAAACAATTCTTCAATGTCCAGTAAGGTTTTCTTGCAACATGAAGTGGGAACTTTTCTATAATCTCCAGACAATATTTATATTTCTGTGTGTACATATGTATGCACACACACACATGTATAATTTAAGGGTATCCTTAGTGTTATTGCAGTTATTTCCCTCCATACTTTTGCACTGCCCTGGAAGGAATGCCGCTGAGCTCAAACGATGACACTGATAGCTGAGAGGCATTCGTTTTGCAGTGGCTAATTAAGCGTATGAAGGCCACGTAAAGGATTGGTTTTATCAGCACACACTCACCATCAACAGCCTGTCCCCTGCAGGGTTAAGAAGAAGACATTAAATGATCACCTGTCCCAAACACCAAATGACAGTTTCAAGGTAGCAAATGAAGCCTGAGGTTATTGACAGATAAACTTGATCCTTAGCTTTGCAATCAAAGGAAGAAAAGAGTTGAGGAAAATCACCTTCCGAAAGCTTGGAGACCTCTAAACAGAATTTTGCCTTGCCCCTTTATATGTGTTTTCCAGAGATGCTCCTTGGGAGAAATTCTCATTTCGATGAATGTTCAGGCTATGCAAATCTTGAGCTCACAGCTGACACCCCTTGCAAGCCCCGCCTGCCCTCCTCTAGGGATGAATTACCCCTCCGGTACAAATTACACATGCACACCAGATGGGGTGAATTGAATGCTCTAACTAGAAACAGAGGGAGAATGATCTTGTGTTTAATATGAAGGTCGGGGACTCAAGAGACTTTGATTCTATTCCTGGCTCTGCCCCAGACCTTGTATAACTTTGGGTGACTTGTTTAATCGTTCTGCCTTGGTTCTTCTCATCTATAAAATGGGAATGGTAATACTGTACTATGTTGTCAGGGTGTTACAAAACTAAATGACTGCTGGTAAGGTGTATTGCAATCTATAGCTGAAAGAGAACACAGATAGGCCATTTGTTACTGCTAATAATCATTTGGGGCAGGAACTTTAACTTTCTGATGTCTTCTAAAAATATATGTATTCAGGCTTATAAGTTTATTTTTATGGGTGCTTTGGTGTAATTTCTCTCTAAGAGCCTGAAAATGACACAGAAAGTAAAGTTGTGAGAACATACAAAAAAGTTCTAGGTGATTACTTTTAAAAATGTGGGTCAGGTAACAAAAAAACAAAAAAACAAAAAACAAAAAAACACCAAACAAAAAATCCAAACAAACAAACAAAAAACCCACAAAAACAAAAACAAACAAACAAAAAAAACAAACCAGCAAAAGAAGGAAGAAATTATCTCACCTTTTGGAATATCCTGTTTACTTCTTGCCTTTTGAAATCTGTGTTATGTCTAGCTCAATTGCAAAAATAACCTACTGATCAAGTAATGATATTCCACACGCACAGACACACATGGCCTTTTTGAAGAGAATGTCTCAGCAAAGTGTTTGACTGTTCTGGCATATTTATGTCATATTTTGTTTCTAGACAGGCCCATCAACCAAATTTTTTTACTGGTTTCCTTCCCTTGCCTGTTCCCAGAGTGCTTCTGTTGTTAGAAAATTTAAAACCTAAAAATATCTCTCTGCCCTAATGAAGGGAAATGAACAGATTTACTAAATTATAATGATTGTATTCCGTATAATGTTATCGATGAATGACAGCTCTCTAAACACCTCTCTGGATTACAGTGCCACTTTGCCATTATATAAGATCTCTATATCAGAGGACCTCAAAGCATTTTCTGGAAAGTAATTAATTAATTAACCCTAACCATCCTGTTTCGTCTCAGCTGGAGTCAAAGGAAAATTATTTTTTCACTGATTTCAATGGCAGCTGGAGGTCAGGCTGCATGATTAGTACTCCTGTAATTTGTCCACTGCCCGCTCTCCCCAGAACAAAAAGGCACCACAGCTCTCTCTTTCATAGACTCCACCGTCTAAAAGCCTTATCCAGGTAACTTCCTGCATACTGATCTGCTCCTGAATTCAGTAAGACACCTCTCAGGGAGGTTTAGCATGATCTGGCCCTGCATAATCAAATGCCCTCTCTGATTTTCTCTTGTTGGTAAAGTTTCAAATATCAAATATTCTGATACAAATTCTCGCCTGGATTGAGAAGTGATTTATTTTAATGGAATGGTATCGAAGCCCCCTTTTGTTCCTCCCCCCCGTACACCTAGGAAAGAAAGGACATCCTTTTTCTCCCTCAATGAGCCTGCAAATCACTATTCCCCCTGGAGTCTGAATATCTATTCAAAAAAAGTAGCTAACTCAGAATCTGTTCTCATCTTCTCGTTCCTATAATTAAAGTTTTAAATCCTCAACTGTAGAGGTCAAATAGCACATGTAGAACATTTGCACTCCAGCTTACTGACTGTCAGCACAGGGCCAATTCCTTAAGTTTTTATGCAGTCAATGTAGTTGACAGAATTTTTCCTAGAGTTAGGGCCAGATTCAGCCTATTCCTATTTTTCAGATCAGTAAACTAAGGCACAGAATGATTATGGATAGGCACAGATACCTGCTTGTGGCATAAGAATGAACAGTCCAGGGTGTCAAATCTTGGGTTTCAAATGCTAACCCTAAAATGAATGTTGCCAACCTGATATGTGCAAAGGTAAAATAAATCACTTTGTGGCAGGAAAAAAAAAAATATTAACTGAAGAAGGCTGAGTTTACTTTGTTGATTCTGCCAAAGATTTTTGATCCTGATGTACTCAGTTACTTGCTGGGTGCTTTAGACTCTCAGTATGCAGCAGGATAAAAACTTGCTCTCTGTAACTCTTTGGTGAAGACTTTCTTCAAGAAAAAAATGAGCAGAATGCCATTTATATGCGTGTTCACATACGTATATATATACATATTTGTATGGCCTCAGAGAGAACTGGAATATATGCGAATTTACATGCTTGAGTTAGTTCAACAAATTGTGTCCCATTCATGCCTGCCCAGGTATGCAGCCTGAAGATTATGAGCCTGCCATGTGACTGGGAGATGGGAGGGGTTTGTGTGCAAAAACTGCTGCTACACCCACCACCAGACACAGAACAAAGACTGTCAACCCTTTGCATCCCCTGCTTGCCATCTCTGTGGACTCTATAATGTGAAAAAAGTGTTTTATTCTGTATATTTACAGCAGAAAGAGAGACAGAGGTGGTCTGAACGCTGGGATCTATTGCATGCTGTAAACTGCAGCCAGAAGGAAAGGATTGAAATAGAGGGCAGTTTGAACCTGGCTATCAGTGTAATGGGGTATGTCACAGTTTGGCCACTCTTATTTCATAATTTCCCTTTTAAACACAGAAGTTAAAAAATGGAGAATTATAAGCAAATCAGATTAAAACTTTTAGATCAAAACCCTCACATCACCTCAAATCTCTACTGATGGTGAGCCAAATATATTTAATTATTGCCGACATAAATTGACTTGCCACTAAATGAAATTGACTTTGAAGTGTTCTGTTAGGCAATTTATCGTGTTTTGTTTTTGCCATGATCTACACATGATTTCCAGGTCTACATAAACTAAAAATCTGCCTTACTCCTTGCAGAGCCTTGTGGTGAACCAGATGTTGTACCTGTTGCACTATTATCATTAATGCTGCACCTAGTGAGAATAATCTGTTACTTCATGTTGAACCTTATGTAATCACCCCAATGTCAATTTCTGCTTCTCTCTCTGAACTAGGGACCAGTTTTTTGGACTAAGCCTCTCCCTGAATATTTTCTGGGTACAGTGGTCCAAATTCTTTCCACTTGTCTTCATCTGACTACCGAAGGGTCTGATTTAGGAATGTCTCCTCTGGGGAGCTGACTGAGAGGAAGGCAGGCAGCCTGGCTGGTGCTAGAGATTTTAAGTGGCCATCACTGTCTTATTATGATTATGCTTGTAGTGAAGCTCTCCTGCGAGGAGATATATATAACCTTGTATGTGATGAAGACAGGTGATTGCAGCAGGAGACAAAGAATACACAATATGCCATCACCTCAGCTGAGTAGCATGGGAGCAATTTAACTTTACTCACATGAGAATGCAGGCTAATGCATTTTGGGATTTAGTTTCTTTTGCATGTGGCTTTGTCTTTCCATTATTAGCAAATATATATCAGCAGAAAACACTCATTATTTAGCTAAATTATTATAACAAGAACAACAAAAAAACTAAAAGGAGAGGGAGGGGAGCAAGAGAGGATTTCTTTTCTAGCTTAGGCATTGACAAAACCAGAAATACAGTGTCTGGAGACTCCTGAGAAACAGGAATAAGCTTTAGCAATTGTTCTAGTTCTACCCTTCATATTTAAATTTATTCAAGTGCAAAAATACAGGCAGGATTGTAGAGACAGTCTACCAAAAAAAAAAAAAAAAAAAAAAAA
>VXAD01008596.1:293532-324578 GCA_013399195.1 Dicrurus megarhynchus
TTTTTTTTTTATTCTATTTAAATACCATCCTGAATGTGAAATGAAGGCCTTTGCTTGAAAGTAGGTGAATGGATCTCTAGAGGCTGAGGTCTGGCTTCTTGATTTTGACAACATCCAAACTCTTTCACTGATGTTTTACAATGGAAATATATCTTGCTCAACTTGAATGACTATTTGCATACATGGAAAAATCTAGGTTTTTTACCTAAAGTTGCTGACCAGACTTTCAATTTTGGCAGGGTGTATTGTCTCATACTGCCTCATCTATTCCACAGCCAAAGTTAATATAGATATGAAATCTGATGGATGGATTGAACACCAAAAGAACATTATATAGAGATGGATTAAAATATCAAAAAAATAGTTTAAATAATATATTTTTCTTTTTAAAGATCTGTTAAATATTTAATTGATGATAAGTGAAATTCTGCTAAATATTAGGCCTAAAAATATATAAGATCAATACAGAAAAGGAGATAGACAACTCCTTAATTATAATTCAGAACTCTACAAAATATTGTAATTGGAAAGGAAAGACTGACCACAGTCCCAAGTGAAAAAAGTCTTGGATTTTATTAAATATTTAACAAAAATAGTCTTCATGGGAAACTGCTTGCAGACAAATTAAAAATTGTCTTCTGGCTTTCAGCTGGTAGTAGCCAACTCTGTAAAAAGTACTTTTCTAAGAATTACATCAAAATTAATAAAAACTGTTAAACACTCTTATCACAATTCTGGTTATCATGGTGTTCTTAAAGAAAACTGAATCAGCTCTTTATTGGGAATAAACATGAAGTATAATAGTGCCGCTAAATGTAAAAAAATTTTTGCCTCTAGGGGATAGGAAATAGGGAATGCAGGAAAGGAAATGCAGCAGAAAAAGAACCATGTCTACAAGATAACTTATCACTTTCACATGAGAGGTATAACCAGGAACTTTTTCTCATAGTGAAAATTTGTCATTCTTTATTCCTATTAAATAACTCTCATTTTTGAATTGAGATATGATTTGGATCATAATATGAATTGGGATTATTTTCTCCAGAAATAAAGGCTAGAGAAATTTTTATTTTATTTTCTACCACAGTTACTCATTGTACTATTTGAAATCCCAGTATTCTTTTCTGTTTCTAACTCACAAGAAATGAAACTATTCTTTCTGACCACTGTTAATTATAAAGGATCTCAAGAGCACACCTGCAGCACACCAGGATTGATGGTCAGCAGCTGTCATATCCACACACAAAATAAAGTAAAATTACTTCTGTTTTAAAATGTATGCTTGTATAAATGATAGTGGAAAAGTCAAGCAAGTTTCCAAGCACTATTTAGTTTATAACTTATAAGACTTACTACAACAAGCAAGAGTAGACTTCATCTACTGTTTATTTGTGTTGACCTGTCCTTCAGGTTCAAGGGTCTCTCAATCCTTTTTTTTGGCTTTCACCTTAATATGTAGTTAAAAAAATTGAGGGAGGAAAGAAGAAAAGAAAGGGAGGGAAGGAAATGAGATTTCATTTCTCTAACCGACACGATTCTGCCTTGGAAAAACTGAAGTTGGTCATGCCACACGGGTTCTTGAAGTTCTTCCAATTGGACATTTGGGTAATGTTCAGAATCCTGCTATTTATCCTGTTTTCTGTTTATCCTTTATCTATTAATAATAAAAATAAAATGGATGCTTATCATGATGACTGTGAGGAATAAAAAAGGAGACTAAATAAGAAGATATTTCAGAGGTTAAATCTGTTCTTATTTCTCTTTGCCTTGGTAAATTTTTCACTTCCAATTCCGCATTGCGCATCTGACCATGTAGAAAATTGATCAGGAAAAAAGAAAGGAACTATATTCATCATTAAAAAATAGATATACACAGCCTGAAAACATAGGCTTATGTTTCACCCTGTTCTTTTTAATAGTCAGTCAGAGTATGCATGCATTCAGTCCTTATTCACTCCAGCTCCAAGGTACCAGTAAGGATAGATAGTAAATTATTAATTTTTATAGTAAAGAGTGGCTGAGTGCGTATCCATATCCTACCTAAGTGTGAGACTAGCTGCTGGTGTGAGATTACTCAAGGACTGAGATGATCACAAGAGAACACAAAAATACAACATTTTACAATACCCGGATACTCTTCATCATATTTCTGATCATCTTGTCTATGAATCAGCCCTTTACACACATATATTAACTCAAAGAACACTTGCAATATTATGTTTTTCTGTAAGCATGGTAGAAACAATATAGAAATGAGCAGAATCAGATAGATATACTCAGTTTGTTCAGCTGAAAAGTAAAAACATAGTTCTTAGCTCTAACATAATAGAACAAAAACAGAAGAAAAGGGTGAAGTGGCACAGTTGTTCGAATGAAGGGCTGATTATTAAAGACTTTGTCTTTCATTCAATTATGACTTTTGGAGCCATAAGAAAACCAGTCTGTTTTTCCCCTAATTCACCACTCCCGAAACTGCAGTCAACTTTTGACAGTTCAAGAACTATGCTCAGGAATCTTTGGTCACTACACAGCACAAGAGTGTCCTTAAGTACATTCTAAATTGAATGTTCACCTGAATGAAACTTGCATGCTTAGGTACAATAAAAATTACAAACAGTGTAAAAGGTCCTTGGTAACCAATGCTGGAAGTATACAGTGAGGACACCAATTACCTGCTACTTCAAGAAGGATGTAAGTATATATTTCTTACTTTAGACTTAAGTTCCTCATGCAGTCCTGATTCCTGGATTCAATCCTTACCATGTCCTGTTTCTGTTAAAGAGTTTTGTCCTTTCTCTTTGGGAGGAAATTGGTGTGACAGCATAAGAAAAAGAATTTCATCTGTTCCTCTGGGAAGGATTTTTCACAGCACAACTTGAGTTCACTCCATGGTAAGAACCTGGCTAAAAGTCAGACAAACAGTAGAACCTTATCTTGACTTCATTTTTAGAGTAGTTTAGTTTTTCATATGCACTGCCCCAAACAGGATAAGATGTTAGTACATTTCATCTTTAGAATGTAATTAAAGATTCATGTGGGGTACAAAACTCCAAATCCTTCCCTTACAATACATTCTTTTGAGTGTCATTCAAACTCATCCCTGAAGTATATGTTTGTATGGTGGTTTTGTTCTGTGCAAGCATATTGTACATCAATTTTATTTCATTATCTCACTACAACCTGTACTGATTGTAAACTCACAGATGCTTGTCTAATCATATCAAAACTTTTTACTGTTCAGATTATGAGTACTGTGCTAGCTTTTTAAATTTCTCCCCATTATCTAAGTCTCCTTTTTTTTTATGTAAACTCTGCAATTTTATTGTATATTGCAGAAATCTGTCTCTAATTTGATGTCATTCATTTTTAATTTTTTTTTTCAGTTTAACTATTGTGGCTAATTATACAGCAGATCCAAATCTGCATGAAATTTGCAGGCTACTGCCTGCCTCTCCAGTTCTTTAATTTTCTATTATCAGGGAAATTACTCTAGTGTTGATTGTTAGTCCCTTTTCCCCCTGCTTTGGCCTCATATGCAGATTACAATCAGCCAAGGTCCATCCACTGGGTCATTCTATAAATCTTTTCTCAAAAGACATTTCTCTACGCTTGATGGATTTCCATTTAACTCTTCATTCAATGTCCACTGTGCCCCATGCTACATAAATCATTAAGAACAGTCCCAACTTCTTGCACTAGCTATCATGCAAGTCCCTCTGTATTCTGCAGCTTCAGAGTTACTAAGGACTCTGAACTGGGGACACTGGTTCTGTTCAGTACAATTTCAACATTGTCATGCAGCTGAATCATTTGGCATCTGAATCGTAGCTGAATAAGCTTCCATCTTTATAGTTCTATAAAATTCTGTAGGGACAGATAGATTTGTTTGTTGACAAGAGAGCAGGAAAGCACTTTATCTCTTGGAGAAGTTATTCAGCCTCTACATAAACTCAGGTAACTATTAACACGTTATAACTATTTTACATTTCAAAGATTTCTGTAGGGAAAAAACCTTGAAAATTCTGCAGTATTTGCATGCCTCAGAAGCCATATGATTGCCCTCCTGCTCTCTCTCTCTTGTTACCACTTGGATCATAAGTGAATTCTTAAAAGTTCTGCATCACAGGAAGGAAGCAACATGAACAATTTGAGCACTACATAAAACTTCCCATGAGGTCTTTTCCTTTTTCATTTACTGAGATTTGCTGTTTACGCATGATGGACTTGATCCTTTACAATCAGAATTTTGGGGTAGAGACCCAGCAAAGTGCAAAGCACGTCCTAGCAGCTGTTCCACTTGCTGATCTGAATGCCCTGGCTTTGAGAGTAGATTTAAGTCAAAGTAGGTATTCTGTATTACATGCTCTTGGAAACTCCTCTGCTCTAGTGACATGCTGAGAGCTGTGTGTGCAAGCACGCTGAGTGCTTTTCATTCCAGGGAGGGAAATTCTCAAATACAGAAACTGTAGCCTCTGAATCAGTGTGAGGATCTATTATCCTAGAAGGCAGACCAGTTGCTTCCAGCCAATAAATTTTGGACCTACTCAGAGTACAAATTACTGTAAATTACAGGAAAAAACCCATCAGGCTGGCATTTCACAGCTAATTCTGGGCTTGGCTATATGAAGTTTACAAAGGTTGAAATAACCCCACTGTACAAATTTAAAATGAGTCATGCAGTGGTTCATTTTTCTTCCAACCCAAAATACATTATTGTCAAGGAAGCCAAATGTGTTTTGATGTGCACATGTTATACAAAGCCCTACAGGATGTAACTGAATCACACTGGAAATTGTGAGAAGCGTGTTATTCCTCCCATAAAGTCCTCACTGAAAGAAAATTGTCCAAAGTGCACATAATCAATGTGAAAGCATAGTTTACATTGGCTGTTAAACATGTCAAGCTCTATTAAAACTGATGTTTGTTTCCCAAAGTTAGTGGGAAGAGCCACTCATAGTACCGTTCTTTGAAAAAGGAAAAAAAAAAATAGAAAAATCCCAGAAAACCTGGACTTAGGCAGACTCTTTTCAGATCCATCTTCTCTCAGGGTAGCATCATACTTGCAGAAGACAGAGCAGAGCTGTCCAGCATGAGGGACTAAGTGGAGCTGCTGTGCCAAGTTGGGTTGTGTTCCACTTGTGTGCCTGCTTCATTAAACTTTACTGTGTTTCATTTTTGTCATCACCAAAAAAAAGTAAAAAAAAATCTAGTATTGAGCAAATCTTTTTTGTCACTGAGCTCATCACTCGAGATTCTGTTTCATTCAGTGGAGGGAAATAGTCACTGCTGGCAGATGATTTGTTAAATTTGCATTAGGTGTCCTAAATTGCACAAGAGTTTTGCCATGAAATGTTATTTGTTTTCACTGCTGTCTTTATATAAGAGATGTGATGCCATGCACAGGCCACTGCCTATGCTGTGCTCTTTGACTGTAGCATCTACACCAGCCTTAAACAGTTTGAAGAACCATCAAGGCTAGATTGGATGGGGCTTTGAGAAAACAAGTCCAAGGAGAGGTGTCCCAGCCCATGGTAGTGGGCTTGGAACTACATAATCTTTAAGGTCACTTCCAAGTCAAATCATTCTGTGACTCTGTGATTTTACTGCTGGTTCAAGACTCCAACTGGGGAAAACTGTACTGCTCACAACTTCCATGAATGACAATGATTTTTAGCAGAGGAGAACTTCACCTCTTTTATTCAATTACTGGCTTTGCTTTTCCACTTCTCTTATTTTAACAATAGATATGGTTTGAAATGGTTTTGATGGTTTAATATCATAGAATCTATAACTTCTCACAAAGGGAAGCAGGGAGGACAGGCACCAATCTCTTCTGCCTGGTGACCAGTGACGGGGCCTAAGGGAATGGCCTGAAGTTGCGTTGGCAGCATTTTCTTCTTCCCTGTGACTTCCCTGATCACAGCACCAAGCCTGACAGAGCTCAAGAAGCATTTGGACAATGCTCTCAGGCCCATGGCTGGATTCTTGGGGTTGTCCTTGGCAGGGCCAGGACCTGGAATTGATGGTCCTTGTAGAGTCCTTTCAACTTGGCACAAAACCACACTATTGTTTGTTGCAATTGTTTTAAACACTAGATACCAACAAGGCACACATTTTCAAGGGAGACTGGGAGACTGGGAAAGTGTCTGGCAGGGAAATCCTTCTCAGACAACTGGATAATGAGACATTGCCCCAGTTTAGGAATTTTTTGATCTCCAAGTGGTAAGGGTCTCAGAAAGGACTGAAAAATACTTTCCTTTATTTCCTCTACTGGCCCTGATCTTTTATCCTTCATGAGACATTTGCTTTACACCTCTGTCAGAGACAGGAGGCTGGGCTGTGCAGACCTCTGGTCTGATTTATTTTAGCTACCCTGATGTTCATAAGTATTCAGGTCACAGGTTGTGTTTGCGTGTAAGCACTGGCAAACATGACTATTGTCTCTGAAGTCTGCAGAGAACATCTCCAGACTTTTTGAGCTTCTTTGTCTTTTTAAAAAGGCTATAAGTCTGGAAACACACAGAGTTTCCATGTCTACCCGAATTTTGACACTGCAAAAATATCAAGCAAATAATGTGGTTGCTTGTGTATAAGAGTTATACATATGCTAGCTTCAAATCTTAATCAGGAGATTAAACTCAGTTATCCTGATGTAAAATTGGTCTAATTCCATCTCACTAGTTTCTCCTCTCAATTACACTGGTTCAAAGCTGGTGAGTTGGACTATTTTATTGCCACAGTTTTATACTAGAGAATTAAACTAACTGTGAAAAAATACAGACAATATTTCAGTTAATACTCAGTCAGGAAGAATGGATTTTTGATTAAATTTAAAACTGTTTCTACATGGCAAAAAATACGTTCAAGGGTGGTTACACACACAGAGATTCACAAACAGGGATAGAATGTAGGCAGGGAAAGAAATGAGGAAAAAATTCATGTTCAGGGATTATTGTCAATTGCAGGTATTCAATGGAAAAATAATACCTGAACACTGCCTTAAGGTGACATTTTCACTGTTAATATCACTAGTGGATCTTCAAGACCACTAAGATTAAGGGGTGTGGATTTGCTTTTGTACACTATTTGGACAGAAAAATGATCCTCTTTGACACTGAGGGCTCAAGAGTCAGAGTTTGGGATGACATGAGCCCATGAAAATCCACTGAAATCAGAGAAGAGCCTTCTCTGGCTACCTCTAAGATTTCTTTCGGCAATGTTAAAAATTAGATTTATCTAGAAGCCAATTTTATATAGCAAATAGCAAATAATTCTATGGGAGAATATTTCACTAGAGTGGTAGGGAATTGGACTTATGAAGGGGATTTCAGTGTGTTCAGAGTACTGGGAAACTAGAACTACTGGATCCTCAGGGATACATTCAATGTCATGTTTTTGCAGAAATGAAACATTAAGATAGCATGCAACGCAATTCATGCAAAGTACCTATCCATAATTTCATGGCTATCCCCCTTTCTCTCTGGAAAAAAAAAATCAAATAGATAGCTGTGTTTCAGCCACAAAACAGCAGGTATGTGTGATACAAAGGAAGATTTACCCCATATTCTTTCTTCCACCATCACTTCCTTGTCTTTGATTACCCCCCATCAACAGAGTATTGTTTCCATAAATCCCAGCTTCTCCTGATTTCAACCTCCCTGCCTTGCTTTTTTTGCAAGGTCATCTATACATCTTGGGGTTTTTTCTTTTTTTTTTTTTTTTTTTGGTTTTTTTTTGTTGTTGTTGTTTTGTTTTTGTTTTTGTTTTTTTTTGTTTGTTTGTTTTGTTTTGTTTTATTTCTATAAATAGAGCAGTTCTATATTTCTAATTATAGTACTTTTGCTGAGGAATGTTGAATGTTTCCCTACTAATTCAGAACAGTTCTTTGAAAAAAAATACTACCTTGGCACCAGAAATCCTAGGATTAGCGTTCATTGTGGAACATTCCAAAGTATTCAGACTATTCTAATAACTGTTTTTAGGAAAATACCTTCCTCTGAACACATAAAGAAAGAGAAGGTCCTGGTACCTTTACCCACCCTGTCTCCCTTTCTCCTGCCATTATATTCCTTAAGATTTGGATTTTCTTTTGACTGAAAGATTTTAAAGTAGCTTCTATCAAGCAGAAGAAATACTGTTTTTCATTAGGGTTTCCAAATGTTCATTAGGGTTTTTTTGCTTGTTTTTTTAATGGGTGTTTGACTCAATACAAACCATCTTAAGTTTTGTTTTCATTTGCTTTCGTCTTTCTGTATTGAGTGCACTGGTGAGGGAGGGATTTATGGTTTGCATGTTGTGTAATACAGTTAGTGGTAAATTACAGAATAGAAGGCTCCATTTAAATGTAACAGGAGTGAAGTCTTTGTGGTTGGACTTGACTTCTTCCCAGTGTCTGTTTGTTTGGTTTTTTCTGCCTTGTGAAATGTTCCAGGGGAGTGCCTTTCACCACCACTGGGTAATGGACAATTCTGAAGATGTTAACCTCAGATGGGGTGATGTTCCATATTGATCCTTTTGGAACTGGGATCTAAATTAGATTCCTGAGTATAGTTGCTATGAAATGTCCCAAATATTCCCTGTTTTAGTAATATTTCAGTGATAAGTGTGTAATAGTAAATTAGTTCCCAAACCTGGTTCTGAACTATCTATACTCTCCCTGTAACTCATAGAGAAAATAAGGAGTTTTGCTTTGAGATAAGCTAGACCTAGATAGATTACCTATTTTTAGATAACACTTATGGACATGACAGCTCAAAGAAAATACTTTGTAAGAACTAATTTTTAGTTTGTCCATAACCCTCCATCTGACACAGTATATAAGCAGATGTGTAGGGTCTCCTCGATGGTGTACTTAATGCTGTAGAGTTCTTTATGGTAAGTAATGCAAGTAAGAATGATAAACTCATATTTCCTTTTCTTTCTGGTTTTTTCCCCTTTCTTTTTATTATTAATTTTCCTTGTTGTTTTTTCTCTTTACTTTCTTTTCTTTTTTCTCCTTTTTTTTCCTTTTGTAACTGCTCTCCTTTTTATCCTCTTTGTTTATTTCTCTTGTCTTCTATTTATTTATTTTTCTTTTTTTTTTCATTATTTTCTTTTTACATAAACCTGGTCAGTCTTTCCCATTAACTCAATTCAGTTTCAGTCGTTCAGAAAGGACAGTCATGAGTTGCAGACACTGTGACCATCATCTAAAGGCCTGATTCTTTGCCTCTGTGGCCTGAACTACAGCTGCTCTAGTTTGTTTAGAGGAACTTTTGGACCAAATGGAAGGCACATACCCAGGTGGACCTCTTCACCTACACTGGATGCCATCCTCTAAGGTCTCTTTGTGTCTAAGGTACCTAATTATTCTTAGAAACATGAAACAAGATTATACAATGTCCCAATACTTCCTTTTAGCTAGAAAGCACCTATTAGCTAATGCTTTTATAGCAATTTTGGGTGGTATCATTCCACCAAAACCAGCACAGCTATGTAACTTTATACTTACTGAGGATTCACCTGTGTTCTGATCAGGAGACAGTCTCAGGATCCAGGAGGTGAAAATCTACAAGACTTCTCCACAGTGTGAAGCAGTCAGTGTTTTATTTCTTAGTGGTTTTTTTTTCACAGTGTTTTATTTCACAATATTTCCAGTGATTAAACACTACGAAACAAACCTTCAACGGTAATTAAGAATATTTATCTGATCATAGAAATTCATTCTGGTGTCACTATTCTCTAGAAAGAATATAGGTGCCCAGACTACACTGTTGGTAAATGGATGATGGGACATATTCAGTCCAATTGAAACATCTCTATCTAAAATTCTAGGTTGTTTGACTTTCCCACCTTGAGTAGAGATTGTTTTTATGAACCACAGTCAGTGAACTGAATTTTTCTTCAAGTTCTGTTGACTGAGTGTGAACTAGGTAGCAAAACTCTTTTTGAAAAATGGATGTATATAGCAAAGGGTCATGTCTTTACCTATATTTTTTCCCCAAAAAAAAGAAGTATTCCTTATACAAACAAAATTGAAATTAAAAAAATTGCAAAATTACTTGTGCTACTTTGAGATGCATCAATCCACATGTGGTTCTTGTGATTAGACTTCATCCAATTATAAATATTTTTTAAATTCAAAATGGGAACAACCTTGGAAGAAAAAATATATTTCAAAGTTTGTAAACAAATATCCCTATGACCTGAAAACAAATAAATAGGCAAAAGTTACATGTTGTTTTGTATTCAATCTTGTTTGAATATAATTGAAACCTTGCTGCTTCCTTTTTGTATCTCATTAAAATCTTTCCAGCCCAGTTCAGTTCTGTTGTCCACAATCAATTCTCTGCCTGCCAGTGATCTTATTTTAATATTTGCATGCAGCTGTTGTTCAGTCTTCATTTTACTAAGCTGATACATATTGGCTAGCTATCACAAGGACAATAGCAATAAGATCTTAAGCAAACAGAGTTCTTGGACCTGTCATGACAGCATCTTTTACCAAACATAAAGTTTTAGTTTTCAGTAGGAAGGGATTTTTTTTTCTCAGTGGTACTGTAACATCTCTAATTTGTCCTTGAAGCTTCTTCATTTCTTCTAAGGAAATATGGAAAAAAATCCCAACTAACTTTTTGGTGTGATATACTTTTTGTTTATAAATGCAAATAATTAGAGTCCATATTATTTCCTTTGCGTTCTTTTGACTTACTCTCTTGACCTTGATTGCTGTGACACAAGATGCAGGAGCAAGGCACTGGCTTCCATTGGTCTGAAAGCATTCTTGACTTTGAATATCATGTTTCTAAAGCAGGAAGAAATTAAAAAAGTGAGGCAGTGGAAGTCCTGCACAAGACATGGGTCTACCCAAAATATATCAGCATTTTGAAAAATCAGCTTCAGCAATCTTCCCCTTCACACCTCCTGTTGTCTTGAAAGGTGCATTTAAATTTTCAGACATAACTTGTGCTATGTCTGTCTAATTTACTTCCCTCCATACACAGACACATAGACACAAACATATCATTTGGGTGTTTTTTATGCTTAGAGAAAACAAACCAGTGTAAGCTGTAATACAACTGCTAATGAGCTGATGTTATCTACCAACCTGTTTAAAATTCTGTTCTCTTTCTGTTTTGCATTTGGTGAGGTTGTAATTTTAATTTTCAAGTGTGGTCTTATTTCTTCTCCATAGTCTTCCGCTTTCCCGTACCACTGTGCACAATCCATGCACCCACACAGGCACACAAATCACAGAGCCCTGACTGGAAAGAATCATTTATGCTTCAGTGCTCTGTCTTGAGTTGTTTCCATTTGTTGGTACCTGGTATATATTTATTTTTCAGGGGATGGAGATTATAATGTCGTCCAGAACCCTAGGGATGGGCTGGGTACCAGAAAAAACAAGACATTTCCTGTGGTTTATAGTGTAAGGATATGTTATGTGGAGGAAGAAAATGTGAAAAGGGCAAGTGACATAATTCCTCTATTGTAAATGGTGTATATATATTTTTATAAAACAGTCAGTATGAAAGTGATTGACAGAGGTGAATTATGTCATAAGCTGAACATTGAATTCATCATAATTTTGGTTTAATAATTCTTAGTTAAATATCTAAAAGATATCATCTCCTGATAGATTTTAATCAAATCTACATTCCTACTATTTATACCATTTGATAATGTCTTAAAAACATAAAAAGAAGTTACAAAGAATTAGAGAGGATGTTAGGAACTTCACAATATAATATTTAATAAGGCAGATTGAATCAGTTCATCTGTTCCAATGGCAATCTCATCCATTTTTTGAATTATTATGCACTGCACTTGCTTTCCTATTGCTTTTCTTAATCTAGTTTTAAATGTCTGAACAATGAAACATCTGCTGGAGAATATCCCAACATTCCCTGGGAGAATCATACAGGCCAACCAAACATTTCCACAGTATACTTTTCAGTTGATCATTTGCTACATGCCTTTTGTCATTACTGAACACCTTTACCTACCTTGTTTTTTTGTTTTGTTTTTACTTTATTTACATTGCCTTTATTTGCCAAAAAATTTGTTTCTCAATAGTATGGTAGAGTATTTTCTGTAAAGGCATCCTTCTGGTTTTGAATTGCATAAAAATTTTTGAATTTTCTACAATTTATTGTTCCTAAAAAAAAAATGGCTCTAAACAAAACTCTAATGAAAAGGTTTCAGAAACCTTCATCACACTCATAGACCATATAAAGACTGGTTTTGAAGACTTTAGTAAAAGAGCAAGCAAGATCAAATGACCTAGAGACTGGATTTATTGTGATCATTTTGAAATAATTCTATATATGGATGTGCTTTCATGAGAGGCAAATGCAAATGTAGGATCATTTCGGTACAACCAGTCAATGGCTGATATCGGAATTAGGGAAATCTGGTGGAAAACCAGCTCATAACTGCTAAAGGACATACTTGAGTAGTGGATTCACCTTTATTTAAGTAATAGGTTCTTTTTTGTAGGGTACCAAAAGGCAGGTACCATGAAGAGGGAAAGAATATGCTCTGTTTGTGTGTGGTTTTATGTGTATCACCTTCTTAAAATGTCTGGACAGGTGATTAATAGAGAGGACTATAATCTCTATTTCATGCAAACCTCTAGATAAAATAATGGTAACTGTAAGGCAGAGAGGATGAGAAGGTCAAACGTGGAGGTGAAAAAACAGGTGAGTGATGGTGGTGAACTAATCAATTAAATGGGAAACATCTGGAAAAATGAACAAAACTTGGTTTGACTAAAACTATCAAAAGGATAAATACTGACTGGTTGGCACTCAAGCTATAGTAACCTCCATGAGTCCCTATGGAAAAGACTTAGTTTTTGAAGGAGACAGATGAAGATGAAAAAAAAGTCCATCTTATCATACTGACCTTAATGGTTAAATATTCTCTTAAGCTGTCAAGTTCTTTTCTTTAATTCTTTCCTTAAATAATGAAGCCAGTCTGCACATGGCAATCCCCTCAAAAGCAGGGTCCCTCACACAAAGTTTCTTCAAAACATGGGGCTCGGGAGATTTACCAACATGGTAGTCTAGATGGGGAACCACAGCTTCATTTCTACCCAAAAATGGTAGGTGCAGCACCAATTACCTTGGTTCCTCAGCAGGCCACTTGTTTCCAGTTAGTGAACAGGGAGGCTGGCTAGAGTTCAGAAAATGAATGCTGTATGCAGAGTCGGGATCTTAACTGATGGTTGACTCAAGGACCACTTGATTCTGCAAAAGGTCTTAGAACAATAGAAGTAACTAAACTTCTTTCTGATTAACCAAGTGATAGAACAGAAAAGAGAATTCTCTTTTGCATGGCGTAAGGTTTTTATTGCCTTTACTGTTCTACTTAGAACAATAGAAGTAACTAAACTTCTTTCTGATTAACCAAGTGATAGAACAGAAAAGAGAATTCTCTTTTGCATGGCGTAAGGTTTTTATTGCCTTTACTGTTCTACTTAGAACAATAGAAGTAACTAAACTTCTTTCTGATTAACCAAGTGATAGAACAGAAAAGAGAATTCTCTTTTGCATGGCGTAAGGTTTTTATTGCCTTTACTGTTCTTATTTTAGCAGAAATCCATGTAAAGATTTAGATGTAAAGGTCTACCTCTGAACTATCTTTCTCAACTCCTGTTACCACCAAGAAAACTCAGAAGTTTTATTGTTAAAAAGAGGTGTCTAATGCATTCAATAGGCTCTAGATAATTCCTTCTGATTTCCTAATTCCAGTCCAGAGGGGTGCAGGCATTTTGCAGTCCTGCCAGACCCATGTGGATGTTTCATACCCTCTCATAATCTCAAATGACAGTAGGTGTTTTACTTCAGCCAATTGAAGCAAACTGTTTATAAACACAACAAAGCCTACAGAGCTATTCAGCTTACGAAGTTTAGATGTGTGTTTTAGGACTAAGTACATAGGGTTTTGGACCATCTGTATTTCAATTAACATTTGTGGACTACTATGCAAGCTTAAACATATCCTTTCTATGTAGACAGCTTAACACCAACGCCTTTGTTTCCTGGACCATTGCTATACCTTATCCAGTGTACCCATATCTGTCTTGCACTACAGGGACCAGAAACAGACACAGAATTTGAGATGTCTCACCAGTGCTGAGCAGAGGGGAAGGATCACCTTCCTTAACCTTCTGGTAATGTTCTTGGTAGTATAGCCCAGGTAGTTCTTGGTCTTCTTTGCTACAAAGTCAGATTGTTTAGTCAGTTTCTCGCCCACCCAGGGGCCCCTACATCTTTCTCTGCCAATGCTGCTTTCCAGACAGTTGGCTCCCAGCTCATCTTGGTACTTGGAGTTACCTTTCTCAAAGTTGAAGACTTTACATTTTCTTGTGTTGAACTACTTTTGCTGTCTCTTTAGGCCTTCTTATTCTGGAAATATCTATTTGTCTGGACTTCAAGGTTACTATCTTCCTAACTTGAATACCTTTGCGAACATTCTACACTTCATCAGGCTTATTTGGAAGAACAAAATTCTCTCACTGCATGTGCCCAGAAATGCAGCAGTCTGACAGGCTCTTTACCTTTTTCTTACTTCATAGAAGGAATATCCCTTCCGTAAGTCTTTTGAAGAACCAAACCTCCTAAGGCGTTTAATTACAGTTAAAGAGTGCCAACTTTTTAGCAGTATAATGACCCAGAGAAATCACTCAAGTTATGGCAGACCTTCCTGAAATTTCTTCTTCACCTATAAGCTCTCTCTTTCCAGGAAAGCGCTCCAGGTGCTCTTATTTCAGGGCCCTGCATTCCACAGGTGGCCTGATGGGGAAAATCTGGGTGATATGACATCAAGTTAAAAGATCATCCTTTATAAACTTTAGCCTGTTCATTCATTCAAAAATTATTGCATAACAGTGTATGTGTCCTGAACTAAGCAAGTCCTCACTGACTGTTTCCTTATGACAACCCACAGATGCAGGAGGTAGCCTGCTAAAGCCTTTTCTGCCTGTTTTATTCCTGCATTCACCCTCACCTTCTGCTGCTGCCTTTGCACATGCTTGTGCCCTCCTCCTTGTCTCCCTCTCCTTGTCTCCTCTCAAGGCATTGGAGCCAAGAAAGTCTGAGATTTACAACAACTGTGTGATACCTGCTCCACCACCATGTCAATTTAATTTGAACCAATTTGACAACCCTTGTACTAACACAGGATCGGAGACCACAGTGATAGTACAACATCCGTCTCTTGTTAAGCTTCCTGCACCTGCTATTGCTTCCCTCTGTAATTGCCCTAGATCAAGAGACCTATTGTAAATGTGTTAAGTTTTGCTGACAGCACAAAGCTGGGAAGACGCAGGAACTCAGGCTTAAGAGGCAAGGAAAATTCAACAAGATTTGCTGGGCTCTGGGCTGTTACGCAGCAAATGAAATTCGGTATTGACAAATACACATTAATGTAATTGGTCAAGGGAAGTGTGGGACTAAAAGAGCAAAACTGCTGAGTAGGAAAAGGAAGGGTTTAAAGGGACGCTGATATAATATTCGTATCAGAGCCGAAACCAAAATTTCTGTTCAAGTACAGAGAAAGTCTCTGAATGTCGAATTGCTCTTTACCTAACTTAAGAGTTCTACATATTTCATGTTTCTGAAGTATTTCACAGCATTTCACTGGCAAAGCTAAATGGGAAACTGAGGGCACATCCCCCAGTCTTATAACAACTCACTGAATGTGTGCAATAAGTAACTTTGGTCACTGGCAACATAAACACCAGTCCTATTTGTAGGATCTGTGTTTATAAAATCAACATCCACAGTGGTTATTAATTATTAGGTACTTTGCTGAGCAGCAAAGCTACTCAGTCCTTTTTTTAATGGAGTAAAGCCCATATTCCTGACTGTACTATTTATTATCTGAATGGGATGTGTGTGTCCCTTTGAGCTGGATTACCTGAGGACTAGTTTATCACAAATAAGTAAGGATGTGATTCATCTTCTCTAACTTCAGTTGTCTAAAATTTAGAGGCCTAAGTCTGAATTCATTACCTTAGAATTCCTTAATGACAGTCCAGAATAGAGAGAAACAGACATTTCCAGAGATTGATTTGTATTAATCTAGGTTTGATATATATCTTAAAGTGAGCCAATCACTCCTGGAAGGATTTATTAAACAGTTCATCTATGTTCGGGCAAATGAGTCCCACCTAGTAATCCAAACTGTTCCATCAGAAACATAGCTTTTTAATTGTTTCTTTTTACATCCCTTCTCCTTCTTCTTTCCCAGCCTTCATTCACAGCAAATTGCCATTTTTCTTCTAATATGTATGTGTCAGGTGAATTTCAGTGCCATGATTCCTATGGATTGGAAACACGAAGCCATGAGTATCACCTAAAATGTAAGAAAAAAGGACTTTTTTTGCTACTCTGGCTGCATCTCATAAGGATCCATGATGATACTGTCTTTTTGAACTCTCTCACATTTCTTGCCATGTTGAAAACTTCAGATTGCTGGAAATACTTTGCTGCAGCATCACAAGCCCTGTCCTGTAGCTCTTCACTTATTTCTTACTCCAGTGTTCACTGCATCAATTTTCTCATGCTCACATGAGCACTGTTTTGCTAAGGGCCTGTGTGTTCACTGTAGCATTTTATACTTGTCTGCAGTGATGGCCATGCTCCCCTTTACATGTGTGTCTGCAGCACTGGTCTTGAGATTCACATGTTATTTCTTTTCCCTCAGACTCCTTGAACCAGGGCATGAATTTGAAATGAAAAGGAGATGATTAATTTAGCCTGAGTGCAGCACAGGGATATGAAAAACTGTAGAAAAGCACAAAATAAGCTGTGATCCTAGAGGCTGTGAATGAAATTTCTCCATGCAGGAGAGGTTTTTTGTTCTTTAAAATCAAATCTCTGTGACTCCGGTTGGACCATCATTAATTTATGACTATGCAAGTCCACTCCTATTACTTAGTCCTGTTCTCATACTCAGACTGCAGCTCTACATTTATGTTTTTGTGGTACACAGGCTCAGCCTCCAGATCATGCTCATCACTTATTCAAGCTGCTGATGACTTGATTTCCACCTAGAATGAGCTGAGAGGTCAGCTAGATAGGAAAACTCAGGCACAGGAATCAACCCAGATGTTGAGAATCTAGATGGAAGCTCTTCCTGCTGTTGGAATCATGGATTTGACTGATGAGAGCTGAGTTAGAGTGCAGACCAAGCTCAAGCCTAAGAGTATCATCACAGTAGGGTGAGAATAGTGGAACCTGGTGACTCTCTCCACTAACATTAATGTCATGACTTTAATCCTTTTGCACCTCGGATCTTTTCTATAAAGCATGAGCAAATTTCCATGATGACAGCTTGAAGTGACCTGAAAAATATTCCGTCATATGAATAAGGCATCCCATAAGGAAGAGGTTAATAAAGAAGAAGCAGAGAAAAGTTTTCCCATTTCCTCACTGCTCACTCGGAATTTCTCTGTCATGGTAATGCTTACTTCAGGCCTCAATGAAAGGCCAAGGTCTGGGGTGTGCAAAACAAACTTCTGCCTACTTCAGGGAGAAGTTAAAGGTAGGAAAAAAAAAAAAAAAAGAAAGTAGTTTTAATAAGCAGGAAGCATTCATTATTCACTAATGGCCATTTTTTACTGAAAACACCAGCAACTTATCAAGGCTGCAGACTGTCATTTTCTTAGTGTTTTAGAAGAGAATGATGAAGTTAACAAGGGAAGTGACAAAATATACTTCTATGTGCCTCCAGCAATTAGATTCAAGACTTCTGGGTTGCTATAATTTGATGGTAAATTCTTATATTGTTACCTACTTGAGGACTCCAGTCCTAACTCAAGTAGGTTTTGTTAACCCTATCATGACAGATTGGGCAAATAACTGAAATTCAAGCATTAAATATTACAAGAATTTTCATTTTTGCATGGTAAATTTTGTCTGACATTATCAAATACATTTTAAAAAGTAAACCCCAAACCTACATTCCCTTCCAACCCATTAATGAGTGCTTTTGCTCCACTTCCAAATTTCGTCAATTTTGGTTTCAGAATAATCAGCAACAACAGAGGCAAGAGTTTAGGACAGGACATGCTTTCCTTGGAAGATGTTAGCAAGCTGTGAAAATCAACTTTTTTGGCCTGGAGTAAGAGTTTACTTTTCTAATTCTCATTTTATATCACGGAGGGAGGTGAGACAGCATTTGCCCCAGAACAGAAAAAGATAATTTATCAGATGGATTCCTACCAACTCTTCAAACAGCCTATTGTGACCTTTGGTTATTAAACCTTTTGATTGTTAGTTAATTTCAGCAGTGGGGAGGCTATTAGCTGACCAGCTAGATTCCCTGCCCAGCATCTGCTAACCAATGACCTGTGATCTGGGCAATAAAACTGAAATTACATCTGGACAATAAATATATTTTGGCTTCTAACACAATGAGAGATCCCATCCTACCTAAATTTATTGATATTTTAAAGGTATGCCAGAAGACATGTTGCTGTGTCTTAATGAAATAACTTGATTTTGGCCTTTATCCATCCATGAAATATGTTTTTACAAAGGCGATTGATGTCAGGGATTTTAGGTCATCTTAGGGATAGAAAGAAGGGAGATGGGAAAAAATAAATAGCAGCAGCAACAGAACTTACAAAACAAAAGAATAAAAATTATTATTTCCATCTTGTTACAAAAAGAGAAGAAAACTTAGTTTTGGAAACAGCATGTGTTCCTCAGCAGATATCACAGTGTTTATGCCCTGAATGGACACATGTGAGTAAGAATGAGGGTGTTGCCGCGCTGACCGGTTCCTTGCCCGAGCCTGGCCAGCGGCAGTGTGATCCTATGCCCGCAGAGCTGACAGGAGGGCTCGGGGGCTTTGAGCTCCCGGATCCACAGGGTCTGAGCCAGGAGATGTTACAGAGCGACGGCAGAGGCAAGAAGGAGAGAGTCAGACTGCTTGTGGCTATAAACCCAAGCTTTATTTCTTGTCCCTCGAGGGACAGAGGAAACGCAGCACAGGTGGGAGCCAACAAGACAGCCCGCGTCAAGGGTGGTACAAAGGTTTTTAAGGGCAGACAAACAAGGGAAGGAACAGAGGAGATAACCAACCAGGGAATGACAAGGGATGACAGCCGACCACTCAGGGAACAGGAGAGGAGGAACAAACTTGGAACATCAAATCCAAAACAGAACCCTTAAGATCTTTCTAGAAACTAATTGCATAGTACATGAACTTATTATAAAACATGAACCGGGGAAACCAATCATGAACCAAGGAAGGGAGAAAGGTCTGGAAACAGGGTGGAGATGAGGTGTGAGTGGCATCCCGTGGGCGTGGATGTCAAACCTCTGCATCCCCCACAGGCTCCTCCTCAGGAGTGGAGTCCTGGGCAGAGAAGTTCACCCACTGGGTGTCACTCACCTTAAATGGAAAGGGCTGGACCACCGCCACAGGGTGTAATTTGAACAACAGGAAGGACTCAAGCCATATGTTCATTACTGAAAGAATAGTCCTTTAGCAATAGAACCAGAAATTATTCCTGTAAACTGTAAGAAACTCATAAACTGTGATATCTCTTCTAGAAATGCTGGTGACTATCAGAAAGTAGAATAGCAGGTGAAATATGGCCACTCCCTAGGTCTGGATCAGGAACAATCTTGTAGGAGGAGTGCTTCAAGTGTTTATTCACCAGCGTGACATGTTCATAGATCTGCAATGAGAGCTGAGATATTTAAATAAATCTGCAGGAGTTTAGTGATCCAGATGCTTTTTAAATCCATGGAATCATAGAATCATTTACATTAGAAATGCCCTCTAAGAACATCAAGTCCAACCATTAAGACAGCACTGCCAAGTCCACCACTAAACCGTGTCTGTAAGCACCACAACTGTACATCTTTTAAATGTTCAGGGATGGTGACTCAACCACTTCCCTGCATTGAGTCACACTGTTCTAATGCTTGACAACCACCTTAGTGAAAAACTTTTTCCTTTTATCCAGTCTAAACCTCCCCTGGCAGAACTTGAGGCCATTTCCTCTCATTCTATCATTTGTTACTTAGGAGAAGAGAGCAACATTTAGACAGCAAAGAAGATAGCTTTCAGTTCAGAAAGTTTGTGGTTAAACTTAGAGATAATGTACTTTATCGTCATTACGGAAACTATAATTCAATACATGTGGTGAAATTCAAACCATGTAATTACATTTGTGACAGGTATGGGCACTGTAGTCTGAAGTTTTATAACTCTCCATCCTTAAGATTTTTAGGAACTGGTGAGGAAATACACAGGAACTGGGCCAAAAGAAACAAGCCAAAAGAAACTAAATCAAAAGAAACCAAATTGAAATGAACTAACTCAAAAGAAACCAAACCTAAGCAAGGCAAAAAAAAAAAAAAAAAAAAAAAAAAAAAAAAAAAAAAAGAGAGGAAAAAAATATTTTGCTGTACTTTCTCTATGAACTTTATGATTCAGATATGACAATGCAGTGTTTTAAAGTCAAGATCTCAGGTGAAAGTGGAAAGCTCTTAAGAGCAATAAGCCTTCACTGAGTTTCAACATTTCAGAGAAATGCTTGAGACCTAGCTCTTTTGTTTTACGTGCAAAGCTGTACATCTTCCACTGAGACCTTCTTGTGTTATGTTTAAACTGTGATTATTCAACTGGTTTCATTATTGTTGATGCTTGTCTGTGACAGCAGGATGAAAGTGCAATCCCAATTCAACCCATGCAAGTTAAAGCTTTTAAAGTCATAGTCTAAAGTAAAAGCCTGATCGACTAAAACTCCTTCAAGCTATAGTGATGCAAGCTTGGGAGCTCAACCAGTTCAATCAACCTAAAATCTCTGTGATCCAGTGAGAGTGCAGGTTTATTTCTCCATAAGGAAAGCCAAGATTGCTGACATCTTTGATTAAAGAGTTTCAGGTAGGTAGATGGAGTCTCAGGTAAGGAAACATGATTTGGGCTCCAGCATAAACTAAAAGAAAGCCCCTGAGTCTAGGAGTTATTTTTTATTTACTTGATTTCCCATGGATAACATTTTCCCTCCCCATTCTTTCTGGGCTTTATACTTTGCAGACTTTCCCCTAAGTTCAAGGTTGATGATGTAATTGTGACTAAAGGAAATGCAGTGTTTGGCTTCTCTTTAGAGGTTTTTTTTGGTAACACACCACATTAAATTTCTTGCTTGTCATTACATCCTGCCAGCTTTCTGGCACCACTTTTTTTTTTTTTTTTTTTTCCCTTCAGTTTTACTAGTATGCATTATTCATTGGAAAGGAAAAAAAAAGAGGAAAAAAAAGACAGAAAAAAAAGAGAGAAGAATAATTTGCATTTCCTGATTGGAAGCCAGGGATTATTCATCATTGCCCTGTACATCTCTTATAAAGATGATAAATGAATGTATATTAACTGAACCCTAAAACAAAATAATGTATTTTTCTAAAAGTTTTCAGAGCTGCATTTCCATTATAATTAGTTTACTTTTTTAAACCAAGTGTTGTTAAAGCACCATCAAAATGAAAGCTGAATTCTGAACTGTTTAAAGGAGGTGAGAGAAAGTAATGGACTATTCAGTAGGTTTTGCTTTTCTCTTTTAGGACTACTGAAAATAAGTCAAAATAGGTTCTATCTTTAAAATAATAATATTAATAATAATAATAATAATAATAATAATAATAATAATAATAGTAACAAACACAAAAAGATTTCAAAATCAAAATTCAAAATCCAACAAAGCAAACCAAAGACAAGAAAAACAACAAAACCAAAATGCTTATTCAAGGAAATTACTCTGGAACAAGCAGATAACCACAGTGGCAAGAAACTTGTTACACGTTATTTGCCTCATAAGAGACTTAATAATCATTTATACTGCTCCAAACAGAAATGAGGAAGAGATTGGTCTTTTCATCATTTTTTTGCTGTCTTGATTTATTGAGCTTGTCAAGGTTTAAACAAGGCACTTGGCCTCCAGCACAGGCTTGAACCCACAATGCTGTTCCCAGCCATTCCTCCATGCGGAGGAGTTGAATTTGGCTCTAAGCTGAGCAGGACATTATCCCATATGATATGTGATCTTTCAGTGAAGTAAAGCCCCTTTGTAGGGTAAAATTGCAATAAGGAGATATTGGACCATGTAAGACCCGAGGGACAAAAAGAAAAAAAAATTGTTGTGCATAAATATTTTGAAGTAATAAGGCTGGTTTATTTTTCTGTAGAAAAATGTGTTTCCCATAAAAAATTTATTCCCTAAATGTTCTCATTTTCAGCAAAACACAACTAAAATAAAATAAAAACAGGGCCACTGAAATTACTTCAATTAACATTTTTTGGAAGTACTCTCTTTCGCTGTGTTTACATTCCCTTATTTTTCCTTTCCAAATCTTCCCACTTCTTCCCTTCATTTTTCTGTACCATTTTTTATTAAAAAAAAAAGAAGGTGAATATCTAGTTTTTAAATGTCTTAATAATATTTTTTTTTTCAAAAATTAAAAGCTCTTTTATTAAAAAAACCGCAAGAACTGGGATTTTCATTAATATTATTTATCAGTCTGGACAGAGCTTGAATTACTTGTTCTCAGATCATGATGGCAAAGTGCTGTTGTTTATTTTTCTTATCCAGATACAGCAATTATGTCCTTGAAATGAAGAATTGCTGAGAACTTTCTGCAGCACTGACAGAATTTTGTTGTTTTCATTGTTTTGCAAAGTAAGAAAATAGGACTTAAAGACTGGGTTCCCAGCACCCAGAGGGAAAAATCTCTGGTGCTGTAAACAGTTCCCTGGAGAAACTCAGCTCACTGCTTTCACAAAGCAGGACATTTTCAGACTATTATTTCCATTAAACACCAAATTAACTGCCTGTAAACTTGTTCAGTTATTTGTTTTTACTGGCCTGTAAAAGCATAAAACATAAATACATAAATAAATATTTATAATGCATGGATAACAGTGCTAACAGATGCCATAAGCCATGCCAGGAAAAAGGAAATAAATCAAGGTTCGTGGCTGAGAGATGCCACTTGGTTTGATTTGTAATAAACAACTTCACTTATCGTTATGCGCCTTATTCCTATATATTATTTTGTATTTTAGAATTTTACTCAGCCTTTTCATTGTGCTAGCCACTCTTCAATCTAAAGACTCGGCTCATGCCATCCAAGTTTAGGCACTTGACTGAAGCACCTAAATTAGGCTTTCATTGTGGTCATTGCAAGTCTTTTAAAAAAGCCAGAGGCAAATCTCAGATGCATATGAACCTCAGTCACATCTGGAATTAAAACTTTACTGTGTTTTCCAAGATGGGTGAGATCTTATTCTTCTACCTTGTGTGTGACAAGGATGGCATGGCCAAAGTAATTTTAACAACATGAACTTTTTCTAAGAATATTAATGGAATTTTCTAACTATAACCTCCTATTTGCATTGATCTGGACTTTCCTGAAGAAAAGAGTTCTAGACGCTTGAATCTTTCATTTCTCCAGCAATTCTTTTGTAGATCACCCTTCCAACTGTGAAGCCTTCTGCATCAGCAATTGCAGTCACAATCCTGCTACTGAAACAGCTTGCCAAAAGAAATATAGAATAACATCCCATTCTGCTCTTCAGGGGTATCGGGCTGGGCTGCAATAAGAAGAGAATGTCAGCTTGAGAAATGTAAGACTGAGCTTGCCATTTGGGAGGAAACTCTCTGGAGAACACCTAAGGGCGCTCTGTGGGCTAACAAAGTATGGTTCTAGGAATGCACAAACTAAGGCATTTACTAGACCATTGAGCTCCAAAGACAACTGATTGTGTGACCTCCAGTAACTCCTCTTCTGCTGTTGGGTTCATTTCATGTCTTCCCTCTTCTCTTCCTAATTCCCTGAAGCTCAGTTTGGAGAACACAATTTTTCTTACATCAGTAGTCAAGGAGTGGGCAAGGCATTGGAATACATTTCTTCTTCTCTCAAGCTTTTAGCAAGGGAAGCTTGATTCCAGCCCTGGATTGTGATCAGCATGGCTAAATTGAGCCTTTGTGTGCAGTAATATTTGCAAGAGGTGAATACCCTATTTTCCTGCAGAGGCGTTTGCAGTGATTCTTTCCTTCATATGTGTGACACGTTAGGTAATACAGCCTGAGTACTTTTATTATTACTTCCATGGGAAAACATTAACTAATTTATCTGATTAAAATTTGAGGTGGCAGCAATAAATAAACAAAATACTCAATAAAGTCTCGTTAATTGTGACACTTGTTTCTTTTGCTGATTTTAAAGCATTCCTTGACATTGTGTAATGTCTCTGCAAGTAGCACAGGAGAGCTTTGGGGTTTTTTTTATTACTGCTTAGTTAAGAAATAACTTACTTTGTCCCATAGCTAGCAAGTTTGTTTCAGTATTATTCCACACAAGTTGCAGAGGTCTCTGAACACCACCCGTGATCATTAGGTCATTTTTCTCCGCAGCTTTTTCGGTAGTTACTCACAAACTGATAATTGCTACCAAATAGATGCACTGCAGTGCTGGGCTGTCATTTGTTAGTACTTCCCTTCAGCTTATAGCCCTGTGGTCCTCTCTCAGGCTCTGTCTACAAGCCAGTGTGCTGTAATGATAAATAACATTATCGACCTATAGGTATGCATAAAACATTAGATGGATCGTATGTTTTCCGGACTGCTCAACTTCCATGAACTGCATTTCAAGTTACTTTGATCAGGTCCCTTTGCTCTGACACTATAGGTTTGGAGTGGGTAGACGAGTAACCTGGGCAGAAATTACTCAACAAAACTCAACGAAATTATATATTATCTCTTCACATTATAAACTGAATAGTTATTTCAATTAATTTCCTAGATGGCAGTTAGAAAACTGAATTTAAAAACTTGTTGTTAAAAAAAACAGTGTATATTGATGAGTTTAAAATATAATTTTGTTCCCACTTCATTTCATTAAACAGGTACAATAAGAGCACTTAAGTTTAATAATAAAAGATGTTAATTTTAAATATTTTTAACTTGAATAAACATATTTACTGTTTAAAAGTTTGAAGGATTTTGTTTTGTTTTTTCAAAATTCATGAATTATTTTAGAAAACTAAATTCAATTTTCAGTTGCAACCCAGCATTCAGAATCCTAAATCCTTTGTATTTCAAATAATATGAGACTTTTAAGCATGAAAGACACAAATGAAAGTTAAATTGTCCCCTAATGCCTTTAAGCACCTGGCTTTTTTAGAACATAAACCTTCTTTGTAGCTAAAATATGTTTGTTTTCTGTCATTCCATGTACACGTATGTATTTATGTTTATGGGTATATATATAAGACAAGTAAATTTAAGGGGATGTCTGCATGTATAAATTTATTATAGTGAAAATATTTTTGGGTTTTTTTGTTTTTATGAGGGAAAAAGGAAATTCTGCTTCAGTTTTACAGAAGGGGAAAAATGTAATAGAGAAAAACTGTCCAATTTATTTTATTCTAGTTGCAACTCAAATTAATTCCTCTCATGCACAATGCAAAAATCATTTAAAGTGTAATGATTCAGGATAAGGCCCTAATTTCTTCCCAGAACACTGTTACTGACATTAATGAAATGAAAGGAAAAGAAATAATAAAAGGAAATAAAATAGGTGACAAATCTTTAGATGAAATAACTGCCAAACAAGCAGAATAATTTATGTTAGAGGAGTGGGAGGTCATCTGGCCCAACTCTTCACTCACAGCAGGACCTTAACACAGTATGAGTTCAGTATGACATGAGGTCAGTAACGCAGTTTTGTATTAATTCTTCTAGAAAAATAAATTAGATGGGTCTAGGAAAGAGATATGAACAGTCCAAGTCCTGCATTTCCAACCACAGAGAGACAAACTTAGCCCTAAACTAGCATATGAAACATTCAAAAGTTAACCTAAAATCTGACTTGTACCTTTTTCTTTTCTTAAACAAATAATTAGATTAAAAACGTATAGCCAATTCCCACGGAAAAAATATTGTTAAGAGATAATTAAAGTGAGGAGCGGACACAGAATTTCTTATTTAAAATTTCATCACCAACCCCAACTATATTTTCCTTGGTATGAATTGAAAAGGTTTTGTTCATTACAAATTCATTAAGAAACTTGCATTCAGACATTCATTCTTTGGAGATGTAGTCCCTGCCCCTCATTCAGTAAAGGAATTAAAACTTCTTACAGTTTTAAAACTCTGGAAGGGTTTTTTGGGGAATTTGAGCCGTTCTTCTCTAGTCAAAGGGAATTTTTTTCCCTGAAATCAGAAAAATTTTGTAACTCATGTTAAATTTGGAATTCATTCAAATACTACCTTCTTCCTCTCTGCAGCCTCCTTACTAATTAAAAAAACCTATATGACTCCTTTTCAGCTGAAGAATCCATCAGATTAAATATATACATATATATTTTATATATATATACATTTAATATATATATTCAAAGATAAATGAATGAAAAGAGACTTATGTCTCACATTAGTCTATTAGGTAAATGGGAACAAATGTTTTTTAGCTGGGTTGTTTTCCTTCCTTTCCTCTCTCTTTTTTACTGCCAAAGCCCCAGTAGAGTATGAATGCAGAATATCAGCCCATCTTCTAATATATGCAGCATAATCTTCTTAAAATGAGTTTTCACTTCAAGGAACAGAAGGGCTTAGAGATGAGCAGCATGGCTTTTTTGTATTTGGCATCTCATTATACTTAGTACCATTTTTTCCTTCTTAGAACAATTGAATATCATTAGGGAAGGAAAATTCTCCCTATATATTATTAGGACTTTTTGTTTTGTTTTGTTTTGTTTTGTTTTTTACTTTTGTGGGGCATGGAGAAGGAAGTGGGAAGAAGAATAAGGCTTTTTATCCATTCATGGAGAAAAAGAAGATGTTTTTATATTTCACATTCCTTCATCACAACTTAATGTTTTTCCCATTTCTGGACAATTCCGCCTCAAATAATTCTATGTAAGCATTAACAAATGGACAGTTACATGAATTCAGGATGTGGATACAGGGAAGTAAAAGTACTGTGCAATAATTTATTTTTTTTAAAGTGAAATGGCCTAAAATGTCATTTGAAGAACTGAGAAATTCTTCGGCATGTTTGAGTATAGATTTAATTTATCATGGCTTCTTGGCCAAACTCAAACACAGCATCAGCTTGAAATCCAACATCTTCCCTTGGGAAACCTCAGCTGAGTTCTTTACTGATTAAAGCCAATGAAGCTGGACCAGCAGACAATTTGCCCAAATATCTATTTGCATGGATAGTTTGTACTACATTAGTGTCTAGTGGAAATTCAGTGATTTAACACGTCTCTTACATGTTTAATTATTTCTTTCAAATAGGTTGGTTGGAGAAGGTAGGAAGTGTCCAGCATAATATAGTTGGATTACAAGCACTATAAATGCAAGGAGATGGTGATGGTGGAGCCATAAATAATTATTTTGTCCTATGCAATGTACAGCATCCATAATCCATGTCATGATTTCTCCAGACTATTGACCATCAATTAACTTGTGTCATACCAAAAAAGCCAGGAAGGGTAAGGAATGGGAAATAATAGAAGAATGCTTAGGAAAAAGCTACTTCTCAAATCCAAGGCTGTAACTCTGTGTTACAGCAGTAAGAACAGCCACACAGGTTGTCTCATTTTCTGGTAGTGTCTCTGATAAAGATGAAACTAAGACACAGAAGTGAAAGACTTTAGCACCAACAACTTTTAAAAATAAGATGGCACTGGAGAGAATAGGACCACTGGCACACCTGTAGAGATTAACACAGAAAGATCTCCTTAGCAACAGAGATTTAGCTGGTGGGACACTATTTTTGTCCTTAATCCCTTCAACCCAATGCATAGCCTTCCTGTACTTTGGAGATCCGCAAGCTGTGTGAGACCTACTGCCATAAACCACCACCAGATGCTAGGTTATTCTAGGTTCCAGTTCAGCTCAGCTTGATTCAAATGGGCAGCTGGCCAAAAATGGCCTCAGCATCATTTCAGAGCCTTTAACTGCTGTACTCACTGG
Source organism: Dicrurus megarhynchus (assembly GCA_013399195.1). Classification (NCBI taxonomy): domain Eukaryota; kingdom Metazoa; phylum Chordata; class Aves; order Passeriformes; family Dicruridae; genus Dicrurus; species Dicrurus megarhynchus. Next base: position 321,518 of record VXAD01008596.1, read on the forward strand.
TCTTGGCACACAGTTTTCAGTCAGCTACATTCAGATGGCAACAGAAACCATCTCTGAACTAACCATTTTCTGTTTAGTTGTTGAGTTTTCATAGCCACTACCACCTGTGTTCATCCTTCCAAAATGTAACCATCTCTCAAGTTTGCTAAGTGTCCTAGAGAACATCACCTCCAGGGAGTGATTCCTTAATCATAGATTTGATTCACCATTGAAAGTTATGTATATTCCTCAGTGATTATAAACAGCATAAAACAAATAAAACTGCATAATTTCCTACATGTGAACTAGTGTTTTCAGAGGAGCTGTAAATAATACATTTAGAGGAGCTTGCTTCAGCTTATAAAACACAGGTCATTGAATTAACCATGATGCCCTAAGGGATCTTTATCTAGTCTCCAGCTAAGAGAATGCCATAGCCTCACATCGTATCTATCAGTCCCATGTGGGTAACTCTTACACCCTAACATACCTCAGATGCTACTGGGTACACTTTTGTGGTTAAATGAAATTTTTGCCTGTATAGAAATTGAAAACTGGCTCCCTGGAATTGTTAAAGGTCAAGCTGGATGGGGCTCTGAGAAAACTGGTCTAGTGGAAGGTGTTCGTGCCCATGGAACAAGATGATCTTTAAGGTTCCAGTCCAAACTATTCTATGATTCTATGACGAATCCAAGAATGACTAGACCTTCCAGAGACTATAACAGAAGCTTAGACACCTGCTGTTCCTGTAGAAAAATGAGCTTACAAAACTTATTCTGGAAACCCAGTCTCACTCTGAAGAAGACATGGAGGGTTTTTTTTCCCAGTGAAAGACAAAGCTTATTTGAGAAACAAATTTTAATCATTCGTCCTAAGTCCTGCATTGTTTACAGGGCCAAAACAACAGTGCAAAATCTTCTTGTTTCTTTACCTCATGTGCTAAATAAATATCATCAGAAGCAAATAGAGGCAGTGGTGAAGTCAGAGATTATTGTACATGATTTAATCCAGTCCACTGCGGGACCCCGTGTCCATCAGGTGCCACGCAGTGGGGCTTTCCCCTCTGTATGCTGCATGGGGCAGAAAGGGTGAGCTCAGCTTCTCCCTCACTGGGGAGCAGGAGAAAGCTGCAGAGGTTGATTTCTGAAGCATAGAATAAAGAAGATAAAGTTTTTTAAAATGTGCCTCTATCTCCAAGAATTCTCTGCATGCAGCAGAAAGGAGGAAATTGCGCTCAGGAGCTGTCAGTTGGATTGCAGTAAAAACTCCGGTAATGATGCCCTGTCCATGGAAGCTTTACCAGCCTTTCCTGTAATTGAATGTTCTGACCTTCTTGAGTTCCTTTCTATAAAATAAATAAAACACAAAATAAATACATAATCCTTCCATTTTGACTTTAGGAACAAACTGAAAATTATATCAGTTAAAATAGAACAGGCTTCATTTAAAGAATACATTGGAGAACGTTTCTGTCTTGCCAGGAAAAATAGGCTGGATGAAAAAAAACAAGGGGAAAGAACAAAAAGAGGAAAACAAAATACAGTATGAAACTATGTCTTTTAACTATTTTTCGTTTAGTGAAATTCAAGGGGTAAAAGAACTGAATACATGTATGTGATTAATTTAGGGAACTGCTCACTAAAAATTGGCATTTAGCAGGTTTCATAAGAAGCTACAAAGATAGCAAATTAAATGGAGGCAGCTAGAGGACTAAAAAGAACAGTAAAGTGTGAGAAGCAGAACAATTAATGTATGTAACTTTTATAAAATCTTCCTGGACTTATTTCAGTAGTTGCTTTAAAAAGTAAAAAAAAACAACTTCAAAACACTGGCCTGAAATCACAACAAAAGAAAAAATACATGCATCTGAAAGGTAAGACTGTAAATAAGATGAGGATACTGGGGTATTTTTGGTGAGAAATACCACCATTTCCACATATTTCTACTTGTTTCAGATTAGCAAAAAACCCTTTTTACTTATTTTTCCTACAACTGGCCTCAAACATGTTTAGTCTTTAGCCAAATAGAATGCTGTGTTTTGATTAAGGCAAAGTGGGTCCTTCTGTGTTTAGCTTTTCTCTTTCAGTGAATAACAAAACGCCTTTGAAAAACCACCCAAATCTTTGATATAATTTTTTAAGTTTCTCAAAACCTTGCAGCATCACATCCTTTTGCCTGATTAGATATCAACTGAGATTTTGTGTGACAAAACCAAATAGCATTCATTTTTAATGTCTGTGTGCTGAGATACAGAAACATTTTCTTGCTAATGAAAGACAAAACCCAAACCAGGTGGATATCAAAGGAGATCTACCACTGCTGCAACAGTATCGTTACTCCAGGCAGGAGCCATTCCAGCAGTTAATAGACTTACCTGTAGTGAAAGTCACATGCAGTTTTAAGAGGCCAGGAATGACAATTTATTCTAGCAAATGGACTTTCTGGAGAGTTTAACTGTCACCCAGTGACACCGTTCTGTGCATTTGTAGAACAGGGTCTGAAACAACTGTCTGTGCTACAGGTACACTTGCAAAAAGGTTTGGTGGAGCAAAGGAAGGTTCCTAGGGTGAGTTTAGATGGGTAGCCAGGGTTCTCATCCTGTGTATGTCAGTCCAGGGCAGGGTTGGCAGAGAATGAGTTTCTCTCAACTGCTAAGCCTGCTCATAGGACAAGCAAAGGTGAGTGGTAAAACCAGCAACAGGTTCTCAACATCACCCCCCTCAACTGGCCTGGGAAGGTGGTCAGTCTCTCTCTGGCTTAAAAACACAGAAAATGTGGCTGAAATCTCATTTCTATTTCTTGTTAAGTACTGAGCTGTGGTCTTGGGATTGGAGAGTGTACTAAGGGGAGGAAATCTCCATTCTCTCCTTGATGGTTCCAAAGGTCTTCTATGCAGGTGTGAGAATACTGTTTCATTTCCTGTACATCTTTTAACAGTCCTAATTTTCTTTTTTTTCCCCTGTTTTTGCTGGTTTTATGTTCATTAGTACTTGGGGGGCGGGGGAGTCTTTTTCTCTTTTCTTTTCTTTTCTTTTCTTTTCTTTTCTTTTCTTTTCTTTTCTTTTCTTTTCTTTTCTTTTCT